>VXBP01010541.1:0-41548 GCA_013400115.1 Rhinopomastus cyanomelas
CTGCTCATTCCCCATGCTGCGTGCATTGGTGTACAATTTGCAGACATTTTCCTGCTGTAGAGAAAGACCAGGCAGTGGAGATAGAGTTTTTGTCAAGCTGTAAGGCTTCATCTGCATGGGAACATTTGGGAAGAATAATCTGAATGAAAAAAAAAAAACAAACTTGAAGTATTATGGCTTGAAATGGATCATACTCCTCTGTGAATAATCACATATGGAAGAAGGTAGGGCTGACTCATGTGTAGCTTAGTCCACTGCAGAACACTAAAACAAATGTAATTTTTATTCTTTTAAAGGAGAATTACTGTGTAGGGACTAACAAAAATGAACTTGACTTTTCCCTATTTTTCTCTATTTTTAAAAGTCATCTGAGAAGTCAGGGAAGAAAATTTACTGGAAAACAAGCATGCCATCAATTTTCTGTACACAACAAACCCAACTCAACAAGGTGCTGGGCAGTATTTTTTCAGGTGCTGATTTCTGTTTTTCATCTGTGGGTGTTGAAGACAATCGGTATTACCCTTGATGGAATATAGATGCCTTTGAGAGTGACCCGTGCTGCTTCATATGCAGATACATCATAGCTCTTACTACATCTCTTGGACACTGAATGAAGAGTGAACTCATTCTATAAGGTATGAAAGATCTATACCATTGTAGCTGCACACAGATTGGTGTCATCTGCAAACTTGCTGATGGGGCAGTCAGTGCCACTGGCCATGTCATCAACAAAAGATGTTAAACAGCACTAGGTCTAAAACAGACCCCTGAAGAAAAGATCTCCTTACTGGTCACCTCTTGGACATCAAACCATTGATCACAGCTCTTTGAGTGTGACCATCCAGCCAATTCCTTGTCCACTGAGTGGCCCATCTGTCAAATCCATGTCTCTCTATTATGGAGACAAGAATGTTGTGTGGGACAGTGTCAAATGCCCTGCACAAGTCTGGGTAGATGACATCAGTTGCTCTCCTTTATCCACCAGTGCTGTAACCCTATTGTAGAAGGCCACCAGGTTTGTCAGTCATGATCTGCCTGTGTGAAGCTGTGTTGGCTGTCTCAAGTCACCTCCTTATTTTCCACGTGCCTGAACATACTTCCCAAGAGGATCTGCTCTGTGATCTTTCCAGGCACAGAGGTGAGACTGACTGGCCTGTAGTTCTCCAGGTCATCTCTTTTTGCCTTTTTAAAAATGAGAGTTGTGTTTCCCCTTTTCCAGTTGGCGGGAGCGTCACCATGATTGCTGTGTTTTCTCAGATATGACGGATAATGGCCTAGCAATGTCATCCATCAGTTCCTTCAGGTTCACCAGCTCCATCTTGTTGGTAAAGACAAGGTCCAGCATAGTATGTCTTCTCATCAGCTCCTCTATTTCTTGGAGGAGGAAGCTCTCACCAATGTATTCCAGGAATCTCCAAGATCCTTTACACCCTGCTGTATTGTCTTTTCAACAGATATAGGGGTGGTTGAAGTCTCCCATGAGTACCAGGGCTTCTGAATGTGAAGCCAGTCCCATCTGCTTATGAAGGGCCTCATCCATTTAAGTCTGTAGCAGATCCCCACCCTAATGTCTCCTGCCCTCCCTTTCACCCTTACTCAGAGGCTCTAAGTCCTTTCCTCATCTGCTCCCAGGTGCAGTTCCATGCACTACAGCTGCTCCTTGACATAGAGGGCAACATGCCCTCATTGTCTCTCCTGCCTGTGCTTCCTGAAGAGCTGCTACTCCTTCATTCCAACACTCCAGCCATAGGAGTCATCCCACTGTGTCTCAGTGATTACAATGAGATCATGGCCCTGCAACCACACAGATTTCCAGTTCTTCCTGGTTACCACCCATACTGGGTACAGGCATTTCACGGAGGTAGTTGAGTGCGCAGTCCCTGCCCCCAAGGAACGGTGCACCTTCTGGCTCTCAAAAGCATCGGCACTTAGCTTCTCATGACTCTGACCTGCAAATGCTGAGCCAGTACCACAGGCGCCCCTCTGACAAGCCCAGTTACAGGCCTCTCCCTCTTCAAATCTAGTTTTGGTAAACTTTGCTGCTGTTGGCTGGCTGGAGTAGTAGTCAGCCTGAGCCTTGCTCTGAACTAGAGAAAACAAATCACAGCCAGCACACTGAAAAAGAAAGAGAATGTGCCTATTAGTATTGACTGTCAGCTCCGAGTCTGAACTATGATCCTGTCTGTTTCTGTGCTCTCTAGAAAGGCATCACATGGCATTAGATAAGGCTGGATGTCATCACAGAATCACTTTGGTTGGAAGAGACCTTTTTAAGCTCAACCATTAACCCAGCACAGTCACATCTGCAAGCGGTCATGTTCCTCAGTGCCACACCTACATATCTTTTAAATACCTCCATGGATGGTGATTGGAGCCAGGCTGTTCTCAATGTCATCTAGTGATAGGACAAGGGGCAATGGGTGTAAGCTGGAACATGTGTGACTTGGTCTAGGTGATCCTGCTGTTGCAGGCAGATTGGACTAGATGATCTTTCGAGGTTCCTTCCAATCTGTAGTGATTCTATGATTCTATGATTCTACATCTATATGAGAAGGAACTTCTTCATGGTGAGGGTGACAGAGCACTGGAACAGGCTGCCCAGGGTGTTTGTGGAGTCTCCTTCACTGGCAACGTTTAAGACCTGCCTGGATGTGTTCCTGTGTGACTTGATCTAGGTGATGCTGCTGTGTCAGGGGGATTGGACTGGATGATCTTTCGAGGCCCCTTCCAATCCCTAATGGTTCTATGATTCCCTGGGCAGCCTGTTCCAGTGCTTGACCACCACTTATGTGAAGAACTTTTTCCTACTCTCCAACCTAAACCTCTCTTGCTGCAACACGAGGCCATTTCCTCTAATTTAGTTTCTTGTTAACTTGGGAGAATGCATCGTTGTAACTTGGAAGAAGACATCGACCCACATCTTTCCACAAACTTTCTCTCAGGTAGTTGTAGAGCCCTTGAGCCTCCTTTGCTCCAGGCTAAACAATCCTAGTTCCCTCAGCCACTTCTCACAAGACTCGTGTTTTAGGACTACACCTGTCAGTAGATAATACTTAACCTGGAAGAAAGGGAGCTGCTAAAGGTGGAAGGAATTTGACAGAAGTGAGGCTTTTGGATTTTCCTAAGAAAACTTACCAGAGGTGTCTCAAGTAACAAACTGATATTTAAAGCACCACAGCGCAGCATGCTAGTGCTCAGTGTTTGAAAAGATAGCTGAAATAGCAATCTGCTGCGTGTTTTTGTTGTCTGCAGTTTATAAGTCTTTGTGATTCTTATCTTCCCAGAAGTGTCCTGTCCCTTTGGGAACCAGTTGTGTTTTTGGCCTGTTTGAGTGCACGTGTCACTAGGTTCCATAGCTTAATTCCACCGTGTGCAAAGAAAGTAATTCCTTTTTGTGGTTTTACATTTCCTGCCTTGTGTATTAGTCACTCTTCCTGGATTATTATTTTTTTTGAAATAACATAAAGTGCCAGTCTTCCTTATTTACCAGTGTCCATTTTGCTCAGTCTTCTTATTTCTATCCTTTATAAACCAAATAATTCAGTCTTTCCAATAACAATATGACAGTTTACGAAGGCCATGGATCATTAACCTGTTCATGCAAGCCTTCTCATCTGTTTTGAGCTGCAGCATCTGAAGATGCACATCCGATCCCTGAAAAGAATCATCTCCTCAGTAAGGTAAAGATGATGTGACATTTTGAGCTTCATTCTCTTTTCCACATGCACCTAACCTCTTTGTAGCTTTAACTCCAGCTTGCAGAGCAATCACAAGCCTTCATTTAGCAGGTAATGCATGTCACCTTTACACTTGTGCTCGTTCCCAGTAACTCGGTTAGATCACTGACCCCAAATGGTGGCACCCAGGTCTCTTGAATGTTCACTTTGACAAGAATCAGGATGATTCAAATGTAAATACCGATGTTAAACTAACATGAATTTGGGCTGGCTTCTTTTTGCACAGTTTGTATAGACATGCCCAGAGGTGCTCACGCCCTTTTTCAGAATTTGTACAAACTGTTAGACCTCTGTGATAGATGTGAGGATTTTTTCTGTGCAAATTATGTGGCTGTGAGTTTCATTGGACATTTTGATGTGTGTTCATTTCCCTCTTTCTCAGAAGGACCTCAGCAATCCATTTGGTCCAACCTACTGTGGATAAATTCAGACTTTTCAAGCTACTGCATCTCACTTTTACTTTTCCAGAGCATATGCAAATATTCAGTGAAAGAAGATCACTAGGGACCCTTGCCTGGTTGTCTCCTGTTGTTACACCAGATGTGTGGAAATTCAGCTTTCCTTAGAGCAGGTACAGACTTTGCAGGAACAAATGACTGAGGCATTCACTGCAAGACTGTGCGTTGAATATGAGCAGAAAGGTTATACCAGCAGGACTAGGGACATCATTCTACCCCTGTGCTGGGCACTGGTGAGGCCTCACCTCAAGTACTGGGGCCAGTTCTGGGCCCTTACCTAAAGAAAGGTCTTGAGGTGCTGCAGCAGGTTCACAGAGGAGCAATGAGGCTGGTGAAAGGACTGGAGGGAAAGTCTGATGAGGAGAGGCTAAGGGAGCTGGGGGATGGTTAGCCTGGAGAAGAGGAGACTTAAGGGGGACCTTATCGCTATCTGAAGGGAAGCTGTAGTCAGTTGAGGGTCAGGCTCTTCTCCCAGTCAACTAGTGATAGGATGAGAGAGCAGACCTGAAGCTCCACCAGGGGAGGGTTAGGTGTCTAGCTGATGTGGTAATGTTAGGTCATAGGCTGCACTTGATGATCTCAGAGGTCCTTTCCAGTCTTAATAATTCTGTCATTCTGTGACCTGCTAGGACCTAGTTGTGTTGTTCTAGTTGTTTCTGTGTATTTTAGGAGGCTAGGCTGCTCAGCTTTAAGTTAAGGAGAATGGCAGTAAGTACTCAGCTGGGTACTGACTGTGTCCTTTAGCCATCCTAAAGTGCAGTAATCTTATTTCTGAAATGTGTTGTAGTGAAAGTAAAACACACTGTGTCTTGGTGTGGGTGTGTGGGACACTCTTGGAACATGCTTTCATCTTTTGCCTTTTTTCAGCTAGTAAATGTCCTAGTTCTTCACACAACTACCAACACCATTAGTGAGACTGCTTTATCAAGTTGTCTTGCCAGTTTTGACAGTCTCTGTGAAGCTCAGAGAGACAACACCTCCCACAGGCTCCACCAACACCTGTTGAAGTTGCATGCTATCAGACTCCATGTTGCCTTGCCAGCCTGAACTTGGCTTTGGAGATAGGCATCTGGTAGCTGCAGGACCAAGAACCTGACCTGGTACTGTATTATATTGAGGGAACTGGTATTGTTTTGGCAAAACTTGTGCTTTTCTGATGTCAGTGTGCTCCTGAGCAGAAGAAAAGTGATGCCTTAGAATGATTGCTTTCTCAGGGAAAATCCAATCAAACTGGATGCATGGAAATGAACAAACTAATATAACCCTTAACATCACAAAGTGTGCAGTTTACATAACTACCAGTGCCAGTCCTAATACTGTTGAAGACACCCGGCGCTGTGCCACTGACTTCAGGGGGGTCAGAACTGAGCTCAGTGTTCTATTTTAGACAGACCACAGTTCAAGGAGAGGATACTGATCTCTATCAATGACTGAAAACTGTTGTCACAGCATCAGGCAGTTTCACAGGAAGGTTTGTTACACTTCTCAGTCCTGTGGTCCATAGGTATATTTGCCGAGTTGTACTTTTGATAAAACCCTTGAGCAAGCAAGTCTATTTAATCTCCACCTGGTGGTGATTTTGCTTACTATACAGTGAGATTGGGAACTAATTAATTAATAGACAGGTTAAGTGTGAGTTGCATAAATCAGTTAATACTAGTAAATAGTAAACTTCATTGTACTTTCATGAAAATAGAAAATGTGAGGGCAGAGGATGTAATATGGAGATATACCTCACACACTTCTCATGCTGAAATGCTGAAGAGTGATGTTTGCTTTTTGAGGATTCTTACACTGTTGATTCTTGTTCCATATAGGACTATACTTGTCTTGAAACTTCATGGTCAAGGCAAATTTCTTCCACTTTAAAGAATCATTTTTATCCTTAAGGCTTTAATCTTGGATTAGTAACTGTAAATGCTTTACAGTGATGCACTAGGTAAGGAACTAACATCCTTCTTTGTTGTTTTCACTGACATATTTATATGCAATGATGGTCACATTGCCATGAAGATGCAGCTACAGGGGATGCACTGTACAGATCTTAGGCAAGTTGATAAATGCTATCTAGAAATTTTAGTAGTTGTATATAAATTAGGATTTAGTTTACCTTCTAGGTCCCAACTCCTTTTTCTGAATCACTAGAAGAAAATCATGCTAATTACTAAAAATCTTTAATCTTTAAGTGAGCATAGGAAATCTACTAGTAGATAAGGACGAAACGTATCAGGCATATAATTAGAGAAAAGTACCTACATGGCTTTATTATTTACAAGACATTTTCAAGTAAGGATATAAATATCCAAGACAGAAGTATTGACACACATTAGCAGTCACAGAATCAGAGCTTCACTGATTGAATGTTCAGGAAGTGGAAGAGGGGTGGTCTTGATGTCTCAGGCTATCAGAGATGCATGAAACCTCCTAAAAGTCTGAAATAATGAGAAAAAAATGTTGGCTGCTCTGTTTGACAGTCAGTTGATCAAAGCCGTTTGCAACCACATTAGCTATCAGTGCATATTCTAGTCCTCATGCATTAATTTCTATTTTCCTTTGTCCATAAATTCCAGCCATAAGATTTTTCATGAGATGAAGGAAGGATAGCAAATTGGAATTTGAAAATTGCAAGGGGCCGTCTGCTAAAAGGTCTGAAGGTTGAATTTCTACCATTGCACTCTTTTATTACTTTCACTTTTGTGACTCTTTGCTATACATTTGATGGTGCTCACTGCTATCACGTGACATCACATCAGAGCAGTGAGGGGCATAAAGGTTTCTGTAAGCAATTGGGAGAAATCTCAGCATCGCTTGCCGTTGTTCTTGTGGGAGACATTAACCTCCCAGGTTCCCCAGGTGGGAATACAATGCAGCAGAGAGGCAGCAATCCTCACAGAGCTGGTAAGTGAACTAACCAGGGAAGATGCCCTGCTGGACCTCCTGTTTGTGAACAGAGAAGGGCTGGTGGAGGATGTGGCAGTTGGAGGCCATCTGGGGAACAGATATAATGAAATTACTAAAGTTCTCTACTATTGGAAATGTTAGGAAGGGAGACAACAGAATTGTCACTTGGGCTTCTGAAGGGCAGACTTTGATTTGTTTGGGAGGTTACTTGATAGAGTCCCTTGTGAGTCAGTTTCGAAGGGTATAGGGGTCCAGGAAGGCTGGACACTTCTTAAGAATGAAATCGTAAAGACACAGGAACAGGCCATCCCCATGTGCCCTAAGGTGAGCTGGCAGCATAGAAGACCAGCCTGGCTAAATAGGGACATTCCATAAAAAATCAGGAAAAAAAGGGAGAGTTTATGGCCTCTTGAGGATGGAGCGGGGCACTCATAATGAGTACAAGGATATTGTTGTTAGGTTATGCAGGGAGATAATTACAAGGTACTTTCCTTGTGTTTAGAGATGAGTGTGAGGCAGTGCAGAGACCAAGTGCAATACCAGCTTCATGTTAATGGATTTTCTTCTTTCCTGGCTGTTCTGAGCAGTTGCTCTCCTGGCCTGTTGTGCCTCTCAGATGATAAGGCAAAGTACGGCATTTGAAGAATCCCACTGAATTGGTACAGTCAGTTTAGAACAGTTGCAAACAAATGCAGCTTCAAGACAAGAGACTACAGCTCAAGACAAAGATTACTCTGAGGGACTGCTAATATGAGTCTGACAAGCAATACTTGTTGTTTAAGTCAGTAGTACCAAGGAGCCAGTCTATTGAACAGAAACCTTACAGCTGCTGACAGCAAGACACTGCTGCTTTAACAGGATTTTCTCTGGCTGCTCTAATTCCCTTTAGCTTTTTTTTTTTTTTTAATAATCTTTCAAACTGCTGCAACATTTGTTGTCCCGAGGTGCTGATTCTAGCGGAAGAGATTCTAGTGGAACAGTCTACTGCAGTTTGCACATGCTTCACTTCAGGTCACTAACCACATCCACCTCAGGCTCTCCTCTTGCATTGATTGTCCTCCAGCTGGGGGAATTTTCTGAGAGAAATGACATGACTGGTGTGTTGAGGTCACATTTCTAGATTAAGGGTGGACTGAGGAAGCTTCTGCCCTTTGGATTCAGGGAAAACATGACATTTGAATGTGGCATGAATGTGCAAACCTTCAGTCTTCTTTTCTCTGTCATGCACATGTACTGTCCTCCAGGCAGCCAATTAGATTGGGAAAGGACAAGAAGGGAGAGCAGAGGACATGATGGATAACGAGCTGGCTTTGGATGCCAAGCAGCAAAGTATCTCTACTGTATTAGGCTACTTCCTCAGCAACACCCATTGACTGTTCCCTGAGTTACCACCTGAAATCCAAATGAAGGATTTAAGTTGGAGTGACAGGATATGAAGTTTGACCCAAGGCAACTTTGGAGAACAAAACACTAAAAGAATTGAAACACGCTTTATGCTTTCCACTGTGTCCTGGTTTGAGGGTTAAAGGCAGAACCCTCCAGAACAGATTGTTAGATTCCCCTCCCCCCAATACAGGAAGGGAATATAAACAGGTTTGAAAATGTCAACAAGTTGTAATTTTATTCAAAACTAAGTAAACGCAAAAGAGGAAAGAGAATACCAACAGGAATGCAGGGAGATGGTGTAAGGGAAGACCTATGTACAGAAAGAAATCTGGTGTAATTATGGCCTCCAGCCACTAGGGGACTCTCGCCGGGGCGCGGCAGCAACAGGCGCTCGCTCCCGGCTGCTTCCACGTCCGCACCGCGCGGGAAAAAGAAGGGAGGGAAAATGGCGCGGGCCAGTCGCGCGACCCTCTCCCGCGTGCACCGGGCGCCTGGCTGTCGGAACCCTGCCGGTGCCAGCCTGGCAACCGCGCACCCAAACCCCGCAGGCCACTTTCTCCCCACAAAACAGAACCACACTCAGGACTAGTCCAAGACAAAACAAAACGCCCCAAAGCGTGAGACAGATCCCCTCCCGATCCACCAGCAACCGCTGACAAAAACTCATCCAGAGGGTAGCGTGCAGGAGAAGGCAGGTGGGCTGGGCAGCAGAGCAGGGCACAGGAGCCATGGGTCTTCTCTCCTCCCCGGCTGGCCAGAACCACCCCATCCCCACCTCCCTGCTGGCTTTTTATTCCATGGTCCACCAGGACCTTCCTACTGTGGGGTAGAGGNCGCAAAAGAGGAAAGAGAATACCACCAGGAATGTAGGGAGACGGTGTAAGGGAAGACCTATGTACAGAAAGAAATCTGGTGTAATTATGGCCTCCAGCCACTAGGGGACTCTCGCCGGGGCGCGGCAGCAACAGGCGCTCGCTCCCGGCTGCTTCCACGTCCGCACCGCGCGGGAAAAAGAAGGGAGGGAAAATGGCGCGGGCCAGTCGCGCGACCCTCTCCCGCGTGCACCGGGCGCCTGGCTGTCGGAACCCTGCCGGTGCCAGCCTGGCAACCGCGCACCCAAACCCCGCAGGCCACTTTCTCCCCACAAAACAGAACCACACTCAGGACTAGTCCAAGACAAAACAAAACGCCCCAAAGCGTGAGACAGATCCCCTCCCGATCCACCAGCAACCGCTGACAAAAACTCATCCAGAGGGTAGCGTGCAGGAGAAGGCAGGTGGGCTGGGCAGCAGAGCAGGGCACAGGAGCCGTGGGTCCTCTCTCCTCCCCGGCTGGCCAGAACCACCCCATCCCCGCCTCCCTGCTGGCTTTTTATTCCATGGCCCACCAGGACCCTCCTACTGTGGGGTAAAGGGGAGTGGTTTGGGAGATACGCAAGTTCTTCTTCTGCTTCCTAACCTACAACCCAGCACACACTGTTACCTCTATCAATAAATTATAGAATCATAGAACAGCCTAGGTGAGAAGGGACATCAGAGATCATCTAGTTGCAAGCCCCCTGCCTCGGCAGGGATACCTCTCACCAGACCAAGTTGCCCAGAGCCCCATCCAACCTGGGCTTCCAGACCTCCAGGGAGGAGGCATCCAAAACCTCCCTGCGCAGCCTCACAGTTCCAGTGTTTCAGCATCCTCACAGGGAGCAATTTCTTCCTAAGAACTGCTCTAAGTCTACCTAGCTTGAAGTAATTCCCCATTGTCCTATCACTAGGATCCCCTCAGAAAATGTTCTTCTCCAGCTTTCCTGTAGCTTCCTTCAGATACTGATAGGCTGCTATAGGGCCCTTCCTGAAGCCTTGTCTTCTCCAAACTGAATAGCCTCAGTTCCCTTAANCACCTGACAACCGCGCACCCAAACCCCGCAGCCCACTTTCCCCCCGCAAAACAGAACCACACTCAGGACTAGTCCAAGACAAAACAAAACGCCCCAAAGCGTGAGACAGATCCCCTCCCGATCCACCAGCAACCGCTGACAAAAACTCATCCAGAGGGTAGCGTGCAGGAGAAGGCAGGTGGGCTGGGCAGCAGAGCAGGGCACAGGAGCCGTGGGTCCTCTCTCCTCCCCGGCTGGCCAGAACCACCCCATCCCCGCCTCCCTGCTGGCTTTTTATTCCATGGCCCACCAGGACCCTCCTACTGTGGGGTAAAGGGGAGTGGTTTGGGAGATACGCAAGTTCTTCTTCTGCTTCCTAACCTACAACCCAGCACACACTGTTACCTCTATCAATAAATTATAGAATCATAGAACGGCTTAGGTGAGAAGGGACATCAGAGATCACCTAGTTGCAAGCCCCCTGCCTCGGCAGGGATACCTCTCACCAGACCAAGTTGCCCAGAGCCCCATCCAACCTGGGCTTCCAGACCTCCAGGGAGGAGGCATCCAAAACCTCCCTGCGCAGCCTCACAGTTCCAGTGCTTCAGCATCCTCACAGGGAGCAATTTCTTCCTAAGAACTGCTCTAAGTCTACCTAGCTTGAAGTAATTCCCCATTGTCCTATCACTAGGATCCCCTCAGAAAATGTTCTTCTCCAGCTTTCCTGTAGCTTCCTTCAGATACTGATAGGCTGCTATAGGGCCCTTCCTGAAGCCTTGTCTTCTCCAAACTGAATAGCCTCAGTTCCCTTAACCTGTCTTCACAGGAGAGCTGGTCCAGACCTCTGATGATCCCTGTGGCCTCTTCTGGACTTGCTCCAACAATTCCATGTCTTTTTTGTAGTGAAGACTACAAAAGTGGACACAGTATTCTAGGTGAGGTCTCACAAGAGCAGAGTACAAGGGAGTCACCTCCCTTGACCTTCAGGTGATGCTTCTTTTGATCCAACCCAGGATACAGTTGTCCTTCTGGGCTGCACTTGTGCATTGTCAGCTCATGTTGAATTTCTTATCTATCATCACCCCCAAGTCCATCTCCTCAGGACTGTTCTCAATCCCTTCACCACCCAGCAAGTATTTGTGCTTGGGAATGTATGACCCTGCGATATATAACCAGAGCTGCCAGAGCTGCAAAGCAGCATACCAGGGGATATAAAAGCATGAGATGGATAGCTAGCTGGCATTCTTCAGTATGTTTCTCTGTGAAACCTGAAATAACACAGTGGAGCACAGGTGAGCCTGCCGCTAGCATTATTCCAGAATCAAGATGACTACTGCCATCATCTCACCAAAAAGGCAGATTACTTTGACTAGGTAAACAGAAGGTCCTTGGACAGCTCATTGATCCAATACTCATGTAAGAGGAATCTTGATCTACAGAGTGAAATTCTCATGTGTGAGTTAGGTGTTTATTCCTTTTCCCCCACATAAATGCTTTCTTCTTGGCAAGATGCAGGCAACGATGCATTCACTCCTTCTAATGAAGTTTGGTTTTCTTGAATGATGGGGCAAAAAAGGAGAAAACATACATGACCTTTAGCCTGAGATCTACTAGTTATTTTCTGTTAAGAATATGTTCTGAAGAATGATGTGATGTCCAGTTGCTGATTCAAATGATAGTGAAACACTCCCTTCAGCATATGGTATATTTGCTTGTTTATATAAAGAGTGAACCCTCTGTGATCTTGACTTCTGGCTGGTTAGAAAATGCCTGCAGGAGGATGGAGATGAATGTTCAGATAGATGCAGAAAAAGAAGGGAATTTGGATTCTTGAGGGAAGGCCCTTAACACTCAACTATGAGTTGAGAGAACATAATTATGCATCCTTTGATGACCTTAATTTCTAGGATGTGGTAGAACTTCTGTTCCTAACTAGTGAACACCGTGTTCCTTCCACATTTAAGTGAGTCCAGAGCCTATGCACTTGCATAAATTATTCTAGGATTATACAGTAGCAGAAAGAACAGGGACTTTTATGTTCTGTGGTGTGGAATGCAGTAGTTATGAGGGAGCTGGGTCTCTTTAGCGTAGAAGAGAAAGAGGGGTGACATCATTAATGTTTATAAATATGGAAAGGTGATAGAGTTAATGAAGAAATGTGTAAAGAACATCTCTTTTGCAGACATGAATTTCATTAACCTGTCTCCCAAGAGGCCTTTATCACCTTACAGAATGAGTGCTGTGTTTTTTTTTTCCGAAGGCTTGTGCAAGGACAGCTTTCCATATGACTCTCTGTAACTTTGTACCCACTCACCACCTTATACCCACTGACACCATCAAGGCCATGAAAACAGGAAGAATGGCAACCCTCACAGTTTGCTAAAGAAGGGGCAATAGTCAGAGCAGTTGCACGATAAATCAGTAAGTGATGTTATCTGTTTTTAACAGTGTCCTGGAACTCATGCGGTAGTGCTGCTCTCCAGATGGCTTTCCACAGCATCGTCTTCCATAACGCACCAGTGAGCCACGAGACTGAGACAGAAATTCCAGTGTGGGGAGGGTGTGAGTCATGAGATGGTGAGTGAAAGAAACAGCAGGATAAAAATAACAGAGCCCAGTGTGATGCAGAATATTAATCTCTTACTCTGTGTTATCCTATCTGGTATTACATGTACTACTGTGTTTTGCTGTAGACGTTCTGCTCCTCAAAACAGATCTCTCTACGCTACTCAGAGAGATTATGGCTCAGGATGCCAGATTGCAGGGAATTCTAATACTTGTGCCTTTAAGTTGGCTGAAAATTCTTAATCACAAAGTTCCTGTGATGGGAAATATATAATCGGAGTACAAACTTGCCACTTCTGCAACATTCGTAGTTTTTCTATTTGATATAAAAGCATTCAAGTTTAGTTTAACATCAACTGAATACATTTATTTGTTGAAAGAATAAAAAAATATATCTTATTTGAAGTCCTTCTCTTTTCTCCTTCAGGAGGAAAAAGGAAAATAGAAAAGTAAAAAAAGACTGTGAAACCTGGCATGAAAGAAATTCAACTTTGATTCTATCTAACATGAGTCACTAGAAAAAATGTAGAAAAAAGTAGAATTGGTAAAATCAAAAGAATTTTACCAGTCAGGTATTTTATTTTGCAATGAGAATCCTTAGTTTCCTACTCAAATCTGCTATCCTGTCCTGGTTGAACTTCATTCTGAGAGCACTCATGACAAATCAGGAGCTCTTCTAGGGAAGTACTGTTTTCAGCTCAGGTTGTTTGAAGTACTTGAATGAAGCATCTAATCCAGTCACCTTGACATGTCCTAGAATTACTGCAGCGAGACTGTGATCTTCAGAGAGCTTTTTGGAGATTAGGAAGCCTACTACCATGTTAGTTTTCAATTTAGTCAGGAATCTGGGCATCATAAAAAGTCCTTTAACTTCAAAGGATGTCAGTTCTGGCACTGGGTCTTCACTGCAGATTAAAACACAGACAGCTCTTTGGATAAAAGCTGTGTCTCTGTATGTGCGGAGAAATGTTTATTTCACACAGATTCAGTTCAAAATAACTCAAAGGCACTTTCAGGCTTTGTCAGACCTGTGGAAAATGTTGCCAAAACTAGACAACATACAAATAAATGACAGGGAATCCTTCTCTGACAAGCAGTGAGGTGACTGTGTGATCCCTGCGCTGCTGCACTCGGAATGCAAATGACTGGTCTTTGTAGGACTCTCCCTCCTCCTTGCCCTTTCAAGGCTGCCTGATGAAGTGGAGAATTTGCACACACAGTAAAACAAAAGACATCCTCTAATCCGGATCAACCTCAGGTCACTTGATTTAAGGCAGGCATCTGTCTCAAGTAGTATGGTTGAAGAGTGCAGTTTTGGTCAGAATACTTCAGAAAACAATTTCTTTGGTGCCACTACCTTGAAAGTACTTTGAAAAATTCCTTTTTCTTCTCTTTTTTAAAAAAAATATTTTGCCTTACAAAAGTTGTCTGGGAAACTACATGGGAATATTTTCTTTCTATTTTCTAAAGACTGTTCTTAAGCAATCTTCTGTTATTTTTAACATTTATATTTCAATCGTATGTCAAGTCTTCTTGTTTTCCAATACATAAAGAAAGAAACACTTGTTTTTGAAGTGATACAGAAATGGAAGTCATTGTCATCATTTGATGTCCTTGGAACATCTTTTATTTACTATTCAATGGCCACTGTTTTTATTAGGACATTGTTTGAACGTAACTTTAAACCCACAGCTAATCTCCCGGGAGAGGATATTTATGGTCTGTATTTTCAGAGAGGGAGATTGGAAGTAGAAAAAGGCCAAGCATTTAGGCCTCAGCTCGACACTGAAGTCAAGGGAAATCTGTCTGTTGCAAATAGTCACTTCACCAGTTGAAGTAGTTAGTTTCATGTGCAAATGCCCAGCTCAAAGGTACTCACTGCAAGCTTTGGACTGTGTGTATTACTGCAGGAGAGCTGACCTGTTTTTCTGGAGAGAATAAAGACAGCAATACAAATCTAATTTGCAAGAACTGGGGGAGTGAAAGCAATACTACTTTTCTCGAAGATATTTGCTTGTGCAAAGAAATTGATGAAGAAATTTCCAGCAGGAAAAGTGCTGATGGCATTTGATGTCACTCAATTAACATTAATGCCCTTGGAAAGAAAGTGACATAATTGTGCATCTTCCATTTTATTCTAAGCCCTAATTTTGTATCCAGTGTGAGGCCTAAATATTTGCTCTTGATATTTAGCATTAATTGCTCTAGAGATTTGAGCATTACAGAAGTCTGGTTGCTTTTCTTCTGCAGATACTGAACATTAGGAGGACACCGCTGCAAAGACCAAAATCAAACCCATTTATTCCTTATTCTCAAGCCATTTTTGTGGAAGAAGTTGCCAAAAAGTATTCTTCTGGATAAATAACTGTGATGTCCCTATCAAGCATATGTTCTCAGTGAGTTGGATATCTTCATGCAAACTGTTGAAAATCTGTGCTGCTTGAAGACTTCTCTCACAGAGGAATTTTTCAGCATGACAAAAGGAGTGGGGTCCATAAAAGTTTGAATGCTTTGAACTCACCCACAGGCACAGTAAGGTTTTAGTACTTGCAATTTTGGTTGGAAATAAATGAGTTCTTGTCATAGATTTGGAGTCTTCTTGCATACCAAAATTTCTCATCATTCTGGAAAAATATTTGTGTCTTTGCTCTTTGACTGACATTCATCTTCTTTATTTACTCTGTGTTCTTGAGATGTGTTGCAGCTCTGGAGTTAGTATTTCTACTTTTAAAGTCATAGTGCTGTACATAGAAGTCTAGAATGTATTTGAAGGTTAGACCAATATTTTGTGTGATTTTTGCTTGAACATTCATTTATGTTTATACTGCTGTTTCCAAAATGTGCATTACCTGTGTCTTTATTCCTTTTTTCCTATTTTTAACTCAATGAAATGGTGTCCCTGTTCTGCAGAACCATGCCACATGTGTACAACAGTAATAGCAGCTTTTGAATAAGAATTACTGGTAATTGTAAATGGGTTAATCTCTGTCTCTACTTGTACGTACATCTGATCTATATTTGTCTGGCACACACTGAAACCTTTCAGATGCAGTATTTGAGGTGGTGAAAAAACACCAGTGAGCAGCAAGCTCAGCTCAGGAATAATTCTTTGAGGCTATGTTGACTTGAGAAGTACAATTTCCAGTTCTCTAAAGGTGTGTATGTTCTTTACTTCAATTCACACCATGACTAAGTTTAGAACTTGTATTAGCCATGTGAGCTGATGAACTGTTACATCATCAGGTTGGACATGTCTTTTATGTCACTGCAGCTCAGGGACACACAAATGACTGCAGTATGTCTTCTGTCACAGAATATACAGGTTTCTGAGGAGTGCTACCTTCACCTCTCAGAACTCTCAGGCACTGTATGACTAAGGGAGAATATAGCCCAGCAGATCTGCCACTGGCCTGGCACTGTCTTGGCTTATGCTTGAATGGCATATCATGAATTTTCATGATGAGAGCAGGTATATTAGATGAATTCCAAGCAGATGGAAGTTAAATAGCTATTTCAGTAAAGTACCTAATATTTCAGTGAGAATCTGCACCTTGCTGACATGGGCTACATTTGAGGCAGAGCACAGACAAAACTGATGCCTTCTGTTGAGCTGCTAGGTGAATGAGCCTAGTGAAGATCAAAGCAGCAGAGGAACAGAGGCTGTTTTGTGCTTCCATTTGAAGTTAACAAAGAAGAGACTGCTCTGAGCAGTTTGTGTAAGCACAGTATATTCCTATGCAATTTTCGGAACCAAATCCAGTAGAAACTGGCTTTGCCTTGCCGGAGTCTTTAAGGCAGGCCTTCAGCTGCCATGAAGTGTCCTAAATTCTTTGACATTAGTGGAGCTTTTCTGATTTATAACTAGTAAGAACCTGAGAGCTTGGCTGCATTTGAATGAAACTTGTTTATATGAAGCACAACCTTTTTAAAATAATATGTTGGGATTTTAATGGTTTTTTTTACCCTCTCTAGCAAGAAAAAGACTAACTTGTCCTGGGGAATCTGCGGGCTGATGCAAGGTGGAGGTGCTTCGACTGAAGGGACTTAACCGTCATCATGTGGATATTGAAGTTCTTTACGACTCTTTGACTTTCTGTGCTTCTCTTTTGTAGTGGGTAGATCTAGTGAGGTCCTCCCTTTTGTGCTTAAATGCAGCCCTAGCTGACATAAACAGACTGCACACATGCACACATAGATGCAGGACTAAGGCTTGAATGAGTAAATTTTTGAGCAGCTGGAAATAGGCTTTGATCTTAGAGTAAACTCGCTGAAGTGCTATGGGCTATGAGCATTCATTGACTTAAAAATCCCTCAGAGCAAGGACATGAAACCATCCAGTGTCTCTTCTGCTTTGTGGAGATTCAGCTTTTTTTGACATGTTGGTTAGAAAATGTTCATTGCCAGGAGAAACTTGAGGCCATTACACAATAGCAGCTTTATACTGCTGTAATACTCCTCTGGGTCTCCAAAGTGTAGCAAAGTCAATGGAGAACTTTCTATCAGTTTCAGTGTGCTGGGAACATATCTGTGCTGCAGGTTAGATTCCATCAAGTACAACGTTTTCAAAACACTCAAGGAGAGAAAGATATTTCTCACCTTTGTCCACTTAGCATTTAAACCAACAGTCTGCTACTCTGTAGAATATGTGCCACAGGGAAAGGGCCATAGGACCTCCAATGAACTGTCTGAGCACTGTGAGAGACGCCAGTAGTCCTGATGACACATGACTAGCCTGACCCTGTAGACTTACCGACACCAAGACATATCTTCTTCATGACTGCAATCATATTTTTTTGTGTACACCAAAGTGATAGATTCTGACCCCTCTTCCAGTGTCTTAATTCAATATCATCTGCAGAACTCTGACAAACACATGGAATTGCAAGAAGTGTCTGTAAAAAACCCCCACAACTTTGTCTCCCCTTCTTGTTCTGCTGTCCTGCTTTTGATTACTTTGTGCCAACGAGATTCTCTTAGGGCCAAAAACACAGAAAAACTAGGGGCGTCATTATGAAGTAAAAGATAATAACTGTATTAACAGAAAAGTAAAGAAAGGGTTTTAAAAGACAACCCACAACTGAGAGCATTTTGCCCCACCCTGGCTTTCCCTCCACACCTTTTTTTTTCTCTCCTGACATGGAATAAAAAACCACTCACACTTCCTAACGCCACAAAAACTAGATCCCACTCTTCTGAGAGACAGAAAAAGAGGATAACAAATAGAGAAGGAGGATGAATTATCTGTCACCCCTTCTGTATATCTGGAGAGCAGGGAGAGAGAGAGAGACACTCTGCCTTGTAGCTATCCAGAAAGCCAAGATGGAGTCTGGAAGCCCAGGAGCAAGGCCCTCCTGAATTCCAGAGATTCCTTTGGCAAACTGGATTATGGGATGGGATATCTGGCTGTTGTGTGACCATGGAAACAGCGTCAGCTTTACAAGCAGAAGGTCCTCCATTGGAATCCAAGTAGAACCACTCAATTAGAAGTCACTCAATGACATATGGTAAAGGCAGAAGAACACAGGCTGATGGAAAACTTAAAAGAGAAACAACGGCCATAGGCTGCAGCCCTCGTGTCAGGAAGTCCTCTAAAAGTGACCCACTGGAGCCAGGAGGATGTATTGTGATTCTAATTCTATCTGCCATAACATAACTAGATTTTGTTTTGCTTTAGTGTAGAATTTCTTGTTTGAGGGAAAAACCAGTAAGGGGATTAGAGCAAAGGATAGCAGCAAAATTATAACAGTGTGAGGAATTCTAATCTTAGTTACGTGAGCTGCTCTAGCAGGAACTGTACATCTGGATAGATGGACATTTCCATGGTAGAGCCAAAAGGTTGCTATGCCCTGTGTCATTATCAAAGCACATAGGTAGGTGAACTGGGTTTACTCATTCTTTGAGAATCAGGAAGTTCTGAGAATGTTTTCCACTTTGAGCTGGGATGAAGAGGTAAACCAACAAATATGTCCATGGCTTAAATGCTTGTATTTCAGACTAGGCTAGCAAAATCACTGTGAGTCCATTTATGAGCCTTTCATATATAATAAATGCTTAACTGGGATGAAAATGTCTTCAACCTTTGCTTAGAAGTTTGCTCTGTCCCCAGTCAGCTTCTATCCCTATGCCTGAGTATTGTGACCTTAATTATAGGAAAAAAATCCACAGTAGGCAGGAAACACAACAGAAAATTCTCCTAATAATAGAGATTATAGACTGAATCCACAGAGATGCTTTCTCCTAGGATTCAGACCCATAGACTTGTGTGTTTTGCAGCAAAGCAGCCCTCCAGAGCACGTGCCCGCAATATGCCCAACTGAATCAGCTGCCAGCACTGTACTGAACACTCAGTTCATTCATTATTATTCCTGGGGTTTTAGGAGGCAAGATGAGCAAAATCAACATCAGTCTCCAACAGATGGGACAAGAGGAGGGCAGCTGCAGGCATACGGTGCACTAAATAAGGCATGCAAGCGCACGTGGAATCCTCTGCCCCCAGAGCTCTGGTGTTTCCGTTACACAGGCAGAAGGAGAGTACAATTATCTGAATTAACTGTCACTCCACAAATCCCTTCACTTTGTGCTGCGCAGTTGGAAAAACAGGGAGGATTCAGAGCCCACTTGGTGCAGATGTGCAGCCTGTCACGTGGCAGCAGGGATGGCAGCAAAAGAGCATATTCCTGCTGACATGAGATGAGCGAGGACATGAGCATCCTGCCTATTCTTTGTTTTTTGCTGCATATCCCATTTTATTTTTTTACCTTTGGGGCTGAAAAGCTGGTAAATAAGATTACAGCACAGGCATGTAGAGGATAAAATATGTGTAAACAAGATGAGGAGGCAAAGCAGTGCCTCTGCTCTGCAGGGGATGCACAGCAGGGGCAGGCCTGGAGGCATTTTTGCCCGAGTACAGAAGATATGGGCAGAAAATCCCCAGAGAGCTGCTCTAAGCCCTGCTGAGTGCAGACAAACTGAGGGTAGGAAACAGGCACAAGGTGCTAGATTTGTTTGTGGGTTTTTATATTATTCTCTGTGCCTGTTCTCCCTTCCACAACTCTAAAGGGATCTCAGCTGTTGTGGTGGTGCTGCCTCTCCTGCAGGTAGCCACATGCATTTTCTAACTCTGGAGGCCACAAAGATAGGACATTAGTTGTTGCCTGAGGGTAATGACACAACATGTTTTGTTGATTATAGGAAGGGGATACTTCTAGGTGGTTGGTTCTTCAGTTAAAATGCTTGAAGTTGATACAACTATCTGTCTACCCTATCTGGTAACTCAACCTTAGTGTGGTCTGATGTGCTGTGAACTTCTTTAAAGAGCTCTACATGAGAAAGGACCACAGGAGAATAAAATTAGTTTGTGGTTATAAAAATTAAAACCACATCATGGCAAAACCTCCACCTTTCTGCTTCGCTGGCAGAATCTCTGTTCCCTCCCACGCAGCCCCAGCTGGAATGCTGTTGCTTGCGGCCAAAGCTACTCTGCTTGTGTCAGTCTCATCCCACTCACTGTTCTTTCCCTCTTCCTGCCTCATAGGTAGCAGCAGCTGCAGCAGCCCTCTTTTCTGGCTCCGGTGGGGTGCCCCACACATGTAATCTGCAGAAGGCAAAGGAGGAAAACATGTATTTGGTGCTAGGTGGGATCAGGGTGATATTCCTAGCAACAGAGATTAACAGGTCTAGTTCTTCCCTGAGCACTGTATTTCACTTACAGATTGAAGTCTTTCCCCCCACCCCTGTCTCACCCAGGAAGTCGAGACAGAGGAGCTTTGTGTTCATATTCTTCTGAGTTTAAAAACGCCTTTCAGACTATCGCTGAATCTGGTGCTTTGTGTCAAGCTACATTAGTAGGGGAGCCACAGAGCCTTTGTGCACGTGGCTGGCCAAGTGTGGTCCTGCTTTGGTACTAGAAGGATCAGTGCAGCTGCAGAGGGGTCCTTTTGTGAGAATGACCCCTCATTTTCCTCTCCGTCAACCAGAGAAAGGAGAAGATACATAATCTGAACCATACCGAGTCTTTGCTGAGTCAAGGGCCCTCAGTTTCTTTCCACAGTGAGTAAACCTTCTTAAAGTAGCTTTTGGGAAAAATAGAGGGCAGAAGGTGGGAATTAGTTTTGCTCTCACAAATTTGGGTTCTGCCCCATTCCTGCCCATCAATAGAACGCACACTAGTGTGGAAGTCAGCAAGAATGTGTGCTCCACCAGTTAATGAAGAATGAGCAACTGCTTCCCTTCTTGCTTCGGATGCACAGCAGAGCACTTGCTTTTGTGCCACAGGCAAGACTCCAATCGGAGTGGTAACTTTGAAGCCCCAGTAAGGCTGCTCAAGAAGTGTCAAGGACTGAGGAATGAACTGAGTGGACTTTGGGAACTGAAAGAATAGCAGCAGCTTCAGTACTACACCTGTGTAGCTAATATTCATTTTATAAGTGGATCACAGCTATCATTCCTTAGCTGCATAAAGGTTGTAGACCGGTATATAGACCGGTATATAGACCTATAGACCGATAACTGGGAGTAATTTAAGGAAGATCGCTCACGGACAGCGAACTGTGAAATGCCATTTTGGGAAGAGCATGCTCCTAAGATGTAAACATTAGAGAAAGCTGACCAAATTTCCAGGTAACTCTTACTTACTTTCCTGTTAAGTCAACAAGGTATTTGGAAACCTGATTTTTCTCCACTATTTGTGTGATTCAGTGTTTTGTGAAGCTGGAGGTTACAATAATCTATTGGCACGGACTGTCAGGTAACTGTGCAGTAAGAAGGCTGTTGTAGCCATTTCTGAAGAGGTTTAACATTCTAGAAGTTGACTACATATTGCTAATACAAAAAGACCCATGTTGGGCAGGGACATTGTATGGCTACTGAGATACAAACAGAAGTTCCCTCAAGCTTTACACTCATCTGCAAAGCTGACACATCCATACAGACAACTCGTTAGAGAGTCGCAAGACTAGGGGGGGGAAGACCAGCCCTGTGAGTGGAATATTCTCACACAACAATCTGAGTACCCTGTTTGCTAGAAGTTGTTTGACTCAGCAAAGGCTCATTCTCACAAAAGGACCCCGCTGCAGCAGCACTGATCCTTCTAGTACCAAAGTAGGACCACATTTTGCCAGTCACATGCACAAAGGCTCTATGGCTCCCCTACTAATGTAGCTTGACACAAAACACCAGGTTCAGCGATAGTTACCCTGAGATTTTTTCAACTCTTTATTTTCTATTTACAGCTCAGGCTGAAAGGGAAACTGCATGCAGGACCAAACTCTTTCTTACCTGCTTGCTGAAAGCATTGCCTTTGTTCTGCAGTGCATTATGAGGATATACTAGAGAGAAGATTCTCCATTAGAGCCTTCCCAGTGCCATTCTCCATCTCATATTGTGCATATCTGGGCCTCACTGGCCATTCCTAACCATTTAGGTGAATAACTCCCTGGCTCAGCACCTCACCCAAGGGAGCTTCTGGGTTGAACTGCAATGGAATGATCATCATTGTTGCCATTATTGAGGCTGGAATAGACCTCTGAGATCAAGTCCAGCCAGTGACCTGACACCACAACATCAGTTCCTTTGGCTTTGTTTGTTTTTTCCATTCTCTTTTTGTTTCATCTTACTTGGTGTCATCTGCAAATTGAGGGCACACTGAACCCCCTCCCTCAGATCACAGATAAAGATATTAAAGAGCACAGGCCCCAGTACTGAGCCCTAGGGGACACCACTTGTGACCAGCAGTATTGAACTGCATTCACCACCACTGTTTGGGTCCAGCTGTCCAACCACTCTTTAACCCAGCAGAGCATGCATCCAGCCCAGCCACGGACAGACAGTTTATCCAGGAAAATGCTGTGCGAAATAGTGTCAAAAGCTTTACTAAAGCCCAGGTTCACAACGTTCACAGCCTTTCCCTCATCTACTAAACATGTCATGTCATAAAAAGAGATCAGGTGACTCTTATACACCCATGCTGACTAGGCATGATCACCTGGTTGTCCTGAACGTGCCAAGTATGGCACTCAACACGACCCGTTCCTTAACCTTCCTAGGAACTGAGGTCATGCTGACAGGCCTGTAGTTCCCTGAGTTCTCCTTCCAGCCTTTCTGTAGATGGGTGTCACATTTGCTAACGTAATGAATTACAGTGAAGATAATGAATGATAGACAGTTCATACTGGCCAATCTTTTCTTCACTTAAGTTAGCATTTAGTTAGGTAAGGTTTGTCATTCTGAAAGAGAAAATTCTAACAGGAAAACAACTGTCACTTTTTCCTTTAAATCTGATTCAAGCACATTGATGCATCTGGGTGCAGTTCACAGCACATATATAGTGAGTGTTTAGGGCTTCGTTTTGATCATCTAAAACATTTTCTGTGTGGAATATGGACAAGGATTGATGGGGAGAAAAATGGAACAGGCGATAGTTAACGCTACTTTTAAAAACTACCAGTCCAGGTTACTGCAGCTGAGTAAATGTGACTGTTAAAACTCTGATTTCGCTGACTCCGTCCATGTGAACTGCTGGTAAAATACCCTGCCTTCCACTGAGATGAACACTTAACCCTGTTAGAGTGGTGTATGTCCTGAAGAACTTCACAGGGAGCATTGCCGTCCTGTAGATTTTCACTGGTGCAAGTAAGAACAGAGATTCCTCCTCACAGTTAAAATCCAGCTAATTATCACTTGACTAGAGTTTCAGTCACTTTTATGGGTCACTTGCTCCAAGGCTGCAGTACTTCTTGGTGAAACACTCTTTGATGACTGAAACAATCCAGCTTGAAACTACCACAATCTAAGTAGATATGGGCGGAAATGAAGGTCACACTGGGTCTCTGTTTTTTAAACATGAGGCCTCACCTTGAGTGCTGGGGCCAGTTCTGGGCTCCTGACCTAAAGAAACATCTTGATGTGGTGGAGCAGATCCAGAAGAGCAATGAGGCTGATGAAGAGACTGGAGGGAAAATCTGATGAGGAGATGCTGAGGGGGCTGGAGAAGTCACACATAGTATCACACAGTATTACCAAGGTCGGAAGAGACCTCATAGATCATCAAGTCCAACCTGTTACCACAGAGCTCAAGGCTAGACCATGGCACCAAGTGCCACGTCCAATCCTGCCTTGAACACCTCCAGAGTTGGTGACTCCACCACCTCCCCGGGCAGGCCATTCCAGTGGCCAATGACTCTCTCAGTGAAGAACTTTCTCCTCACCTCAAGCCTAAATTTCCCCTGGCGCAGCTTGAGGCTGTGTCCTCTTGTTCTGATACTGGCTGCCTGAGAGAAGAAGTCGTTTAACCTGGAGAAGAAGGGACTCAAGGGGGACCTTATCCCTCTCTACAACTACCTGAAGCGAGGTCAGGCTCTTCTTCCAGGCAGCTAGCGCCAGGACAAGAGGGTAGGGGCTGAAGCTGTGCCAGGGGAGGGTTAGGTTGGGTGACAGTAGTCATAGACACATAGAAACATTACGGATTGGAAGGGACCGTGAAAGATCATCTAGTCCAATCCCCCTGACACAGCAGGATCACCCAGACCAAGTCACAAAGGCACACCTCCAGGCAGGTCTTAAATGTCTCCAGTGAAGGAGACTCCACAACTCACCTGGGCAACCTGTTCCTGTGCTCTGTCACCCTCACTGTGAAGAAGTTCCTTCTCATATTGATGTGGAACCTCCTGTGTTCCAGCTTACAACCATTGTCCCTCATCCCTTCTTACCCTTTTTGAAGATTGGAGTGACATTTACTATCCTCCAGTCTCTAGGCACCTCTCCTGATCCCCATGACTTAGAAAATATGATGGAGAGTGGCTTAGCAATGACTTCTGCCATCTCCCTTAGTACACGCAGGTCGATACCATGGGCCCATGGATTTGTGTCCATCCAGTTTGCTCAAGTCCTCTCTCACTTTTAAGATAAGAAGGCAAATAAGAGCTAACACAGAACTCCATACCCAGTGCTAGAGTTTATTGCAACAGACTGTTTTAGGAGAAGTTAGAGCTAATGAACTCAGGGAATTAAAAGGGTGATGCTGACACAGTGCTATCTTTCTTTCAGAGGATGAACTGATTTAATCAGCCTTTTTCCTTTCAGTAAAATGCCTGAGAGCATCTCTGAGCTGATTCTGCTGATAATACCTCAAGTGAAAAAGTCATGGAATGCATAGGAAGTTTCCATGGATCTGTTGCCATGTTATTGAGAGCAGTTTTCATTAGACTTCCTGAAAGAACTGCAAAACCCAGCTTCGCTCAAGAGCCAATGGAACCAGTTTTTAAGAAAATCTAGACATTGTGTAAAGACTTGAGCCCCAATCCAACACAAATTTCTGATCATAAGGCACACCACAGTATGTGTAACTTACCACACGATCACAGAATCACAGAACATTAGCCATTGGAAGGGATCTCAAAAGATCATAGAATCATAGAATCATTACGGATCGGAAGGGACCTCGAAAGATCATCTAGTCCAATCCCCCTACAACAGCAGGATCACCTAGACCAAGTCACACAGGAACCTGTCCAGTCGGGTCTTGAACATCTCCAGAGAAGGAGACTCCACAACCCCCCTGGGCAGCCTGTTCCAGTGCTCTGTCACTCTCACCGTGAAGAAGTTCCTTCTCCTAGTCCAATCCCCCTGCCACAGCAGGATCCTAGATTAAGTCACACAGGAACATGTCCAGGCAAGTTTTAAACCTCTCGAGAGAAGGAGACTCCACAACCACCCTGGGCAGCCCATTACAGTGCTTTGTTACTCTTACTGTGAAGAGGTTCCTTCTGATATTTATGTGGAACCTCCTATGTTCCAGCTTGCACACATTGCCCCTTGTCCTATCACTAGATTACACTGAGAAGAGACTGGCTCCATCCTCCTAACACCCACCTTTTACATACTTATGAACATTAATGAGGTCACCCCTCAGTCTCCTCTTCTCCAAGCTAAAGAGACCCAGCTCCCTCAGCCTCTCCTCATAACGGAGGTGCTCCTCTTCCTTCATCATCCTTGTTGCTCTACACTGGACTCCCTCCAGCAGCTCCACATCCCTCTTGAACTGAGGGGCCTGGAACTGGACACAGTACTCCAGATGTGGTCTCACCAGGGCAGAGTGGAGGAGGAGAAGAGCCTCTCTCGATCGGCTAACCACTCTACTTCTGATTCACCCCAGGATGATTTTGGTCTTCTTGGCCACAAGGGGACATTGCTGGCTCATGATCATCCTGCTGTCCACCAGGACCCGCAGCTCCCTTTATCCTATGCTGCTCTCCAACAGGTCAGTCCTCAATCTATACTGGGGTTGTTCTTGCCCAGATGCAAGACTCTACACTTGCCTTTGTTATATTTCATTACATTTCTATCTGTCCACCTCTCCAGCCTGTCCAGGTCTCACTGAGTGGGCAGCACAGCCTGCTGGCCTGTTGACCACTCCTCTCAGCTTTGCATCATCAGCAAACTTGCTGACAGTGCATGCCAATCCCTCATCCAAGTAATCAATGAATAGATTGGATAGTACTGGTCCCAGTACCGACCCTTGGGGGACTCCATGAGATATAGGCCTCCAACTAGACTCTGTCCCATTGACCACTACTATCTAGCTTCTGTCCTGCAGCCAGTTCTTATGACACAAACTGCTTCAGAAATACTTTTTTTCTTTCTTCTGATGGGACTTACTGGATGATAGTGAGTTTATAGATGTTTTGTATTGCTTGGGAAATTTTTACCTCTCATATTTTGATGATTTAACTGCTATATTTTGTCCCATATTTAGAACAGAATTTAAAATACTTTACAAAAAGAATTAAAACTTTTGAAAGTTGAAACTGAAATGTTTTATGAGAATATAATCAGCGGATAGAAAGATGAAGCAAAACTTACCTGTTTTGTTGGATAAAACATCTGTATTCATCCAAACCATCTAGCAAAACTTTGTTCTGCCTTCTCCCACTAGCTCCTTTTCTATGGTCAGAATTGCATGAGACATCTCCAGTTTGCTAGGAAATTAAAGGCTGAGAAAACTACAGTTATGATCAAGTCAAAAACTAAGAATAAATAAGGTCGGCATTTATTCTGTTTTGGAAGATGATCCAGTCTGATGTGTACATGGTCAACTTTCTATCATGCATATCGTTCACATCCAGGGTCCCCAGCAGCCTGTTTGTAGGCTTTCAGATGTCAAAGCAGCTCTAGCAATTCATTGGATATTGTAGAAAAACAGGTCCTGCCTTGAACATGCTGATCTAACTCTGTGCTGTAGGAGTGATGTAGAAATATGAAGAATAATCTGTGAGCAAAGTAGTCTCTTATGTTTGATCTCTGTTCTGGAATCACATAATTCTCTTTCAGTGGTACAATTCCCCAAATACCATAAATTGGAGTGAATAGACATCTCATATCTCAAAATGTGTTTGATCATGTAATGTGTGGCATTATAAGGAGGAAAAGTATGAAACAGCTAAGACTTATGGTGCAGTTAACAACAATGAATAAGGTTAATAAAATAACAGCCCTACTGAGGTAACAGCTCAAATGTGCTTCACCTTAGCATTAAACCCCTGTGTTTGTCAACTGCCAGAAGACTTAATGGGGAATAAGGTTTCTATCAGTACTTGAAGCCTTGATAGCTCAGATACCACAGACCATAACTCAGGAAAATAACAGCATTTCCCTTAAAAAGCATTGATCCAATTTGGACTGCATGTTCTTTTGAGCTTTAAGAAGTCAGAAGAATTATCTTGATCATGATATAAGCAACAGAAATGCCTTTCCTATGCATCAATTATGATTAAATGGTGTGATTGCATCTCATTCCCTTAGTCAGATTAAGGTATGAACAGTCTGGAAACTGGGAAAGTGTTCTAATAGTAAATACTGTTTATGCACACACTCCCAACAGCAAAAGTTCTAGGTTCCATCCTTCCCAAAAACCTAGTCTTTGAGCTTTGGCAAATTGGGTAAGATTTTCTACCCTAAAACTAAAATCTTAAATCATAGAATCATTAGGCAAAGAGTCAGTCAGGGTTAGAAAGGACCACAGGATCATCCAGTTCCTACTCCCCTACCATGGGCAGGGCAGCGACACCCCACCCTAGATCAGGCTGGCCAGAGCCTCATCCAGCCTGGCCATAAACACCTCCAAGAGCAGGGCCTCCACCACCTCCCTGGGCAACCCATGCCAGGCTCTCACCACTCTCATGGTGAAGAACTTAGAACCATAGAACCATAGAATCATTAGTGATTGGAAGGGACCTTAAAAGATCATCTGGTCCAATCCCCCTGCCACAGCAGGATCACTTCACTGGAGAAGTTACAGAATCAGAATCACTCAGTGTTGGAAGGCACAACCTGATCAGCCAGTTCCAACCCCCCTACCACGGGCAGGGACACCCTGCCCTAGACCAGTCTGGCCAGAGCCCCATACAGCCTGACGTTAAACACATTCAGGGACGGGGCCCCAACCGCCTCCCTGGACAACCAATTCCAAGCAATCACCGCTCTCATGGTGAAGAACTTCCTCCTCACATCCACTCTAAACCTACCCATTTCCAGCTTTGCTCCATTCCCCCTAGTTCTGTTGCTCCCTGACATCCTAAAAAGCCCCTCCCCAGACTTTTTGTAGCCCCCTTCAGATACTGGAAGGTCACAATAAGATCACCTGGGAGCCTCCTCTTCTCCAGACCGAACAGCTCCAAGTCTCTGAGTCTGGCCTCATAGGAGAGGTGCTCCAGCCCTCTGATCATCCTCGTGGCCCTCCTCTGCACTTGCTCCAGCATCTCCACATCCCTCCTGTAATAAGGGCTCCAGAACTGGACGCAGTGCTCCAGGTGGGGTCTCATGAGAGTGGCGGGGGAGAATCACCTCCCTTGACCCGCTGGCCACACTTCCCATGTAGCCCAGGATCCGGTTTGCCTTCCGGGCTGCAAGTGCACAAGCACCCCCAAGTCCCTCTCCTCAGGGCTGCTCTGCAGCCAGTCACTGCCCAGCCTGTACTTGTGCTTAGGATTGCCTCAACCCAAATGCAAGACCTTACACTTGGTCTTGTTGAACCCCATCAGGTTGGCTTGTGCCCACCTCTCCAGCCTGTCCACATCCCTCTGGATGACATCCCTGCCCATGTCTTCTGCACCACACATCTTGGTGTCAAAAGCAAACTTGCTGCAGGTGCACTCAATGCCTTTGTCTATGTCACTGACAAAGATGTTGAACAAGACTGGTCCCAGGACGGATCCCTGAGGGACACCACTTGTCACTGGCCTCCACTTGGACACTCTCTGGGTGTGGCCATCAAACCAGTTCCGTACCCATCTAGTGGTCCACCCATCAAAGCCATGTTCCACTAGCTTGGAGACCAAAATGTGGTGCAGGACAGTGTCAAAGGCTTTGCTCAGGTCCAGGTAAATGACATCAGTCTCTCGCCCCTCATCCATTAATGCTGTGACCTGTTTGTAGATGGTCACCAGATTTGTCAGGCAGGACTTGCCCTTGGTGAAGCCATGCTGATTGTACCAAATCACCTCTTCACTATTCTCCTGTCTCAGTAGTGCCTCCAGGAGTATCTGCTCTGTGATCTGAGCGGGCACAGAGGTCAGACTGACTGGCCTATAGTTCCGTGTCATTATTTTCCATGACTCCAGGAGTGTGGCTGGAGGCCTTTGCAGACTGAGGTAAAGAAGTCATTGAGAACCTCAGCCTTTTCCATGTCACTTGTGACCACATCACCTGTTTCCTTTCTGACGGGGCCCACACCTTCCCTAGACTTCTTCGTACCATTCATATACCTCTAGAAATTCTTGGTGTTCCCTTTGACCTCCCTGGCAAGGTCCAATTCAAACTGTGCCTTGGCTTTCCTAACCAGATCTCTGGCTGTCTGGGCAGCTTCCTTACACACCCCCCATTCTAGCTGTCCTCCCTTCCACTCCTTGTAGAGTTTCTTTTTGTGTGACAGCGTGTCCAGGAGCTCCTTGCTCAGCCAAGCAGGCCTCCTAGCATTCTCCCCTGCTTTCCTCTTTGTTGGTATGCATTGCTCCTGGACACAGAGGATGTGATCCTTGAATACTAACCAGCTATAACCTACATAATGTCTTTCAAAAAACACCCTTTTAACCCCCTTTAGATTGCAGTTATTTATCCCGTCTGCTTGAATTGTAAGGACAGCCACCTGATTTACATCTACATAGTCATGGATTGTGTGTGCTGTCATAATGTTGTATCCCATGAGGTTTCCCTGTCTCTGTGGATCATACTTTTTTTCTTCATTGTATTTCACATTTAGATGTTAAAGACAATAATCTTTGCATCTATTGTTGTGAAACTTAGGTTGAATGATTGTGGTTCCTTACTAAAATTTGATGGTCAAGGTGGACAGCAATGATAATGTTTTCACACAGAGTTATATTTAGAACGTTCTCCTCCCTAAAACCCATCTGATGGTCTGCAAATATGAAATGAGTGTGGTACTCTTAAATACTACAAAGCTGTACTCAGTACTGCACAAAGTAAGGATGGCAGAAATATGTCTCTTTACTCTTTATTTCTCACATTTAGAGAATTTGAAGTGCTGGTCTTCAGATAAGTTAGTCTAGTTCACATTACGTGAGTAGGCCAAAGAGTCTGAACTGATCACTGCATAAAGGAAACTTGACCTGACAACACCAAAATCTACCGTTACATTAGCTGCAGGATCAGTGACCTCAGTGACTCCTTCCCCTTTCTCTCCAGTGATTTGCTTCATGCACCATGAAATGTGCATGAGTTTGACAGCCAGCAGAACACTGTAAACTTGAAAAAGATTACAAATTACAAAAAGTTACTGGCTAACGGAGTTGTAAAGTAGACGTGTTTTGTTGTGTGTGTTCATTAAACATGAAAACCATGAAACAACTCTAACACTGTGACAGAAAGAGTTCTGTTCAGCCCTCTGATTTCTGATTGCTTTCCTTCCCCTCTTGTTCACGATGCTTTGTTCACTCTTAACCAGAAATCAGAGACTTGAACCAGCTCAAAACGTGCAGTATTTGCACCGGGAACCTTGCTTCTGATCATGTGCAGTCAGTGCTGCTTGTAGTGCTTGGAGATAAAAGATTTGTCTAAAAACAGATGCCTGCTTAGGAACGGAACATGGAGAGCTGAAATTCCATGGATTAACGCGGACTTTCCCATGAAAGAGCATGTAGACAATGAGATACATGCCATTCTCTTTGCTTCTTATAGAGTCCAGTTAAGACAGCTTCACAAGCTCACAGGTAGCTCACATACCAGGAGAAGCTACTTCTCAGTGATGAATTCATACTAAATTTATCTCAATTCCCAAACAGAATTTTATAGCACCGTAGTTTGTATTTTTAAATCCTTGCTTTCTGAGTCTTAACTTTCACTTGGGAAACTTCTCTCAATGACTTCTCTTTAAAGTAAAATCATGAGCTGCTGAAAGGTCCCTATTTCAGTTCTGTGGGATGGCATTGTCTCAGCAGAAATGACTCTTGGCAATGGCCCCGTGCCTACTCTTCTGTTTGATTTCCACGGGGACAGGCATGGGCTAGAGAAGGGAAGAATTATATTTTCCTGGAAGACAAGTAGTCAAAACGTTAATAAGCTAAACCTCAAGTCATGAGAGGAAATATGGAACTTAATGGGTCCATGAGGCAGACAGAGTGGGGTACCTGTTGTAGGGCTCCAATGAGACAGGCAGTCAGAAAAAAAAAAGAGTATGAGGGACATGGTCTTCATGAAAGAAAGTACTTGTGTAGGCAGCAGATGCCACTGAAAGGAAATTTGTCTAGGTACAGGATATAAAAAATAGAAAGAAGCCTCAGAATCAGACAACATCACTGTAGGAAACCTTGTGGACTNCCAGATTTGTCAGGCAGGACTTGCCCTTGGTGAAGCCATGCTGATTGTACCAAATCACCTCTTCACTATTCTCCTGTCTCAGTAGTGCCTCCAGGAGTATCTGCTCTGTGATCTGAGCGGGCACAGAGGTCAGACTGACTGGCCTATAGTTCCGTGTCATTATTTTCCATGACTCCAGGAGTGTGGCTGGAGGCCTTTGCAGACTGAGGTAAAGAAGTCATTGAGAACCTCAGCCTTTTCCATGTCACTTGTGACCACATCACCTGTTTCCTTTCTGACGGGGCCCACACCTTCCCTAGACTTCTTCGTACCATTCATATACCTCTAGAAATTCTTGGTGTTCCCTTTGACCTCCCTGGCAAGGTCCAATTCAAACTGTGCCTTGGCTTTCCTAACCAGATCTCTGGCTGTCTGGGCAGCTTCCTTACACACCCCCCATTCTAGCTGTCCTCCCTTCCACTCCTTGTAGAGTTTCTTTTTGTGTGACAGCGTGTCCAGGAGCTCCTTGCTCAGCCAAGCAGGCCTCCTAGCATTCTCCCCTGCTTTCCTCTTTGTTGGTATGCATTGCTCCTGGACACAGAGGATGTGATCCTTGAATACTAACCAGCTATAACCTACATAATGTCTTTCAAAAAACACCCTTTTAACCCCCTTTAGATTGCAGTTATTTATCCCGTCTGCTTGAATTGTAAGGACAGCCACCTGATTTACATCTACATAGTCATGGATTGTGTGTGCTGTCATAATGTTGTATCCCATGAGGTTTCCCTGTCTCTGTGGATCATACTTTTTTTCTTCATTGTATTTCACATTTAGANAGAACACTGTAAACTTGAAAAAGATTACAAATTACAAAAAGTTACTGGCTAACGGAGTTGTAAAGTAGACGTGTTTTGTTGTGTGTGTTCATTAAACATGAAAACCATGAAACAACTCTAACACTGTGACAGAAAGAGTTCTGTTCAGCCCTCTGATTTCTGATTGCTTTCCTTCCCCTCTTGTTCACGATGCTTTGTTCACTCTTAACCAGAAATCAGAGACTTGAACCAGCTCAAAACGTGCAGTATTTGCACCGGGAACCTTGCTTCTGATCATGTGCAGTCAGTGCTGCTTGTAGTGCTTGGAGATAAAAGATTTGTCTAAAAACAGATGCCTGCTTAGGAACGGAACATGGAGAGCTGAAATTCCATGGATTAACGCGGACTTTCCCATGAAAGAGCATGTAGACAATGAGATACATGCCATTCTCTTTGCTTCTTATAGAGTCCAGTTAAGACAGCTTCACAAGCTCACAGGTAGCTCACATACCAGGAGAAGCTACTTCTCAGTGATGAATTCATACTAAATTTATCTCAATTCCCAAACAGAATTTTATAGCACCGTAGTTTGTATTTTTAAATCCTTGCTTTCTGAGTCTTAACTTTCACTTGGGAAACTTCTCTCAATGACTTCTCTTTAAAGTAAAATCATGAGCTGCTGAAAGGTCCCTATTTCAGTTCTGTGGGATGGCATTGTCTCAGCAGAAATGACTCTTGGCAATGGCCCCGTGCCTACTCTTCTGTTTGATTTCCACGGGGACAGGCATGGGCTAGAGAAGGAAAGAATTATATTTTCCTGGAAGACAAGTAGTCAAAACGTTAATAAGCTAAACCTCAAGTCATGAGAGGAAATATGGAACTTAATGGGTCCATGAGGCAGACAGAGTGGGGTACCTGTTGTAGGGCTCCAATGAGACAGGCAGTCAGAAAAAAAAAAGAGTATGAGGGACATGGTCTTCATGAAAGAAAGTACTTGTGTAGGCAGCAGATGCCACTGAAAGGAAATTTGTCTAGGTACAGGATATAAAAAATAGAAAGAAGCCTCAGAATCAGACAACATCACTGTAGGAAACCTTGTGGACTGATCTGCTGCATTTTCATTCCCTAGTGTAAAATATATGGAGGATTTGTAAACACATTTATCATCATTTTCAGACTGTCAAGCCAAGTATGGAGAAAGGAACCTACAGTCAGACCAAGTGAGCAACTGGACTGATATCTTCCCAAGGTGCTGTTTTAGGAGTGGGTTTTTTGTTATTTTAAATAGTTGTCAAATACACTTTATTAAGATGAGTACCTAGAATTAATAGCTGGAATGCAAAATGGATCTGCTTGTTTTCCTTCAATTTCTTCTCTGAGACGTAAGCCTCATATCCCTGGAAGTGGACTTTTTTCTGCGTGTAGGCTCACACTGTTTCCTCATCCACCTCTTCCTCCTCCCGAGTCTACTGACATTGATAGATTTTAAAGCAGGTGCCAGGAAAACATCAACCAAAGGTCAAAGGTATTGATTTTCAGATATGTTATGTTTCGATGTGTAGAGCTGTTTTGGTGTTTCTGGGATGCTATCAAACTTTGAATAAATTTAAGGCAAACTAAGAATAAATTTAAATAGAAATGGCAGATTTCTTACAGATGTCCATTATGACAAGTACGTTTGTCCAGCTCATGTCTGAGCTGAGGGAATATCTTGATCCTCATGGTGGAAGAAATACACTGTGCCAGGGGAGGTTCAGGTTGGATGTTTAGGAGGAATTTCTTTCCTGAAAGTTTTGTCAGGCATTGGAACAGCGTGACCAGGGAGGGGGTTGAGTCTCCATCGCTGGAGGTTTTGAAAAGAAGGGTAGATGTTGCATCGGGGGACATGGTTTAGTGGGCTGATATGGCTGGGGAAAGGTTGGACACAATTATCTTGAAGATCTGTTGTAGCCCAAACTGTTCTATGATTCTGTGACTGTATGGTTCTGTACGTATATACTAGTTAACACACTATCCAGCAAAACACACAGTAAAATACACTGGTTGCAAGGTATCAGTAGGTACATGGTTAATCATCACCAGCTCTGGTGCATGTTTTGGTCTCCATGACACTGCAGAACAAACAAAAGTTAAGCACAAATTTGATTTAAAACATGTAGTGGAAATACAATTGTTTGCTTCAAAGCCTGTTCCTAGCTATGTAGAATATTTCCTTGCTGCAGTCCTGAATAGTGAGTCAAAGAAGAGAATGATTGTGGATTTGTGTACAGGCACGCATTTCTTGGGACGCTCATTCCATTGCTGAGATGTGCAGCCGAGTAAGCAAGGGTTAGAGTCATTAGTCTGTTTAATCAAGAAAAGCATAGACAGCAGAAGAGGAGCAAGCAGTTTGGGGAGCCACATTCTAATAGAAGATAACCTTTGCAGGTCTGGAAAAAAAGACCCAAAAAACCCAGAAGTAATACAGCAAGGAGATATGTGTGGACTTAAACTCCTAAAGTTTCCAACCGTAATCTAAATGCAAGCTGGAAATTACTGGTGAAACCATATTCCTGTGGAAAAGGACCAGAGTTGCACTGAATTGTGAATTATCCATTAATCTGCAAAGTCATAATTTAATGGAAAAATATAAATTTACCCTGAGATGTATAGATAACTATGTTGAACAAAACATTCTTGAAATAGTTCTTTCTTTTTACTGACCATAGCCAGGGTGGGATGCACTTCCTCACAGAAAGGGTGATTAGACACTGAAATGGACTGCCTAGGGCAGTGGTGGAGTTGCCATCCCTGAGGGTGTGTAAGGACAGAATGGCTGTGGCACTGAGTGCCATGGTCTAGCTGATGTGGTGATGTTAGGTCGCAGCTGGGTCTGATGGTCTCAGAGGTCTTTTCCAGCCTTAATAATTCTGTGATGCTGTGATCTTGGTTGGTGCACTTTGTCTTTGGATCAAGGAAAAGGAGCACAGATTGGAGGAAGTCCCTGTGTGAGCGGGAAGACTGGGCCTCAGAAAACATTCCTTCTGGGTAAGAGTGAAAGAGCTGGGTTTGCATGGTTTGGAGACAAGCGAGGAGACTGTTGGTGTCAGTTACACAGAAGGGGGCATCGTTTGGGGGCATTTTGGAAGTGGGATGAATGGTGAAAGATGCTTGTGAATGGAAGCAAGGTCAGCAGAGGAGACAATGGAGGACCTGAGTTTATTAATGGGAGAAAACAAGCTCACAGGGATATTTTTACTTATCTTCTGTTACCTGTTGGGTATTACAGAGAACAGAGGGTCACATTTTTCTTTCTCAGACTTGCACAGTGGTAGGCAAAGGGGAACAGGCATAGTTAAGAACAAAGAAAATTCCTAGTTGTTATGATAAAAATAAGACTCATAATGAAACACACCAAAGACTGGAAGAGATTATTCAAAGAAATGGTGGAGATTTTGAAAGTTCATCTGGAGAAAGGCCTAGATCTAGCTTTAAAGTTAACCCTGTTTTGAGGAGAAGGTGAGAATATAGACTATATAGAGAATATATAGAATATAGACTTTTTAGTTCCTTCCCACCTAAATATCTCTGTGATTGTATGCAAAAAAAAAATCAGGTTAGGAACCAGGAGACCCTTTTTAATAGGACCCTGAAATACATTTTGGGGGAACACTGATGTGTCTCAAGTGCCACAGGTTTCCAAAAGAACAGGGTAGATTAACATCCGTCAAGTGTAGTCTAGTTCCTCATTTAGAATAGAAAATGGTCTAAAGTATATCTTCCCAGAATTGCAGAATTGTAGGAGTTGGAAGGGACCTCAAAAGATCATGTAGCCCAACCCCCCGCCACAGCAGGATGCCCTAGGTTAGGTCACACAGAATGTGTCCAGGCGGGTTCTGAACACCTCCAGAGAAGAGGGCTCTGGGTACTGGAGAGGTCTCACCTTGAGTATTGGAGGCTGTTCTGGGCCCCTCACTTAAAGAAACAGATTGAGGGGCTGGAGCAGGTCCAGAGGAGCAAAAAGGCTGAGGAAGGGACCGGAGGAAAAGTCTGATGAGGAGAGGCTGAGGGAGCTGGGGGTGTGTAGCCTGGAGAACAGGAGACTCAGGGCAGACCTTTTCCCTCTCTAGTACTACTTGAAGGGAGGTTGTAGTCAGGTGGGGTCAGGCTTTTCTCCCAGGCAACTAGTGACAGGGCAAGAGGGCAGGGACAGAGGCTGCATCAGGGGAGGCTTAGGTTGGATGTTAGGAAGCCCTTCCTCATGAAAAAGGTGATCAGACACTGGAATGGACTGGCCAGGGCAGTGGTGGAGTTCCCATCCCTGGGAACAAGACTGGATGTGGCACTTCTTGTCATGGCCTAGCTGACGTGGTGGCGTCAGGTCACAGACTGGGCTTGATGAGCTCAGAGGTCTTTTCCAGACTCCATAATTCTGTGAATAACTGTAGATTAGTAATGAAAAACATACATTATACTCTAATCTTCTTGTATATTCCAGAAAATTATGGTTTTGGGGAATGGAAATGGGGAAGTGAGTTCTTCTCTTGAAAGAGAAATTCAACAAAAATCATTTCAAATAGTTTCACTAAACATATTTGTCTTTTTATGGATCAGTAGGTTGCAGGCAGATTGCCTATTACTTTTCTAGAAAATTAACAGCTTGCTTTAAGGATTATTATGCAACCTTTTAGTATCTATCCACCCTTACGCCATTCGAAGTGTCATATGGTCTAGATTGTGTGCAAGCAGTGTTTCCTCTGCTGCTGTATTATATGCAAGTTCTACAGCGGTCCTACCGTAGGATAGGTAGGATGAGCCAAGGATGAGGAAGGCAGATGCTCATCTAGAATTTATTCTTATTCCACTTCTTTTGTGCATTTGAAATTAAAGACTTCTGGAATAAAATGGAGTCAGGAGGTTCAGGGATAACTTGTGTCTAATACATGTTTTTATCATATAATGCTTGATCTAATCATACACAAGGATATCACACTTCCAGTGGCCTTACAGGGAAACTTCTCTGAATTCATATTTCAACTTTTTGTACAGATTTAAAGTGTTGGCTCTGTGATGGGTTTTATTCTTTTGTTGGTGGTTTGGTTTGGCATTTTGACTTATAACTTCTTTAAAGTACTGTCCTTAACATCCCCCTGTCATCCACTCAAAGTATTCTCAAGTTTGCATTAAGAACTAGGAGTATGTCCGGAATTTAGGAACCTCACAGTCGCATTTGCCTTGTGAACAGTTATGAGGCTGTGCTTGCTAAGAAAGCACCAAAGGAGGAAATCTGTCTCTCAGTTTTGGTATTTCTCTGGTCAAATTTAGTTACCAATGAAGGCAGGAAATACTGGACCTGTAGTAATGGAGATGAGAGAACGCTCGGGCCTTTCTCGGTCATGTATTTGTCCGCAGCACTCTTTATGGTAAGGCAGCATAAAGTAGTGCAGATAGAGTTTCATGCTATTGCGTCTTGGTAGTGCATGGGAGATCAAGTGCCAGCTTGGAAGCCAGAATTTCTACAGATATTTTAATGTGGGGCAGGTTAGTGATGACCTTTCTGCTTCTATTTGGTCATTACCAACTATGTCATCACCAGGTTTAAGTTTATTAAGGGGTTGGATGTTATATGATGAGACATGACCATCATAACTTCCACAACAAGGTCATAAAATACAGATGCACATCACGACTTGTGAATTATGATTGTGATGACAGAGCTAGATTTTGGGCCTTTGAAATTAAGTTGACTGAGACTTGATTTTCTTCAAACCAGCTGCTGTGCTACACCGTATTCACCCTTGCTGCCGGTTCTAATGAAAAGCACTTACAATGACAAGTGATATAGGCAGCTAGTGTTTTGGAGAGGTGGATGCCAAAGGCTGGTGTGGGGTTTCAGTTAAGTGACTTCATAAATTAACTTTAATGTGACCTGTAGTTCCTTTGTCAAGTAATAGATTATCAAATGAATTCAGATATGTATTATCAGAAAGATGAAAGCTAATATTAGCATTTGAAAGGGACATGGAAACATTACTGGGTGTTACTGAGCTCCAGTGTTACCTGGTGAATAATTCATGTCCTGAAGATGGTTATGGCGCAATGACTGCATAAAATGACAGGAGACAAAACCAGAGATATTTATCTCATCCCATTGTCTCCTTAAAATGTGTGTTCAGCTAAAAACAAGACTCTGAAATGAATGTCCTTAAGCATTCAGTAATTGACACCATCTTGATGCAGCCTGCCACTTAAGAGACTGGACTGCATCAATGTGCTAAAAGGAAGGAGGGGTGTGAGACAAAAAATGCAGGTTTTTGAAAGGAGAGAGGGGTGGCTATAGTTTCCTACACAGACAGAACTCTACTCTTCATTGAGCTGCTCATAAGGGCATGCCAGAAGAGAGACTTCATGCATGTGACATTATCCTGTCCCTGATGACAGACAGGTGGGAACTGATACAATATGGATGTGAGAACTGAACAGTTAATTCAATATAATACTGATGTATATAATTGTGATACGCAGCTTATGAAGCTGTTGCCCCAAATTCTTGCATATGAAGACAGCAGAGTGAGCTAACCCCAATCTGTGAACATTATCAAGGATTGTCTTTTCCTTCTGCTTATTGAGCATAATGAGAAATACTTCTACTAGGAACTAGGCTGAGCTGACAGTTTCTTTTCAGAGTGTTCATCAGTCAGAATGTGCCAGGTGTCTGATTCTGATCCAGGTGTGACCTCATTTTGAAAAGCTATGGACGCCGTGGACATGCTAAGGCCTGTTCAGCCTTTCAGCATGATGTGGTCTGGTGCAAATAACCTCCTGCTTTCTGGAAATCACTTAGTGAAGAATTATTGAATGATTTCCTCAATGAGATCAAGCAAAGAAAATGGTCTTAAAATGCATAAATAATTGATTTTAGTGCTTCAACATACCCACGGCAAATGATGCCATGACCGAGACCAGTTTTTTATTCAGAAAGTTAAGTGTCAAATTAAACCCAACTCTATTGATACATCACAAAAATAATTTTTGGTATAATGCCAACATCAACAACTCTAAAGGGGAGAGAGCAAGCTAAAAGGCATGGCTGGCAGCAGTTTTAAAATACTTGTCCTTGGACCGTAGACTAATTTAGTTTAAATTTAGATTCCAAAGAAAACTACCATGTCAAAGGGCATATCATAAAACTTTGTGTTTCATTTGTTGCAAACCATAGCAAGTAAGACAGAATAAAAGAAGCTTAAAACATGGCTTCAGAATACTGTTAGAGGGCTGCAGTCAGAGAAGTGCATCAGTTCCATTCTCACTTGAGGATTTAGCCTAATTAATCACAAGAAATGGGAAGCAAAAGCACTGATATTAATTTATGAAAGCACATATTCTGTCAAGGAGTGCCAAGAAAGCTTCAAAGGCTCTGCATCAGACTTTTTGGTGAGTACATACTGGTCTTTTCACCTGCTGGTCTTCTCAGATGGAAACCCTGTACAGCAATTGAAAGCTCTCTGTTTGGGACTAATCAACGGCTACATCAGCTGTCACTGGTGTCCAGTCATGACACTGGCATTTCCAGGGGAGTGTCTGAGGCTTTTGCTATGCAGGGGATCCTGACAAACTTTTCTGAATCAAAATGCTTTTAATGTCCATGGTGGCATTATGCAAAGTTATGCAGCATTTGGTTCTTAGTGGCAGGAGAAAGAACCATGGGCCATGTATCTGCATGACCAAAGACAGGTGGGTAGACTAGAAGGACGTTTGTTATCATCATGGGTTCAAACCAAACAGAAATAGAAAGAAAGGCAGCCAGCCAGCCCTTGAGGTGGGGCCTTGGATAGAATTTATCAGGCAATGGAGCAACTTAGAGAAAACAAAAGGGTTTATTAAATCTATAATATATACAGAAAGAAGAAAAAGCCCAAGCAAGTTAAAACACACAAATCAGAAACCTCTCTCTTGATGATGTTACATACACTTCTGAGAAAAATGAACAAAGAATTACTTAAGTAGTCCTTGTCTTCCTACTAGGATCCTGGGGCTGGGGACATGCATGCAAGCAAACACTTAACAGCACAAAGGCCACCCATCGCCATCTCAGCTCTCCCATTTTTCCCAAGCAATCTGCCAAAGATTTAAGAGTTACAAGTCCTTTCCGTTCCGTTCTCCTGCTTATCCAAAACATCTCCAGTTTTCTCAATGCCAAAGTGACAGTTTCTATCTCCTGCTGTTCAAACAGTCAAGGTGGTGACAGCCGCATGGTCGGCCACGTGGAGAACACACAATGGTGGCGGCTGCATGGCCACATCCAGCAGGGACCTTCCAATTTCCCCTCTGGGCTTTAGGGTCTTTCTCTTTAAAGTTCTCTCACCATCTGAGGTCTCCAGGCTTGTTTGCTCAATTCACAGAGGAATATACATCAGTGGTTTCGTCACAATGCGGGCAGGGGAAGGGCTTTGTATTGGCATGGCACCACTCTGCACTCCTCGGCTCGGCTCGGCAGTGGTGAGGTGCAGCATGCTGCCACCACAACTATGCTATCATCGCCACTGGTGCAGAAAACCAGGTGGCCTCTTGCTGTCCTAGGGTGAGATCGGAGCACTCAGCTCGCTCCCTGCAGTGCCTGCACACCAATGCACGCAGCATGGGGCATGAGCAGGAGGAGTTAGAAATCTGTGTCCAGTCAGGCGATTACGATTTGGTAGTGATTACGGAGACCTGGTGGGACAGCTCGCATGACTGGAATGTGGTCATGGACCACATTTTTAGGAGGGACAGGTCAGCAAGGCGGGGTGGAGGAGTTGCTCTCTATGTGAGAGAGCAATTGAAATGAGTTCTGTCCAGAGGCAGAAGTACTGAGAGTTGAGTGTTTGTGAGTGCGTATTAAGGGCCAGGCTGGCATGGGTGACACTGTTGTGGGTGTCTATTGCAGACCTCCAGATCAGAATGAGGAAGTTGATGAGGTCTTCTACAGGCAGCTGACAGCAGCCTCACAGCTACAGGCCCTGGTTCTCATTTTAACTACCCAGATAT
>VXBP01010542.1:7038-58723 GCA_013400115.1 Rhinopomastus cyanomelas
TAGGGACAGGCAGTGGGAAGGACAGGCAGTGGGAAGGACAGGCAGGGATAGGGACAGGCAGTGGGAAGGACAAGCAGTGGATAGGGACAGGCAGTGGGAAGGACAGGCAGGGCTAGGGACAGGCAGGGACAGGGGCAGGGGTTGTGCAGGGCTGGGGGTGAGGTAAAACGGGAACTGAAGTAGGAACAGGGCATGAAGAAGGGACAAGACAGGACCTGCCGACCTGCAGCCAGAGCAGCAGCACCCCCGGGGCTTAGCGGGGACGTGCGGTGGGTCCCCTGGGAGCCCAGGCCTGCCAACCACCCATCACACAGCCCTGTCCTGCAACCTGCTGCCCCCCAAACCCACCCCTCTCCTGCAAACCTCCGCCGCTGGCCCGGCATCAGGCCACCCCCAGAACCAGCCTTCCCGGGGGGCCAGGCAGGGGCACCCTTCTGCCGGTGCCCTCCTCTCCCCCGCGGCAGTAATTGCCGCCGTGTTTATCCAAACTAGGAGGGGGGTGGCAGCGAAAGACTTCGCAGAGTAATTTTCCGGGAATTCTCCTCGGTGTAATTGTCTTGATAATAAATCCAGACGCTTGGCCTGTGTATGAATTGCTTTTTACCATTTTCATTTATTATTGAACACAGTGGGGAGAAGGGGAAACGCAACAGGGCTCTTTCTTGTGAGAGACAAGGGGCGAAGGGGCCGAGGAGACGCTTTCTCTGCAGATCCGGGAAGCCTGGGGCTGCTCGGCGCTCTGCCTCTCCGGGCTGTGGGGGGTTGTCTTCCTTCCCTTCAGACTTAGCCTGGTCCCCTGCCCCCCTACTTTTTTTTGGGGAGGGGTATTGAAAAGTAATTAAATAACCCGTTAGCTAATGCGTTAAATTAAGATCCACTCTTGGATTTAATGATGTCTCCGGAAGAATTGACAGAAATGTGAAGACAGCCTGTCGATAGATTCCTTCCCCTGGTTACACCGTCGGGAGGTGATTAGAAAGGATCTCGGAGGAGGGTGCCCTGACGCGGCTCCCACGCAGGAGCGGAGCCACTGGGGCACCCGCGGCTCTCTGGAGGCAGACGTGCCCTGGTGTGGGTGCTGAGTGGGGAGACGCAGAGCCACGGAACGTGAGGGGTTGGAAGGGACCTTGGGAGATCAGCCAGTCCCATCCCCCTGACACAGCAGGATCCCCTAGACCCAGTCACACAGGAACACATCCAGGTGGGTCTTAAACTTCTCCTGAGAAGGAGACTCCACAACCCCTCTGAGCAGCCCCTGCCAGGGCTCTGCCACCCTCCCTGGGAAGAAGGTCCTTCTCACACTGATGTGGAACCTCCTCTGCTCCAGCTCTCACCCGTTGCCCCTTGTCCTGTCACTGGGTGCCCCTGAGCAGAGCCTGGCTCCATCCTCCTCACACCCACCCCTCACATATTGACCAACATCCATGGGGTCACCCCTCAGTCTCCTCTTCTCCAAGCTCAAGAGCCCCAGCTCCCTCAGCCTCTCCCCATACGGGAGATGCTCCTCTTCCTTCATCATCCTCATTGCTCTAGGATCACCTAGGAACATTAGAGATCGGAAGGGACCTTGGAAGACCATCCAGTCCAATCCCCTGCCAGAGCAGGATCCCCTAGACCCGCTCGCACAGGAGCACGTCCAGGCCGGTTTGGTGCAGCTCCCGGAAGTCGCTCAGACCGGAGCAAGACGCTGGTCAGAGCTTCTGGGAAAGGGTGAAGCACCCTCTGTGGCATCTGCTGGCCCCAGCCATCCCCCCGGTCTCTGCGATACCGACCGGACGCCTCCTCCAGCTGCGGCCCTGGGCGAGGACCAACACAGGGTCGCGCCGCCAGGGTGGCTGCTGTGGTGACCGCGCACCCGTCGCTTGAGCTCTCAGGTAAAGGTTACCTTAGCATCTGGGCTGAGGGAAATCGATGCCTGATAGCGCACGAGGCCCGGAGAGACAACAGACATCTATCATTCGGGGATTCGATGGGCTTAGAACAGTCCTGTCAACAAATGGTTGTTTAAACAGAACATCTCGACTGTTTATGGCACCCTTGATCCACACACCTGAGCACCGCTGCCGCGCGGCAGGAGCACAGACCCGGAGCCCTGCTCTCGGGGCTGGGGCTGCGGAGCGCCCAAGCACGTGCTTCAGCCTCTTGAACTTCAAATCCATCATGTGCTCGGGTGTTTGCGGGGCTGGGGCTGACCTGGGGACAGGGAAACACCTGTCGTGGTGTTAATGGATGAAGTTTTGGTGCCCTGCCCTTCCTTCAGGCGGAGGGTGACGCCCGGTCTGCTGGCTGCTCCGGGCAGCCAGTGCGCAAACAGAGCCGGCGCTGGAGGGTGTTTCAGAGCCCTTCCTTCTCCCCATGGCGTTTGTGGGAGGCTTTGGGCCAGTAGTACCAGTGCTGCTGGGCGAGCAGCTTCCAGGGCTGGTGGTGAAATGACAGGTGCAAGGGGCAGAGGAGCCAGTGGAGAGGGCTGCGAGAAGGATGCAGAAGGGTCAAGAGTGGAAAGAGGCTGGAAAACAACCGCAGAGCCCGAGCAGCAGCAGCTGCAGTGTCACAGAATCACAGAGCATGAGGGACTGGGAGGGACCTTGAAAGACCATCCAGTCCCATCCCCCTGACACAGCAGGATCCCCTAGACCAGTCCTTAGGGACTGGGAGGGACCTCGAAAGACCATCCAGTCCAGTCCCCCTGCCAGAGCAGCAGCACCTTAGGGCTCTCTGAACCACTGTCAGAGGCAGCGGCAAGTGGGGACCCCTGTTCCAGTCTGTGATTAACTTCAGGCAGCTACAAAACACCCCTGATCCCCGTGTGGTGCCTGGAAGATGGGGGAAGGCTGGGGCAGGGATGGCTGTAGTCCTGCCCTCCATGGGGTCACCACAAGGACTTCCAGCGGGGAATCAGTTCCAGTCCCCATCACTCCCAGCGTCCAGCGGCTCTCGAAGGCAGTGCTGTTCAGCGGCTGCTGGACCTGGAGCAGAGGAAGCAGAGCCAGCAATGTGCTATCGTGGCCAGGAAGGCCACCAGGATTCTGGCCTGGATCAGCAATAGCTGGTCACCAGGAGAAGGGAGGTTATTATACCCTTGTACATGGTGCTTGAGAGGCCTCCTCTCAAGTACTGAGGTCAACTGTGGGCTAATCCTAACCCTAACCCTAACCAAAACCCTAACCATAACCCTAAACCTAACCCCAACCCTAACCCCAACCCTAACCCTAACCCCAACTGTAATCCTAACCCTAAGACCAACCCTAACCCTAACCCTCATGGTAGGAAAGACGTTGAGCTGCTGGAAGGTGTCCAGAGCAGAGCTCCCCAGCTCATGAGGGCTTTAGAGAAGCAGTCGTGTGAGGAGAGGCTGAGGGAGCTGGGCAGGGCAGGTTGGAGAAGAGGAGGCTGAGGGGGTCCTCACTGGCCTCTACACCAGCAGGAGGCTGTAGACAGGTGGGCGCTGGCCTCTTCTCCTTAGGAACTACTGACAGACCCAGGGCTGGTGGCCTGAAGCCCAGGCAGGGGAGGTTTGCGCTGGAGCTTAGGAAGAACTTCTTTGCAGAGGGAGTGGTTGGGAGCTGGAAGGACCTTCCCAGGGGAGTGGTTGAGCCCCCATCCCTGGGGCTGTTTCAGAACCATGTAGAGCTGGTGCCTCCAGCCCTGCTCCAGCGGCAGGCGGGTGGGGGGTTGGTTTGTGCTTGTCGACCAGTCGGGTCCTGAGGGGTTTTGCTGTGGTGGGTCTAGTTGGACCCGCTGATCTGGGAGGTGCCTTCCAGCCACGACTGTTCCGTGTGGTCTGTGGAGGCTCTGGCCCCGGATCAGACCCGAAGCTGGTGGAGACCAGGAGCATCTTCCCACGACGCTGGTCAGCCCTCGGGGCTGGCGCAGAGCTGGTCGAGCAGGGATGTCAATGCTGCAGCCTCGAGTGAAAGCAAAGAAGCCCAGCTGATGGTCTTCCCGAGCCACCCCGTTGGCACGAGGACCTCTCGTGGAACATGGGGCTGGTGGCCCACAAGGGGTGCAAAGGGATGGCCCAGCAGCTGCAATTGTGTGGGCAACCCAAAACCACCTGGAAGAGGTTGCCCACCCCTGGGAGGAGGAAAAGCATCGCCCTGGCTCGAGGAAGAGGCACTGTTGGTCCGACCCCACAAGCACCCACATCAACCCCACTGGGAGCCTGGGGAGCTGCCAGGAGTCGGGTCCTTCCTTCCGCGAGGAACTGAGTGAATTTGAATTTCTTCCCGAGAGAAGGAAAAGCAAGAAATGAAGCAGAACCCCGACCCAGCCCATTCCAGGAGCTGTCGATCAGAGCGGGAGGTCCTGACAAGCTCTGGGGCTGCAGGTGAACGTAGGTCTGGGCAGTTTTTCAAGTTCCCTTTTAGTGTGAATTAATAATGATTCCAAAACAGAAATGAGGCCGGACGGAGCTGGACAAGGACGATCATCCTGTCAGAAAGTGCTGCAGGGTGACCCCCGCCTTGCGCGTGGGCGAGGGGATGTTCGGGGAGGGGGTGTGAGGAAGGAGCAGCTGCCTCCCTTGGGAGCACGAGTCGGTCTGGTGGGGCAGCTCGTCTTCTGGGCTGCAGAGCTTCTGGAGAAGCCTTCTCCTCTCCTTGGTGGGGAGTTAGGGAAGCGCAGCGCCGTCACAGCTGGGGAGGGCTTCGTGTGCTCCAGGAGCAGCCCTGCCTCAGCAGGTCACAGAACCACAGAGCATCAGGGGTTGGAAGGGACCTCGAGAGATCACCCAGTCCAGTCTCCTCTTAACAGCAGGATCCCCTAGATCCAGTCACACAGGAACAGCCCAGGAGGGTTTGAAACATCTACAGAGAAGGAGACTCCACAGCCTGCACTTAGCAGCCCCTGCCAGGGCTCTGGCACCCTCCCTGGGAACAAGGTCCTTCTCACACTGATGTGGAACCTCCTCTGCTCCAGCTCACACCCGCTGCCCCTTGTCCTGTCACTGGGTGCCCCTGAGCAGAGGCTGGCTCCATCCTTCTCACACTGATGTGGAACCTCCTCTGCTCCAGCTCACACCCGCTGCCCCTTGTCCTGTCACTGGGTGCCCCTGAGCAGAGCCTGGCTCCATCCTCCTCACACCCACCCATCACATATTGATCAACACCCATGGGGTCACCCCTCAGGTTCCTTTTCCCCCAGCTCCCTCAGCCTCTCCTCAGCAGGGAGATGCTCCCCTCCCTCCATCATCCCTGTGGCTCTGCCCTGGGCTCTCTCCAGCAGCTCTGTGTCCTTTTGGAACTGAGGGGTCCACAACTGGGCACAAGATTCCAGATGAGGTCCCACCATGGCAGAGTACAGGGGAAGAGAACCCCTCTAGGTGGGGAGTCTCCTTCTCTGGAGATGTTGAAAACCTGCCTGGACATGTTCCTGTGTGACCAGATCTAGGGGATCCTGCTGTGGCAGGGGGACTGGACTGGATGGTCTTTTGAGGTCCCTTCCAACCCCTAATGGTCTGTGATTCTATGAGCTGCATGGGCCTGCAGTGAGATGGGGACCAGTAAATACTCTCCAGCACCTGGGGAACAATCACCCCACCCCTGATCTTTGGCTGATGGAAGAGGAGAGAGCCGGGGCAGCACCTGGAGGAGGAGCAGCTGGAGGCTGCAAGGCTGGTGCTGTGGGGAGGCCACCGGGGCGAGAGCCCAGAGGCTCGTGTGGCAGCGGGTTTGCCTAACGAGGGGCTGCTTGGCGAGGAGGGATGGCCCCTGTCTGCACACCGGNTGGACATGTTCCTGTGTGACCAGATCTAGGGGATCCTGCTGTGGCAGGGGGACTGGACTGGATGGTCTTTTGAGGTCCCTTCCAACCCCTAATGGTCTGTGATTCTATGAGCTGCATGGGCCTGCAGTGAGATGGGGACCAGTAAATACTCTCCAGCACCTGGGGAACAATCACCCCACCCCTGATCTTTGGCTGATGGAAGAGGAGAGAGCCGGGGCAGCACCTGGAGGAGGAGCAGCTGGAGGCTGCAAGGCTGGTGCTGTGGGGAGGCCACCGGGGCGAGAGCCCAGAGGCTCGTGTGGCAGCGGGTTTGCCTAACGAGGGGCTGCTTGGCGAGGAGGGATGGCCCCTGTCTGCACACCGGCTGCAGCCAGCGCTGGTCCCGTGTAGACACCCCTGAATCATTTCAAAGCAGGTTGGTATCGGTTTGGGTAACTCGATTCCTGGGCCGAAGCGGAGCGGAATCGATGCAAATGGGGTTTGCATCGACCCAGCACATCCGCACAAAGGTTCTGCCCCGCTCTAATGAAATCAGGTCACAGACACACCTGCAGCCCGCGGGCACAGCCCGGTGCCCGGGCACGGCGAGAGGGGCACGAGGGAGCGGGGACGGCAGCGAGGCAGCCCGGGGTCCGCGCGCGGGCGGCCGCGGCGGCACCGGTGATAAGGAACCGGGTCAATAGAGTTTTCTCCAAGATGATGGTTTTTTTAAAAAAGGAAAGGTTAAATGTGAGGCGCCATCGATTTCCCTCTTCTCCCCGTCCCCTCCTCTCGCCAGCCCCCAGGCCCCTTCCCCTTCTCTCTGCCCTTTCCCCACCTCCCCGGCGGCCCGCAGCCGTCCTCGGAGGTGGAAGCGCAGCCCGCAGCGGCCAAGTGACCAGGGAGGACCGCGGCGCCCGGCCGCACGCTGGCCAATGGGTGCCCGAAGGAGCCCCTGTTGCTTAGCAACCCGCTGCAGAGAGGGAGGCAGCGAGTGCAAAAAGATGGATTTTCAGATTGCAGCAGCCAAGCAGATCAATGCTGCAACATGGGCTACAGTGGCCAAGCGGAATCGCTCTTGCTCCCAGCAGGTATTGATCCAGCCAGGCTATAGGCATTGAATGAGCTCTAATAAGTCCTGAGTAAACAGGAACAAGGACTTAAGTGATAGCCCAGCAGTCAAACATCAACTCCCTTTGTCTTCTTCCTCCTCTTCTTCTTCTTCTTCTTTATTTTTTTGATTTTAATTGCCGCAGGGCTTGCGAGAGAAGGACAACAAACCCTATGGACAGGGAAAACAGAGGGGCGGAAGATCACTTCACTCGAGACTGGGAGAGTCTGGAGGTGGAAAGTCCCTGCCTCAGAAATCCAGGCTGGCTCTGCAGAGCGGTGGCCCACGGGATCCTGCGGTGAACGTGGCTTCCCTGAGCTCCTCTGGGAAGGTCCAGCGCTCAGTGAGCAGCTCCTCCAGCAGGGCTTCTGCTGGCACGGGGAGCGCGTGTGCCCGGACCCCCCGTCTGGAGCAGACACGGAGGAGAGCACAGCCAGGAGGGTGGGCCCAGGGGGATGCTCTCCTCCGGCTCTCCAAGGGAGATGAAAATGCCTCACAGGGACATGAGACCCGGGCCAGCCTTCAGGAAGGGGCTGGGGGACTGAAATCATAGAGTCACAGAACATTAGGGGCTGGAAGGGACCTCGAAAGACCATCCAGTCCAACCCCCCGACACAGCAGGATCCCCTAGATCCAGTCATCAGGGATTGGAAGGGACCTCGAAAGACCATCCAGTCCAACCCCCCGACACAGCAGGATCCCCTAGATCCACTCATCAGGAATTGGAAGGGACCTCGAAAGACCATCCAGTCCCATCCCCCTGCCAGAGCAGGATCCCCTGGACCGAGTCACTCAGGAACATCTCCAGGTGAACCCCCACTCACAGATGCTCAGACAGGCAGCAAAGCTGGGTCTGGGTGTTGCAGAGCCTGAAGGACACGTCTGGAGCTGCAGGATGCTGAGGAGGACGGGAGCAGCCTTGTCCTTGCTTGTGAGAGGGCCTTTGCTCGCTTTGCTGCGGGGAGGAGAGGAGATCCGGGCCAGCAGGAACCTGGAGGGATCTGGTTTAGGGGTGAACTGGTAAGGTAGGGTAGGCACTTGCACTCAGTGGCCCCAGAGGTCTTTTCCAGCCGGAGCGATCCTGTGATCCAGGACTCTGATGCCAACGGGACACAGGGCGGCGGCGAGGTGGGCGCAGCTGGGGAAGGACCTGCCTTTGTGGAAGCGTGTGTGTGGCTGAGACTGAGAAGAAGCTCAACTGGTGAGGACTTGGCAGGGGGATTGGGCTGGATGATCTTTCAAGGTGCCTTCCAATCCCTAACGATTCTGTGATTCCATGATTCCAGACTGGGTGGCTCCCAGACACTCAGAGGAGGCCAGAATTATGCAAACACCTCATCTGCTGGGGGCTTCCCAGCTGTGCTGGGGGGTAAGACCTTGGGCGACAAACGCTCCGTGGCCAGGTCAGAAGCTGCAGCACTGCCCCTGTCCATGCTCACGCCCCCTCCCGCAGCATCTCCGCTCCCTTTGCCCTCCTCCCTGTTCAGCTCCCTGCTCTGAGGAGGGACTCGTGCGGCTCCCACGGGTGAGGCAGCCTCCAGTTACTGCTCCTCACGCTCAGCTTTGTCCCTTCTTCCCCCCAACTTCCCAAACGCCCCCGATTTCCACCGCCAGCTCCACGCGCAGCGAAGCCTCCGAGTGAAGAGCTGCCGCCGTCACCGACGGGAGGGACGAGGATCCGTCCGAGGGGCTGGCTGCTGCCCTCCTGCACCGCGGGCGATCCCCAGGCGGCACCGATTAAATCACCGGGGCTGCTCCGGGTTTACGCCGGCGCAGCCGAGATCACAGGCCGGCTCTGCCTCCGGCGGTTAGGAGAGCGGGGGCTCGGGAGCTCGTCGCCTGCGCTCTGGGCTACCGCAGCCCACATCTCAGCAGCCTCCGCCCGACAGGGCTGATAATGAACTGATCCCGCACGCAGGCGGCTGGTTCCCCGCCGGGTCCCTGGGTCCTCGACGCGAGCTGGAGGAAGAGGGAGACGGGCGCCTCCATCGCTCCGTGGGCAGGAGGGAGCCGCGGAGCCCCGGCCCAGCCCCGGTGGTATCTGCTGCTTCCCAGGAAGAGGGAGGACGTAGCCTCGGTCTCTGAGCGCTTCTGCATTTCAAAGTAATATCAGAAGGGCTCGGAGCTTAATCTCCGTTACCCAGGAGGCTGCAGGAACCAGGCGAGAGGAGGAAAGAGATCGAATCGATCCGGCAGTATGAATTTATCCCCAGGGGGCTCAAGGCACCAACATTTCCCCTGCCCTCTGTTAAAGAGATAACACCCGCCCGGTGCAGCGGCCCCTCTGTGCTCGTCGCAGGGGCTGCACCGTGGCTGCGGGTGGGATGGCACCAGGGGAGGTGCAGTGGTGCTGCCCCGATGGGAGCAGATGGGGTCGTTGGCAGCCAGGGATGCTGCAGGCAGGGGTGGCGTAGGGCTGGCGAGCTGGGAGGCTGAGATGGTCCCAGGGATGGACCTGAGTGCTTGTGATGCCTGTGGTGCTGGGTTCACCTCAGCCGGGTGCCCCGAAGCTGAGCCTCGGCTCTCTTTGTGGGCTGATAGCGAAGGGACCACAGGTCTCTTTGTGGGCTGATAGGTTGGACTCATCCTGACCACAGATCCAGGCAGAATCATAGAACCGTTAGGGCTTGGGAGGGACCTCGAAAGATCATCCAGTCCCATCCCCCCTGCCACAGCAGGATCTCTTGCATCCTCCTGCCTACCAGAGCCATGTCCTTGGGTCTGTGACCCAGCCTCAGACATTCCAGGAGAGCAGGAGAACAGGAGCAGGGACATGAGCGTTCGTCACCAAAGCTCCACTTCATCATCCACTAGCTGGAGCATGAAGCCCTCAGAGTCCCACAGGACGTGGGTCTCCTCTCCCAGTCCAAGCAAACACGGGCTGTGTGTGCAGCTGGAGGCGGTGGTGGAGAGCAGAGGGGTCCCAGCTCCCACCTCACCCCTCTGTCACAGGTTAATGCCCTTCAGCCACAGCGTGGGGACGTGTCGACCCGCAAGGACCATTCCCACTCCCTGGTCCTTGGCTGGTGTCCACTGTGCTCTGGCCTTCTCCTCACGTACTCTGGGCTTGGCCAGAGTCTGCTGGGGAGCAGCAGCATGGAAGCACCAGGGACACCTGGTGAGACTGGCCTTTGCTTCCAGATCCAGCTACTGCTGCAGCTACAGGAGAGGGGGGAGTTCTTCCCTCTGTGCTGCTGGACCTGAGCTGGAATCTCCCAGTTCATACTGGGAGAAAACCCCCTCCTTCTTTAGGGGTGAACTTGTAGAGTAGGGTTGATGGTTGGGCTCTATCATCCCAGGGGTCCTTTCCAACTTGAATGATCCTGTGATTCTATGAAACAGCAGCCTCTGCTTTTCACTCACAGAATCGTAGACCTGGATGTGCTGGAGAAGACCTTTAAGCTCATCAGGTCATAGGATCATAGAATCATCAGGGGTTGGGAAGGGACCTTGGCAGACCATCCAGTCCAATCCCCCTGACTCAGTAGGATCCCCTAGATCCAGTCATTAGGGGTTGGAAGGGACCTTGGCAGACCATCCAGTCCAATCCCCCTGCCACAGCAGGGTCACCTAGATCCAGCCATCAGGGATTGGAAGAGACCTCGAAAGATCATCCCTGGGCAGCCCCTTGCAGGGCTCCGTCACCCTCACCGGGAGGAAGGATGTTTCTATGGAACCTCCTCTGTTCCAGCTGACACCATCCGCTCCCCCAGCACCGCCAGGTCCCCCCTGACCCCTGTCCCTCTCCCCACACATCCAGGGCTTTGCACCCCTCCCGGAAACAGGGACCCGGCGGTTCCAGCTCCAGGCTGGACCCGGCTCCGCGAGGGCGCCGACGGCTGTTTCTGGCCCGTTGCCCCGCGGCCCCGGCCGGAGCGATCAGCTTCCCACCGCAACGAGCTTCCCACCGCAACGCGCCCGATCGTTTGAGACCTAAAACAAAACGTAAAACTAGGAGCAACGGCGGCGAGGAAGGGCCCTAATTAATTGGAGCAAATCGCATCACAAAGGCCATTTCTCAGCAGCAGGGCTAATGCCCCCTCGTTCCGGGCTCCGTCCGCGCCGCCGGACAAACCACCCGCCCTCCGCTCCCGCTGCAGAGCGGCCGGGGATGCGGGTCCCGCCGGCTCCTCCGCCTGCCCTTCCCCAGCGCCTCCCCGGAGCGGCAGCCGGGGGGAAAAGTTGCCACCACAACGAGTTAATGGTCCAGAGAGCTGGTTTTGGGGCGGCGGGGGGGGGTTTTGAACCTTCGAAGGACTTTCCCCCCCCGGGGATTCAGCTCGGAAGCTTGTGCTTTGTGCAGGGAAAACACCACCCTGCCCCACAGACCCCTGCAGTGGGGTCCCACGTGCTGACAGCCCCACAGACCCCTGCAGTGGGGTCCCACGTGCTAACAGCCCCACAGACCCCTGCAGTGGGGTCCCACGTGCTGACAGCCCCACAGACCCCTGCAGTGGGGTCCCACGTGCTGACAGCAGCCCCACAGACCCCTGCAGTGGGGTCCCACGTGCTGACAGCCCCACAGACCCCTGCAGTGGGGTCCCACGTGCTGACAGCAGCCCCACAGACCCCTGCAGTGGGGTTCCACGTGCTGACAGCAGCCCCACAGACAGGTGGGTCCCTCCTCCCCGCCGGAGCCGGGCTTGGCTCTGCCAGCGTCGATTTCGGCAGCGGAGGCGCTGAGGGGGATGCACAGACCCTGTGACAAAGAGGCTCCAGCAGCTCGTGGCTCGGCAGGATCCCCTCCCCGGATCTGCTCCCAGGATCCCCTCCGTGTCCCCACATGCTGGGGGGCCCCTCTGTGACGCAGCGGTGCAGCGGGAGGGGATGAGAGCTTCTCCTTGTCTTCTCTACAGCACCCCCTGAGCCCACGTCCCCAGGGCCCCCCTTGGCCAGCCCAGCGAGTGCAGCCCCTGAGGAGCATCTGCTGCTGCCAGGGGCCCGGGAATCAATTAATCAGCAGCAATCAAGATCCCAGGGTGCAGTCATAATTAATGTTCAGCCCTGATTGATCATGTCACATTCACGTGAGCTGGGATGAGGAAGCCTGGCTGTGAAATGGTGCCGCTGCAGATCCCTTCCCAGAGGTGACCCCCTCAGGAGACCCAAGGAGCTGTTTTGGGCAGGAGGACCACAGCTCCCACGGGAAAACCTACCCTTAGCTGTGGCCTTTGCCAGGAGGTGACACCCCATGGGACCAGCTTGGCCTCTCTGGGCTTCATGAGAGTGTCTCCAGGATCACTGGAGTGAGGGAGATGGGAAATGGAGGAGCAGACACCAGAAGAGGGTAGGGGAGACAGGAGGAGCTGGTCAGAGGGTCAGGAGTGTCTGGGGCTGAGCCCCTGTTTTGCCTTCACAGAACCACAGAATCACAGAACATGAGGGACTGGAGGGGACCTCAACAGATCACCCAGTCCAATCCCCCTGCCACAGCAGGATCCCCTAGATCTAGTCATCAGAGATTGGAAGGGACCTCAAAAGATCATCCAGCCCAATCCCCCCAGCACAGCAGGATCCCCCAGATCCAGTCACACAGGAACAGTCCAGGTGGTTTTCAAACATCTCCAGTGAAGAAGACTCCACAACCCCTCTGAGCAGCCTGTTCCAGAGCTCCATCACCCTCCATCACTGGGAACAAGGTCCTTCTCACACTGATGTGGAACCTCCTCTTTTCCTGCTGACACCCATCACCCCCTGTCCTGTCACTGGGTGCCCCTGAGCAGAGCCTGGCTCCATCCTCCTCACACCCACCCTTCACATATAGACCAACATCCATGGGGTCCCCCCTCAGTCTCCTTTTCCCCAGCTCCAGAGCCCCAGCTCCCTCAGCCTCTCCTCAGCAGGGAGATGCTCCCCTCCCTCCACCACCCCTGTGGCTCTGCGCTGGGCTCCCAGGACCAGCCCCAAGCTGTGTTCATCCAGCCAAAGCGATGGTAGCCGGCCGACGCTGGCTGGGAGCCCTCCCAGTGCCCCGAACACGGTGCCACTAGACTGGGATCAATGTGTCAGTGCGCAGCGGTGGTCAAGTAGTGCAGTGCTCGCCTCCTCCAAGCCAACTATCACTGCTGATGGATCCCTTTGTGTCTCCATCCCCCCGTCGGGCTGCCCCAACCGAGGCCAATGGTGGTGGCTTGCAGGGTGATCCCTGCTCTTGCCACAGTCACATGGACGCTGGCCATGGGCAGCTCCATCAGAGGGATGTGGAGGTCCCTTCCCTGCCTGTGCCATGTGGACTGGCTGCTGTGCTTGGGAGAGGATGAGCCATGGGGACTGCCTGCAGTTTCATCTCGAGTGGGCTGCACTGCCAGCAGAGTCCTCCTGCATCTTCTGCACCTTGCAGTGCCTTTTCCTGGCATCTCTTGGTGCTTCTCTCCTGCACCTCGTGGCTGTGCTGCTCCATCACCCCTGCTTGTGGCTGCAGCAGCAGGAGCTGCAGCAGCAGCAGGAGCTGCAGCAGCAGCAGGAGCTGCAGCAGCTGCAGCCACTCTCCAGGAGCTGCTGGACACTCTTCACTTTCCATCCACTCACGGAGCAGGGACCCCACTGTGGAGCTGGCGCCAGCTCCCAACCCTGACCCTCTTGCAGGGGAGATGCAGAGGCTGGGGCTCAGCTGGGTGTGAGGTGGGTCCCCCTGGTTCCACCAGAGACGAAGGACACGGCTCAGCCCCACGGGAGCACCCCCCTGCTGCAGTGCACGGGCCATGTGGAGGGTCTTCCCGCCAGGGCTCCCGAACGCAGCCTCCTCCTTCCCTTCCGAGGGCCGGGGGTGTCTCGGGGGACCCTTCCAGGGGCTGTGGGAGGCTGGGGAGCGCCCCGGGAGCGCAGCAGCAGCAGGGCCTGGCAGGGGGGGACCCGCAGCGCAGAGCCAGGTATTGATTTCCCATCGATCCCATGCAACCACATTCTGCAGCGGCTGCTGTCCTACATTTCAATCCCACACCTTCTCCTCTGACTTTAATGGGCTTCATCACAGCCCAAAGCTTTATTTAACCCAACGGGGAGGGAGCCGGCGGGTGGCTGCCAGAAACGAGAGCGAGCTGGCCCCTGGCGTCTGCCCGGGCACGGCTGCGCCCTCCAGATCCCTCCCAGCTGCAGCAGCTGGGGTCGTCTGGGGGGGATGCAGACGCACCCCCAGCCCTGCAGCTGCCAGCCCTGAAGGAAGGGTGCTGTTGGGTGCTGGCGCCAGCACCCGGCTCTCCGGCAGCCCTCCCGCCTTGAGCTGTCTCTCCACCCTGAGCTGCCTCTCCACCTTGCTCTCACGGTGCCTGCACAGCTCCATCTCCCAAACAAAGGGCTTCGACTGCTGCTGGAAGGGCAAGACGAAGCTCCACCTTCGCGGAGACCTGCAGGAGGATGTGAGCGGGGGAAGGCGGCAGAGACCCCACCGCCAGGTGTGAGGCTGCCGGCGGCACGTACACACCCCCGGCGACGGGGGATGGATGTGGAGGAGCAGGATGCGGTGGGTGGAGGGGGCCAGCTCCTGGCTTGGGCGTTCCTCAAGCATCCATCACCCGAGCTGCAAGCCCGGAGCTCCCGCAGCCCTGCCCAGCGGGGCCACCAGCCGCCCTGGCTTATCCTCCCCACCTCTCCCTCCTCCTCCTCCTCAGGTTCTTCAGCGACTCTCCAGCGTTTCGGTTCAAGGCACCGTCCTGCGGTTGGCCCAGAGCAAACCAGTGTCACTGTGACTGGAGACGCTGGGCGCTGTGGGCTGCCCCAGGGACGGGGCTCAGGAGGCAGAGGCTGCAGGAGCAGCTGGGTGTGGGGAGCAGCCGACACCCTCCCGGAGAGGAATCCTGAGACGGGAGGAGGAACAAGTGAAGGTGCCCAAGTCCTGCTCAGGCAGGTGGCCGCGGTGGAGGAGGAGCAGTGTCCTTACCCATCCTTCTCCCTCCTGGTCTGTGGTGCTGGCGGGCACCGACACACCAGTTCCAGCCAGTATCCTTTCCCAGCACTATTCTGGCCACTGACATGTGTCTCCTTAGGGGCTGCCAGCAGCTCAGGTAAGGTTCAGCTGAGGGCAGGAAGAGGTGGACAACTGGGAGCAGGATGGATGGAAGACCTAGGAGCAGGATGGATGGGGGATCTGGGAGCAGGAGGGATGGAAGACCTAGGAGCAGGATGGATGGGGGACCTGGATCAGGAGGGATGGAGGACCAGGGAGCAGGGAAGATGGACAACCTGGAAGCAGGAGGGATGGAGGACCGGGGAGCAGGATGGATGGACAATTTGGATAGAAGACCTGGGGGCAGAAGGGATGGGCAATGGGAGCAGGAGGGATGGAAGACCTAGGAGCAGGATGGATGGAGGACCTGGGAGCAGGCCCAGGGGGTTGTGGAGTCACAGGAGAGATGGAGTAGGATGGTCTTACAGGTCTCTTCCAACCCGAGCAGGTCTGTGACTCTGCGTATTGGCAGGAGCGAGGGCAGGATAGGGCACCCTAAACCCTGAGCCAAGGTGTGAGGCTGGAGCTCAGCCTCGGGAGGTCGAGGAGCCCCGAAGGCAGCAGGACAGGGTGAGGGTGGCCTCGGGAAGCTGGAGCCTCCCTGCCCCCTCCCCTGGCTCCCGCTCCCCTCCGAAGCAGCACTGCGGCAGCTCGCGCCAGCAAACTGATCGAGGCGGAAGGACCGATCAATAGGCCTATTGAGCTCTGCTCAGGGTCCGGTGGGTCCTGCGGGCTCCGGGCCAGCCCGGCTACCTCCTGTCCTCCAGCACCGCTGCCCCCTCCCAGCACTCGCTGTGGCCACCGGCTCCGAGGCTGGTGTCCCAGGCAGCCTCCTTCAGGAGGACGCAGAGACCTCCCAGTCCCGAGCGGCTCCTTCAGACACAGGAGAGGCCGGAGATCCCAGGGAGACCACAGCTGGAGCCTTGTGTCCAGCTCCAGGACCCTCAGTTCCAGAAGGACACGGAGCTGCTGGAGAGATGATGCAGGGAGGGGAGCATCTCCCTGAGGAGGAGAGGCTGAGGGAGCTGGGGCTCTTGTGCTTGGAGAAGACTGAGGAGTGACCTCATTGATGTCTATAAATATGTGAAGGGTGGGTGTGAGGAGGATGGAGCCAGGCTCTGCTCAGGGGCACCCAGTGACGGGACAGGGGGTGCTGGGTGTCAGCAGGAACAGAGAAGGTTCCACATCAATGTGAGAAGGACTTTGTTCCCCGTGAGGGTGACAGAGCTCTGGAAGGGGCTGCCCAGGGGGTTGTGGAGTCTCCTCTGGAGACATTTCAGACCCTCCTGGACATGTTCTTGTGTGGCTGGATCTAGGGGATCCTGCTGTGGCAGGGGGACTGGGCTGGATGGTCTTTCAAGGTCCCTTCAAGCCCCTAATGACTGGATCTAGGGGATCCTGCTGTGTCGGGGGGACAGGATTGGATGACCTTTGTAGCCCAATCCCCCTGATGCAGCAGGACCCCCAGACCCCTCCCAGTCCCCAACAGTCTGTGACTGTGTGATTCCTTGTCTCCGTGTGAAGGGTGGAGGGGCTGGGGAAGCATCCAGGCTTCTTTCCTGGTTCCGTGCCGCTCCGGGAGGTGCAGATGCACTCAGGGAGCAAGGAAGGGACCCTGTGCCCCTCCAGTGCTGCCTTTGATGTAAGAGAAGGGAATCACCTGCATCTGGAGAAGAAGGAAGCATCTTTGCTCCCTTTAACGCACTGGGGAGGAGGTGTCTTGGCCCCGTCCCGTTGCTGAGGGAGGCAGCGGCGGGGCGGCTGAGGGATGCTCCCTGCTGCCCTTCCATCCCCTCAGCGGCCGCCGCCCGCGCGGTCCCATCCGTCACGCTCCTCGTTAGGGAAAATCCATGGCCAGCATCTCTGGTTTTTAGTTTAAAGCCTGACAGGGCTGGGAGCTGATCTTCTCCTTAAGTAACGATCAGGCGGCCTCCAAGCACCAGGAGCCTGAGGGGTGACCCCGTGGGTGTTGATCAGTGTGTGAAGGGTGGGTGTCAGGAGGATGGAGCCAGGCTCTGCTCAGGGGCACCCAGTGACAGGACAGGGGGTGATGGCTGTGAGCTGGAGCAGGGGAGGTTCCACATCTCTTCCACATCATCCTGAAGGAGAAGGACCTTCTTCCCAGTGAGGGTGGCAGAGCCCTGGCAGGGGCTGCCAAGGGGGGTTGTGGAGTCTCCTTCTCTGGAGGGGTTTCAAACCCTCCTGGACTGTTCCTGTGTGACTGGATCTGGGGGATCCTGCTGTGCTGGGGGGATTGGGCTGGATGATCTTTTGAGGTCCCTTCCAATCTCTGATGACTAGATCTAGGGGATCCTGCTGTGGCAGGGGGATTGGACTGGGTGATCTGTTGAGGTCCCCTCCAGTCCCTCATGTTCTGTGATTCTGTGGTTCTGTGAAGAATAAGCAGGGGCTCAGCCCCAGACACTCCTGACTCTCTGACCAGCTCCTCCTGTCTCCCCTACCCTCTTCTGGTGTCTGCTCCTCCTTTTCCCATCTCCCTCACTCCAAACCATTATCCTGGAGACACTCTCATGAAGAGAGGCCAAGCTGGTCCCATGGGGTGTCACCCCCTGGCAAAGGCCACAGCTAAGGGTAGGTTTTCCCATGGGAGCTGCTGGGGTGCTCCCAAGGAGGTTGCCCACTGGGTGAGGTGCTTCCAAGGAGGTTGCCCAGTGGGTGAGGTGCTCCCAAGGAGGTTGCCCAGTGGGTGAGGTGCTCCCAAGGAGGTGGTCCAGTGCTCACGCGGAGCATCACCCACCCAGCCCAGTGGCCAGGGAATTTACAGAGCTGAAGTGAATAGGTGGCCTCTGCTCAGGGCTCTGCTGCAGCCCAGCAAAACCCTTGGAGGGAGCTTTGCTGGCGATGGAGGAGCAGAGCACTCAGGGTTGCCCACCGTGTAGCACTCAGGGCTACTCAAAGCCGAGACAGCAGCCGGGTGTCCAACAGGCCCTTCCCAGCTCCACTGGCCCCCTCCCGCCTCCGCGGAGCCGCCCGCCGGCCCCATCCCTGCGCGTCCACTCGTGGAGTGGACCAGAGCCGCCTCCCGCGGTCCCACCCCAAGGCAAACACACTCCCCTCCCTCTCCCCTGCGCCCATCGAGCCGCCTCCATCCCCACCCACCCGACGGCACCGCGCGGAGGGCCGGCCGGCCGGCCGCCACAAAGCCCCCGCGAGCCCGGCCAGCCAAAGAGACGCAGGGATGGAAAATTCCCCTTCATAATTAATAAATGAAGAATATTGCTGTTAATCGATGTCGCTGTGAGGAGCATCGATCGCAGCCGCCTGCTATTTTTTGTGCGGCTTAGATTTTTACACCTCATTTAGAGGCAGGTCTCTCCGGGGACCTCTTAACACCAAAAGATATTTGCAAGAGTCCAAACTGAAGGGAAGGAAGGGGGGGGTGGGAAAGATTAATTATTAGCCGAGCCGGAGAGCGATGCCGGCGTCCCGCGGCGGCCGGCTGCGGCGCCCATTTGAATATTTGATTAATAGCGAATTCCAGCTGCAGCTGATAACTTATCTCCGCGCTGGCTATTTAGTAAACAAGTGGGAGCCATTAGGAACGTTTTTAATATTAATCCCAGGAAATTATGTTTATGAAGGCAGGGGCTAACCCTTTCCATGCCGGAGCCCCGCGTGCTTGCGTCGGCTGGAATCTCTCCATGGCTCCGTTCCCTCTCTTTGAGGGGAGCCCACCCTGAGCTGGAAGTGGCGCTGAGGGAGGAGGCTCCTTCTCTGGAGGCATTGAAAACCCACCTGGAGATGTTCCTGTGGGACTGGGTCTAGGGGATCCTGGCAGGGGGATTGGACTGGGTGGTCTTTGGACGTCCCTTCCAGTCCCTGGTGACTGGATCTAGGGGATCCTACTGTTGGCATGGGGATGGGACTGGATGGTCTTTCAAGGTCCCTTCCAACCCCTGATGACTGGATCTAGGGGATCCTGCTGTGGCAGGAGGATTGGACTGGATGGTCTTTTGAGGTCCCTTCCAATCCCTAATGACTGGATCTAGGGGATCCTGCTGTGGCAGGAGGATTGGACTGGATGATCTCTCGAGGTCCCTTCCAATCCCTAATGATCTGTGATTCTGTGATGGAGATGGTTGGGAATGGGTTGGTTCTGCAGGTCCTCAGCCCGAGGGTGGGTTGGCTCCAGGAGGAGTTTCACGCTGGCTCTTGTTTCCTGGATGATGCAGAGCAGGGATCTGCCCTGTCTCCACACCAAGCCGCGTGTGGTGGGGAGATGACCGCAGCCTTTGGCACCCCTCAAGTGTTCAGAGCAGAGCAAAGAGCTGCCAAGAGCAGTGAGTGTCTGGCAAACCCACTGCTGCCTCCCTGGCAAAACCCAGATCAGGGGCAGCAAAAGGTCACATGGAATCACAGAACGTTTGAGGTTGGAAGGGACCTCGAGAGATCATCCAGTCCAATCCCCCTGCCACAGCAGGATCACCTGGATCCAGTCATTAGGGGTTGGAAGGGACCCCAAAAGATCACCCAGTCCCATCCCCCTGCCAGAGCAGGGTCACCCAGACCAGGGCACAGAGGAACATGTCCAGAGTCCCCGGGATGCAGGGTGATGCTCAGCTGCAGTCCTGCTTGTCCTGCTCCCCCAGCAAACCCCAGCACATCGGCCGTGCCCCCGGTACCCAGGGTCACCACGGGGTGCCTGGAGCCCCCAGAGGTGGCCAAATCAGCCGAGAACCTCCAGCACCACCCTTAGCAAACCCTCCTGCAGCATCCTTGCTCCAAACAGCCCCGCGGGTGCCGTGGCCCAGGGGATGGGAACAGCAGCGGGAGCTGGCGGGGCTGTGCGTCAGGAGAGCCACAGGCAGCGGGGGATGCAGAGGGTGGGGAGCTGCCAGGGCCGGGCTCAGGGTGAGCTCCCTCCTCCCCACTTCAGCAGGGCTCCCGCATCCATCTCCTCCTCCGCCCGTGATAGGCCCTGGTGCTGCAGATCCATGCAGATCAATGCAAAATTAATTAGAGTAATCAACTCAGCTGCACCACAGAGATCATACGGGCAGGGCTTTAGGTGACTAATTGGTGGAAGCTGACAGCCAGTGTCCCTGGGGTCTTAGGGGTATTAACACTTTTTTCTCTGCAGATTAATTACCTTTTCCCACCTTGTGCTTGATGGGGCTGCCCGTGCCGCGGCTTCGGAGGGAGCGGGGACCGGGGCGGCGCCCGAGGAGCGTCCCGAGGGTGCCCCGGGGAGAGGCGCCTGAGCAGGGTGCGGATGGGTGCCCCTGTGCCCCTCCTGAGCTGAGGGCCAGTTCTCAGGACCAGCCCCTGGCCGTGCCCTTCCCGGCTGAGCTGGGACCCCCCAGCACCTCACGCCTCCACTTCTGCCTGCGACCGGGCTCTGACACCACTGGGCCAGCACTTGACAAAGGATGATGGCCACGGCATGAGGCTGTGCCACAGGTCCACGGGAGGGTGGGTTTGCTCTCCAAACACCAGCACGGGGTCTCCATGACACAGAGAGAGAGGGAGAGAGATGGGGAGAGAGGGGGAGAGAGATGGGGAGAGAGATGGGGAGAGCTCCTCGTGCTGCAGCACCAACGCTGGGAACCGGCAGGGTAATCAATCACCAGCAGTTATCTACCGCTGGAGATGGGCTCTCCATCACCTGGACTCTCAGTTGCCACTGGGCACCTTTCTGCTGAGTGTGCCCTAGTTCAGACAGGAGTTATGGTGAGAGAGAGGTGCAGCAGTCCCATGTGATGGTCTTTGCCCTGCTGTGATGGTCCTGGTGGTCTTTGCCCTGCTGTGGTGGTCCTGGTGGTCTTTGCCCTGCTGTGGTGGTCCTGGTGGTCTTTGCCCTGTTGTGATGGTCCTGGTGGTCTTTGCCCTGCTGGGATGGTCCTGGTGGTCTTTGCCCTGCTGGGATGGTCCTGGTGGTCTTTGCCCTGCTGTGATGGTCCTGGTGGTCTTTGCCCTGCTGTGATGGTCCTGGTGGTCTTTGCCCTGCTGTGATGGTCCTGGTGGTCTTTGCCCTGCTGTGATGGTCCTGGTGGTCTTTGCCCTGCTGTGGTGGTCCTGGTGGTCTTTGCCCTGCTGCGGTGGTCCTGGTGGTCTTTGCCCTGTTGCGATGGTCCTGGTGGTCTTTGCCCTGCTGGGATGGTCCTGGTGGTCTTTGCCCTGCTGGGATGGTCCTGGTGGTCTTTGCTCTCTTGCGATGGTCCTGGTGGTCTTTGCCCTGCTGCGATGGTCCTGGTGGTCTTTGCCCTGCTGCGGTGGTCCTGGTGGTCTTTGCCCTGCTGCGATGGTCCTGGTGGTCTTTGCCCTGCTGCGGTGGTCCTGGTGGTCTTTGCCCTGCTGCGATGGTCCTGGTGGTCTTTGCCCTGCTGCGGTGGTCCTGGTGGTCTTTGCCCTGCTGCGATGGTCCTGGTGGTCTTTGCCCTGCTGCGGTGGTCCTGGTGGTCTTTGCCCTGCTGCGATGGTCCTGGTGGTCTTTGCCCTGCTGCGGTGGTCCTGGTGGTCTTTGCCCTGCTGCGATGGTCCTGGTGGTCTTTGCCCTGCTGCGGTGGTCCTGGTGGTCTTTGCCCTGCTGCGATGGTCCTGGTGGTCTTTGCCCTGCTGCGGTGGTCCTGGTGGTCTTTGCCCTGCTGCGATGGTCCTGGTGGTCTTTGCCCTGCTGCGGTGGTCCTGGTGGTCTTTGCCCTGCTGCGATGGTCCTGGTGGTCTTTGCCCTGCTGCGGTGGTCCTGGTGGTCTTTGCCCTGCTGCGATGGTCCTGGTGGTCTTTGCCCTGCTGTGATGGTCCTGGTGGTCTTTGCCCTGCTGGGATGGTCCTGGTGGTCTTTGCCCTGCTGGGATGGTCCTGGTGGTCTTTGCCCTGCTGTGATGGTCCTGGTGGTCTTTGCCCTGCTGAACGTGGGGTCTCCTCTTGGCTGTGACGAACGAGTGGTCCAGCCTCTCTTGCACAGCCAAGGAGACCTGCTGCCTTAGTGAAGCACGGGACCAGCACTGGTCAGACACGGAGGAAGATGACAGAGTCTTCCTCCTCATCCAAGAGTGAAAACCCAAAGGGGTGACCCCTTGGGGGGCACTTACGCTCCTGAACCTTGGGGCTGGTGGTGAAGGGGACCTCCTTGACGGTGGGTAGGTGGGGTCAGCAGCAGCGTTCCCCTGCCCACCCTCGGGCTCTGGCAGCTCCACATGAAGTCGCTAAATCCAGTCTTGTCACCAGCACCGACGGCGGCAGAGGGATCGGTGCCTTCAGAGGGCCATTTGTCCCCCCTGACGGCCGGTGTCCGATAGCCGGGACGAATCGTCCTCTCGAGGAGGCCGCGTCTCCCCGTGCAGCGGCCGCTCGGCGCTCGTCTCGCTCGGGTGACGGGAGATGGATCCAGCTGCCATCGATCGGGGCTCAGTCTCAGAAGCAGGTTTTATTGGCAGAGAGGGGAGCAGCCAGGGGCGAGTCGGGGAGCGGAAACGTCCCAGCCCAGCGGCCCCGTGGAGAGGTGCCCCGGCTGGGACGAGCGGGTGCGCGGAGTCCCCGGAGGCTGCCTCCTGAGGGGTGTCCTGAGTCCTGAACCCCCTCCTGGGGCTGTGCCCAGGGGGGTCAGCCTTTGCTCTGGGGATCTCAGCAGCACGGGCCAACGGCCGCTGCCGGTGCGCTGGGGAGCGGGTGGCCAGCTGGCGACGCTCCGGCAGAGCTGACACCTCAGTCCTCATCTCAGCAGCATCAGACCCACATTAAGTCCGTGTGACGCTGCTGCTCCCAGAACAAGAAACCAAATCTTGGTGCCTCTCCTGCAGAGGAGAAGGAGAAGGGCCTCTCTCCCCAAGTGGCTGCAGGAAGCCGCCGCCAAGGGTGCCCTGGCTTCCCTGGAGATGGGGTTTGGGGTGCTGGAAGGGGGGTCCCTTCTCTGTGAAGCTGAGCCCCACAGCAGCACAGCTGGAGCCTCCCTCCCGGCGGGCAGCGATGGAAGCCGCTGCCCCACGACGGGTGGGCAGAAGGACCACGCTCCCCATCTTGGCACCGACTCACTGAGGCAGTGGGGGAGTCCCAGCACCCCGGAGGGCTCAACACCCCCCAAGACACCACCTTGCATCCAGAGCAGGCTCTGGAGCACTGGAGGGCGAAGGTTCCCTCCTGGCTGCTGTGAGTGCAGAGACCCCCAGGTGGGCAGGGGGCTCTTCACCCCTCGGCTCCGAACGCCAGCACTGCAGAGAGCTTTCATCCCCGAGAGCTCCGGCGGGGAGGAAAGGAGAGGACCGAGCCCCAGCGGCCCCCTAAGTGCTCTCTGTCTCCAACAGAGCCTCGGCGAGGTGGGGGACGGGCTCGGGGGCTGAGCAGGGCCACGGTCCCCGAGCAAAGCCCACGCGCGGCCCCTCCTGCGCGGGTTAGCGGGATTTGCCCACCTCAGAAATAAATCTTCCCCCGGTTGCTTCCACGGGCCCCTCACGCCGCATCCCCCAGGTCCTCGTGGAGGGGAACGAGCGCGCGGCGCAGCGCTGGGAGCCGCCTGAATTATTCATCGGGGATAATATTTGCTGCCCTTTTCTTCTCGCGGCGGATCAATGGCGATTTATGGGAGAGGGTCCCGGTATTGGGGGGCCATCCATTGTGTGGACAGCAGCATCGGCAAGAAGACGGGGGGTTCACAACCCTCCCCCTGGGCTGCAGGGCTGTTGTTGGCCAAAGCCAAGCCTGGCCTTGCCTGGGAGCGGCAGAGCAGTAGGAAGGGAGGATGCTCCACGGTGGGAGGGGTGTCTTCAGTCCCCCCAGCAACACCTGACCGGCCAGGGAGAGCGTGTCATGCTGGGGTGGCCATGGCATAGTCCTTGCCTAGATCCCCACCCATCCCACCCAGCTGGCCACCAACGCGAACCACACTGGAGTTCCCTTCACTGGAGATGTTGAAGACCCACCTGGACGTGTTCCCGTGCGACTTGGTCCAGGTGATCCTGCTCTGGCAGGGGGGTTGGACTGGGTGATCTTTGAGGTCCCTTCCAATCCCTAATGATTCTATGATTCAACCAAGAGCTGCCATCTAACGCGTCAGACACAGAGGGAGGGTTTGACAAACCCACCAACGAATCCTAGAGACGTCTTTGGGGAAGAAAGGCCTCAAGACACTTTAATTCTGTCCCCCCACCACACAGCAGAAGAACTAGCCCCACAAGACACAGACACAGCCAGGCAGGGGTGTTGTCACACTGCTCCTACACTGAACCGAGATGAAGCGTCCAAAGCATCGTTACTGCCTTCTCAGACCCCGGCGGCTGCCTGACCTCACTCCTGATCCCCATTACTCTTCACGGTTCAGGATTCTCAGTCTCTCCAGGTCCAGGTGAATCTCCCCACTGGCCATAAATTCTCTTCACCTTGAGGAGCAGCAGGCTGAGATCTTCATGGAGAAGCCTCCTAGAGAAGCCACTGAGGAGCTTTGGGATAAGACCCTGTTCAAGACCCTTCTGGAGTGGGAGTCGCTTGCCTAGAGCAGAGGGACGTCTCAAAGGGGAACGTCTGTGCGTGGCTGGGAGCTGGCAGGACCACCACCTGCTTTGGGGTTTAGAGGAGAGATCTGAGAAGGGGTCCAGCTGCCTGCAGGCTGCAGCACAGAACAGGAATTCCAGATCAGCTCCCTGCTCAGCTGCAGCCTCCTGAGATGCAGAGTTCAGCCTCTGGACCTGACATTTGGACCTTCACCCCCTCCACCCCAAAAAGATCCACAAGAGGCTTCACAACCTCCATCCCCCAGGCCCCCAGGAGCGATGGGGCTGGATCCAGGGTCTCGTTCTTCGTCTCCCACCACCTCAAAGGGACAGCAAGGAGGTGACTCGCACTCGTCGAGGTGTCTTGGTGTCGCCCTGGGGCCGGTCCGCGGGAGGGAGAGGAGCCCTAACGCGGTTGTGACACCGGGGCCGCCGGCTGAGCGCTCCACACGGGTATTTCCCCCTCTCTATTGTTTATTATTGGAAGTTACAAGTAGCTAAAGACCTCCCCAATTATCTGGGAGCCACTTAAGAGCAATTGAGCACCTGTCACCCACTGAATAGCCTGCGTCGCCCTAATGACAGGAGCAGAGAAAAAGCTGCTGGGCTGCGGTGACAACGGCGGTGGCTATTTACTGCTCTGCCCTGCCAGCTCCTGGCCCTGAGGAGAGGGGAAGAACCCACCCGAAAGGGAGCCCTGAGAAGTCTTCTCAGGGGATGGGTGGGGGACGAACAACTGCAGCTCGAGGGCTGCTGCCTGGTCCAGAGCAGCCTGTAGCCCCCAAAATCCAAGGGGATGTGAAGCAGGTTGGCCACTAGCCGCTGCTTGGTCCCGTAAATGCATCAAGCAGCACAGAAGAGTCACTCATCTCTGCCTGCCTTTCCCCTCTGCTTTCAACGGGTGGCTGCCTGTGGGTGTCAACAGCCCGTGCTGGGGGGGCTCTTGTGCTGCTGGGGGGTTTGCAGCCCCCCAGGCACAGAGCGTGAGTCTGCAGGATGAGCTGCAGCCCCTGGGTAGCAGAGGCCCCGTACGAGGGAGCTGTAGCTGTGGGCTCATGAAGACGTCTTGGAGGCACCGGGTTGCTTCGAGTCGTTGGGATCTCTTGATGACTTAAAGAGGAGAAGTGGGTCAGTTGTAGAGATCAGCGTGAAAAATGAACTCAACCCAACACCAGCAAAACCTGACAGGCTGCGCCCCATCGCGGAGGAGATGTGCTGGTGGGGTTGGAGGGGACCTCTGGGATGAAGGATCGTAGAATCCCAGGCTGCTGGGGTTGGAGGGGACCTCTGGGCTGAAGGATCATAGAATCCCAGGCTGCTGGGGTTGGAGGGGACCTCTGAGCTGAAGGATCATAGAATCCCAGGCTGCTGGGGTTGGAGGGGACCTCTGAGCTGAAGGATCATAGAATCCCAGGCTGCTGGGGTTGGAGGGGACCTCTGAGCTGAAGGATCATAGAATCCCAGGCTGCTGGGGTTGGAGGGGACCTCTGAGCTGAAGGATCATAGAATCCCAGGCTGCTGGGGTTGGAGGGGACCTCTGAGCTGAAGGATCATAGAATCCCAGGCTGCTGGGGTTGGAGGGGACCTCTGAGCTGAAGGATCATAGAATCCCAGGCTGCTGGGGTTGGAGGGGACCTCTGAGCTGAAGGATCATAGAATCCCAGGCTGCTGGGGTTGGAGGGGACCTCTGAGCTGAAGGATCATAGAATCCCAGGCTGCTGGGGTTGGAGGGGACCTCTGAGCTGAAGGATCATAGAATCCCAGGCTGCTGGGGTTGGAGGGGACCTCTGAGCTGAAGGATCATAGAATCCCAGGCTGCTGGGGTTGGAGGGGACCTCTGAGCTGAAGGATCATAGAATCCCAGGCTGCTGGGGTTGGAGGGGACCTCTGAGCTGAAGGATCATAGAATCCCAGGCTGCTGGGGTTGGAGGGGACCTCTGAGCTGAAGGATCATAGAATCCCAGGCTGCTGGGGTTGGAGGGGACCTCTGAGCTGAAGGATCATAGAATCCCAGGCTGCTGGGGTTGGAGGGGACCTCTGAGCTGAAGGATCATAGAATCCCAGGCTGCTGGGGTTGGAGGGGACCTCTGAGCTGAAGGATCATAGAATCCCAGGCTGCTGGGGTTGGAGGGGACCTCTGAGCTGAAGGATCATAGAATCCCAGGCTGCTGGGGTTGGAGGGGACCTCTGAGCTGAAGGATCATAGAATCCCAGGCTGCTGGGGTTGGAGGGGACCTCTGAGCTGAAGGATCATGGAATCCCAGGCTGCTGGGGTTGGAGGGGACCTCTGGGGATCTCCCAGTCCAACCCCCTGACACAGCAGGATCCCCCCTGAGCAGACCCCACAGGAACAGCCCAGGAGGGGCTGGGATCTCTCCCAAAGCCCAGGCTGCTTGGAGAGGTTGTGGAGTCTCCTGCTTTGGGAGTCTCACTGGGAAAAAGCTTCTGCTCGCGTTCAGGTGGAACCTCCCGGGTACCAGTTTGTGCCCAGTGCCCCTCGTCCTGTCCTGGGCACCCCCGGGATGAGTCCTGGTGCCATCCTCCCTCCCGTTCCCCCGCAAACCAGACCTGCAACCGGCCTCCGGCTGCACCTGCTGGGCAGCCTCGACTGAGACCCCCCTGGGGAGGCTGCGAGGAGGAGCCAGCCCGCCGTGTGCCCTCTCCCGCAGGCAGCTCCAGCTTCCACGGGGCGGGCAAGGCTGGCAGAGCCCCACCTTGCCCCCCGGCAGCAGCTCCCCCGAGGGCAGGGGGCCGCGCTTGTCCCTGGGGAGCAGGACTGGGGGAGAAGGTGCCAACCTGGGCAGGTTCATTGATAGAAACATAACATTAAAATAATTCGAGTCAATCCTGCTGAGTGGCTGTTAGGGCTAATTGTTATTGACCCGGCGCTGTAATTATTGAGGCTCACACAGGGCTGGGCGAGGGGCTGGGCTGGGCACCCCCTCCACCCCACCCCAGTGCCACCAGTGCCACCAGTCCCGCCGACGCGGCAGCGTCTCCTTTCTTGGAAACAGCCTCCGAGGGGTCGGAGCAGACGGGGGGGTTCGGGGTGTGTTCAATGAGCAGCAGAGAGGAGGGGGCGGCAGAAGGGAAGAGGGACAAGGGGCGAACAGGGGGAAGCCGCGGGGGTGGCAGGAGCGGGAAGGGGGGCAGGCGGCTCCGGAGCCGCCCCGCAGACGCGGCCGGAGCCGTCTGCTCGGTGCCGCGCGTCCTCCTCCCCTCCTGCCTGCGCAGAGCCCGGGCAGCAGAGGAGCCTGATCAATAGGAACACGGTGTTTGCATGGATCATACATGCGAAGAGCACGTTCCCGGATCAATGCCGAGGTCTTGCAGAAGGAGAGGAAGGGAGGGGAGAGGCAAACCCACCAGAAGAGCCCTGCCGGGATGCTCGTCGCCACAGGACGGACCGTTTCCATGGCGATGGGCTGCTCCGTCCTCCGCGGTGATGCTGAGGACCCCGCTCAGCACCCCCGGGCAGGGCAGCTGTCCTGCCAGGCTCTCCACCGGGGGGTGGGCACAGCACAGGGGGTCAGTCCCTCCCTGGTCGGCGCTGCCTGCAGGCTGGAGGACACCCCCGACACGATGCGGCGCAGGGTGTCCGCCCCTCAGCCTGTTTTCCCTCGCTCCAACAGGCCCTGGCTGAAAGCTCAGCTCCCACCCACCCGAGCAGGGTCCCCATCTCCACCTCCCTACCCTGGTGGGGTGCAGGAATTCATGAGCTCGTGTGTTTCAAGAGCCCTGGAAACGGGAAGCACTTGAGAGAAGCGGTCAGGAGCACCACCGGGGGTGATGGAATCATAGAATCCTCATGGCTGGAAAGGATCTCCAGGGTCATCAAGTGCAGCCCTTTCTCCTAGTGCAGAGCAACGAGATGGTGGCATCATAAAGTCACCAGATGATGGAACGTTTGGGGCTTTAAATCACAGAATCACAGAACATGATGGGGTGGGAAGGGACCTCGAGAGACCATCCAGTCCAATCCCCCTGCCACAGCAGGATCCCCTAGATCCAGTCCTTAGGGGTTGGAAGGGATCTTGAAAGACCATCCAGTCCAATCCTCCTGACACAGCAGGATCCCCTAGATCCAGTCCTTAGGGGTTGGAAGGGACTTTCAAAGATCATCCAGTCCAGTCCAGAGCAGGATCCCCTAGATCCAGCCTCACAGGAACACATCCAGGTGGGTTTCAAACGTCTCCAGAGAAGGAGACTCCACAACCCCCCTGGCAGCCCCTGTTCCACCAGCCCCGCTGTGATGAGCACAAATCCCCCTCCCGCAGCCCCGTGGGGTGGGCGAGGCCACAGGCTCCTGGGGTTTTCTTGCCCACGCCGGGCTCCACCCGCAGGTGCCTGGCTGTGCCGAGAGGCAGGAGGGTGCCTTGGTAGCCAAGCTGGCCAATACTTCTCAGCCAATAAAGCGATCTCAGGGCCATCATGAAGCCCCTGCAAACAAGGCAGCTCATGAGGAGCTGGGGAGGCAGCGAGGGAGCTGCAGCTGTCCCTGCAGAAAGTGGCCAACCTTGGCCAGGCGGACCAGCGCAGCTGCTGCTGGACCCCCTCCCAAGATGGGGATGGGTGATGGTAGTCAAATGGGGCCAGCCAACCCATGCTTTGTGCAGCCACATCCCGCCTGCAGCAAGAGATGAGGGCAGGGAGCTGGTTTGAGGACGAGGAGGAGGAGGCTGGGTGCCTGTGGGATCACAGCTGTATGAAGCATCCTCCTGATACATCCCTGAAGCATCCCTGAGGCATCTCCTGAGCATCCCTGAAGTTGCACAGTTGTCCTCCATGAGGGCAAATCCCACCCTTGGAGCCAACAGGGCTACTACCCGCAGCAGCCGCGGAGGTGCCAGCAGCTTGTGGCCAGGGCTGGCTTCGAGCCCTCTCTGCCTCAGCCCTGGCTGGGTCCCTGCTGCTGCTTAAACTGTCAGTTTTTAACCAGCCAGGAAGGGAATAAAAAAGGTTGGCTGAGCAGGAATTAGGTCTTTTGGCTGATAGTTTGGGAAGCATCCATCTCCATCGTCTGCAAATTAGTCTTCCACGGGAGAGTAATAAGATGGTTAATGCAGCCACAAATGAAATCACCCATCGGCAACTACTCAAACCCAGAGCCTGGGAAGGACCCACCCAACAGGTCCCCCTTGGAGCGAGGGCAGAGGGACCCTGAGAGGGGCTGGAGCTGCCTCCACAGGGACACGGACTTGGGGTGGGAGCACCCAGAGCTCTGCTCTGAGCAGCCTGGAAAACGAGTGGAGGGGGGCAGCTCTGAAGAGCCTAAACCCAGCTGCTGCACTGGGGGCACAAGCAGACCTACTGGTCAGAGCAATACTGGTGTGGGAAGGGAAGGGTGGGTGTCAGGAGGATGGAGCCAGGCTCTGCTCAGGGGCACCCAGTGACAGGACAAGGGGCAGCGGGTGTGTGCTGGGACAGAGGAGGTTCCACATCAATCTGAGAAGGACCTTCTTCCCAGTGAGGGTGACAGAACCCTGGCAGGGGCTGCCCGGGGGGGTTGAGGAGTCTCCTTCTCTGGAGACATTTCAAACCCACCTGCACTGTCCCTGTGCAACTGGATCTGGGGGATCCTGCTGTGGCAGGGGGACTGGACTGGATGATCTCTCGAGGTCCCTTCCAATCCCCAATGTTCTGTGATTCCTGAGGCCGGATCCCAAACCCTGCCACAGCTCCCCAGGACATCAATTGCCTTTCAGAGTTTGCTAAAGCAGCATCTCCCCAGCTTCACAACTGCTGTCAGTCCTTCACCTCGGAGAAGACATGAGGTAGCATCACCTCATCCTCTTAATCACAACCCTCTGCCCACCCGGCAGCCCATCCCACAGCTCCAGGGTGGCTCTGAAGGAACAGGTGAAGGAAGGGACACGAGAGGCTGGGCATGTCATAGAGTCATAGAATCGTGAGGGATTGGAAGGGACCTTGAAAGACCATCCAGTCCAGTCCCCTGCCACAGCAGCATCACCTAGAGCCAGTCATTAGGGATTGGAAGGGACCTTGAAAGACCATCCAGTCCCATCCCCTGACACAGCAGCATCACCTAGAGCCAGTGGCACAGGAACACCTCCAGGTGGGTTTTGCAGGAGAACAAAGCTGGTAGCCACCTCCCAGCAGGAGAATCTCTTGGATTTGAGACCTGAGCAGCTGCTGCTGCTGCTCTGCCTTTGGGAGAAGCGAGTGCCAAGGACAAAGGGGGCTCCTCTGCTGGCTGCTGTCTCTCCAAGGGGGAAGTTCTCCAGGGCAGTGAGGAAAAGGCTCCGTCAGTCGCGTGCCGACCCCGCCACATCCACCCTGCGAACGCGGAGGCCGAGGGAGACATTTGCCCCTTTGCAGGAGGTCAGCCCAGAGGTTACGCAGCGGCCGAGCCCTGGGGACGCCGCGGCTGCCTCTCTGCTCAGGGCTGCTCTTTGCCCTTAAGGAGCCACCCCTCGCGCTGCCGGAGCAGGGCAGGAGATGGAGGCGGTGGGAGAGAGCCTGCGTGCTGGAGCAGTCAGTCCTTTGTTGCCTGGAGCTTGTTAAATCCATACATCGAAGAGAAGAATAAATAAAAAATCAAATCTCTCCTTCTGAAAAGCTTTTCTGTGGGGAGCTGCTTCCCTGAATCTTCCCGCCCCGGCCGCTGTCAATAAATCAATAGCTGATGCAGGTCGGCTGCAATCGGCTGCGGGAGAGCAAGTGCGTGATGGATGGACAGGAGAGGGGCGACTCGGAGAGACAGGGCAGAGGTGATGCTCACCTTGAGCTTCATTGTTTGCCGCCGAAAGGCAAGCTGCTGTGCGGGCGCTAGCCCAGGTGCTGCCAGCGGGAGCCGCAGCGCCAGCACCCCCTCCCCAAGAGGAGCCCGCGGTGCCTCCGCTCCGACCTCCGCCCTGCGTCCGGGGGTCTCCTTTAGCGCTCAGGGGGGTGAAGTGAGGTGAGGACAGGAGCTAAACGGGGCCCCTCACGGCCAGGAGCGCACGGACGACCCTCCTGCCCAGCTCTTGCTCCAGCCTTAAACATTTCCACCGTGTGCTGGTTGCTCCTGCAGGGGAGGAGAGGAGTGAGGGAGGGAAACGGCTGATTCGCACCGTTTTCAAGCCCAGGTTCTGCTCAGCAGCAGGAAGGGGACAGCTGAGGACCAGTTCTCCGGGGTTTGGAGCTCATTTGGGGCAACAGAGACCGAGCCCAGCCCTTGCTCCCAGCACAGCACGGAGATGAGCTCAGAGCAGTGATGGGTTTACAGAACCACAGAACATCAGGGACTGGAAGGGACCTTGAAAGACCATCCAGTCCAGTCCTCCTGCCACAGCAGGGTCACCTAGACCCAGCCATCAGGGGTTGGAAGGGACCTCAAAAGATCATCCAGTCCAGTCCCCCTGACACAGCAGGGTCACCTAGACCCAGTCATCAGGGGTTGGAAGGGACCTCAAAAGATCATCCAGTCCAGTCCCCCTGACACAGCAGGGTCACCTAGACCCAGTCATCAGGGGTTGGAAGGGACCTCAAAAGACCATCCAGTCCGATCCCCCTGGGATCTAGGGGATCCTGCTGAGTCAGGGGGATGGGACTGGCTGATCTTTCGAGGTCCCTTCCAACCCCTGATGACTGGGTCTAGGTGACCCTGCTGTGTCAGGGGGACTGGACTGGATGATCTTTTGAGGTCCCTTCCAACCCCTGCTGTTCTGTGATTGTTCTGTGGAAGGAGAAAACCTCCTTTTCCTGCCTCCTTCAGCTGCTCTAGGGCTCTTCCTCGCCCCTGCTTGCCAGTCCCCCCCGGCCGCCTCTCCTCGCCCAGCTCCCCGCGCAGGAGGGGACGGGAGCACCGGCTGTGGATGTGCCCTGATCTCTCTGCTCCTCCCTTGCCCTCCTGCCTGCAGCCAGACATGGAGCTGACACTTCCAGAGAGCTGCCCACATTAGCTCCGAGAGCCCTTCCCGAGCACGAGCCGCTGACTGGGAGCCCGTTGTGGTGGATGAGCAGCCACGGCTGTTGTTGGCAAGTGGGTGACTTTGCCTTTGTCAGCTTCACCTGCCCGCGGGCCACCAGGGCTCCTCGTGTCCCTGGGCCCTTCAGAAAGCTCTCCCCCTCGTTCTCTGCAGCAGCTGCCCTGGGAACCCCTCTCCCCACCGAGCCTGATCGCTCAGTCTTTCTCCAGACTATCGAAGACCCTGTGGATCAGAGCGGGTGCTGGTGCCGACCCCCCTGAGCCCCCCGCAGGGGGTCCTCCCCGAGGGTCAGTCTCTGCCTGAGGGCATGACAGGGATGCACTGCCCGACCACCTCCCTGCTCCCAAAACCCTTTCAGGAGCCCTGGAGCACCGCAGAAGGGTCCAGTTGTGGGCCCCTCAGTTCAGGAGGGATGTGGAGCTGCTGGAGGGAGCCCAGGGCAACGAGGATGATGAAGGAGGTGGAGCAGCTCTCTTATGGGGAGAGGCTGAGGGAGCTGGGGCTCTTTATCCTGGAGAAGAGGAGACTGAGGGGTGACCTCATTACTGTCTATAAATATGTGAAGGGTGGGTGTCAGGAGGATGGAGCCAGGCTCTGCTCAGCACCCAATGGTAGAACAAGGGGCAGCGGGTGTCAGCTGGAGCAGAGGAGGTTCCACATCAACGTGAGAAGAACCTTCTTCCCCGTGAGGGTGCCAGAGCCCTGGCAGGGGCTGTCCAGAGGTTGTGGAGTCTCCTTCTCTGGAGATGTCTCAAACCCTCCTGGATGTGTTCCTGTGTGACTGGATCTATAGAAAGAGGTAGAGGCTGGGATTTGTGCCCCCGCTCATCCCACGAGTGGCTGCATCCTGGTCCATCTCTGCTCCCAACAAGTCATGGAGATGCTGCACCACCTCCCCTTGGCTTTCGAGGTCCCTTCCAACCCCGAATGATTCTATGATTCTCTGATCCTGGAAGATGCAGCAGCCCCTACAGCCACACCAGTCTGCCCAGTGGCGTTTGCCATGCGCCCAGGGGACCAGGACCAGGGGAATCCACTTCTACTTGGTCTCTTCCTCCAACTGGTTCTTGGTTCCATTCAGAAGAGCTTGGAAATGAAGGAGGCTGCCAGGGGAGGCTGCAGGGAGAGGGCTGTGCCCACTGCTATGGCAACTGCAATCACTCCCTGCCCTGCTGCGGGAGGTAGAGCTGCTGATTTGTCTTTATTCCCAAGAAGATTGGCTCAGCCCCAGCACCAGGCATGTACAGAGCCCGTGTGCTGAGCCGGCCTCGCCTCGGGTGGCCAAGCTGGCATCTCACCTGCAGGCAGCCCAGCCAGCCCTGGGCACGGCAAGAGGCAGCCAGGGGCAGCATCGGGGCTTCGGTGCTGGGGCTGTCACCTCACCAGTGCAGGGGCTCTGGAGCAAACCAGGCACAAACAGCGCCCGGGGGGCAGAGGGCAGGCAAGGAGAGGAGGCTGTGAGAGGTCTGAAGGCCAACCTGGAGCCACGTCATGGAGATGGCCACCGCTTGGTGTGAGAACACAGGGCTTCTCCAGACTGCTCAAGGAGGTGGTTGGCTGAGGCTAAAGTGGGGTGGCTGAGACCTGGGCCATGGGGCCCCGAGGGAGCAATGACAGCAGGGGATTGGAGTGGATGGTCTTCTGAGATCCCTTCCAGTCCCTAATGTTCCTGTGTGACTTGATCTAACCCTGCTCTGGCAGGGGGACTGGGCTGGATGATCTCTCGAGGTCCCTCCCAGCCCCTGATGACTGGATGCAGGGGATCCTGCTCTGGCAGGGGGACTGGACTGGATGATCTCTCGAGGTCCCTCCCAGCCCCTGATGACTGGATCTAGGGGATCCTGCTCTGGCAGGGGGATGGGACTGGATGATCTCTCGAGGTCCCTCCCAGCCCCTGATGACTGGATGTAGGAGATCCTGCTCTGGCAGGAAGACTGGACTGGATGGTCTTTGGAGGTCCCTCCCAGCCCCTGATGACTCTGTGACCCTACGTGGTCTCTCCAGGGCAGAGTAGAGGGGCAGCAGAGCCTCTCTCGACCTTCTAACCACCTCCCTCCCGATAATGAGCTTTTCTGTCCTATTTTAATCCTCTCGCTGCCACCCCCCGGGTCAAGCCCGGCTCCTTCAGAAGCCCAGCAGCGCCCCGAGCCCTCCAGCGCCGAGCCCCGGCCCAAAGAACACCCCCGACGGCCGGGCTGCGCACCCTCCCCGGCTCCCGGCCCGCCCCCTCCCCAATTAGAGGGCAGAACGAGTCCGTCCCGGCTCCGCGCTATCGATCCTGCCCGGAGCTGCGAGGGGCGAGGGCGGGCGGCTGCGGAGGGAGGGTCGGGCTGCAGCACCGGGGGCAGCTGCCGCCCCCCGCCCCTTCGCCGCTGCTGCTGTTGCTGTTGTTGTTATTCACGGCTGAGGAAGGCACCTGGCGGGGCCGGTTAGCTCGGCTGACCGCTGGTAGCGAGCGGGGATCGATACCTAATTGACACGGGCTGGGCTGCGGGAGCCGGGCTGGGGGGGTCTGGGAGGAGGGGGGGAGAGGGGAGAGGGAACAAAAGCCAGGGGAAGGGAGGAGAGGACCGAGAGGGTGGGAGGAGCAGGGAGATGATGAAGGGAGAGGTGCAGAGGAGAGGGTGGGAGGACAAAGCCCCGGGTTGCCCCGTGGGAGCCCGCGGGTGGGTGCTGTGCCGGCACGTGGCCCCCGGCGCCTTCCACGTGGGGTGGGAGCGGGGGTGGGTTGGCCAGGACCCCCTGTCTAAGGCCTCTTTTGAATCGTGGGGTGATGAGGGATTGGAAGGGACCTCGAGAGATGATCATCCAGTCCCACCCCCTGGCACAGCAGGATCCCCCAGATCCAGTCTCACGGGAACACGTCCAGGCAGGTTTTAAACATCTCCAGTGAAGGAGACTCCACAACCCCCCTCTGGGCAGCCCCTGCCAGGGCTCTGTCCCCCTCACGGGGAAGAAGGTCCTTCTGATGTCTCTATGGAACCTTCCAGCTCACACCCACTGCCCCTTGTCCTGTCAAACACAAGGTGTTGGCTCCGTCACCGCCGTTGGCTCCGTCACCGCCGTTGGCTCCGTCACCGCCGTGGGAGTGTCCGTTAGCCCTCCGCGGCGCCGCAGCAGCACAACCCCGTCGGACCTGCTGAGCTGTCCCTTCTTGCCCACCGTGGCCAGGAGCACGGCAAGTCCTGAGCTCCACCACCAAGACCACCCCAGCGAGACCCAAAGAGGGACTAATCCGTTGACCTCGGATCTTCTCTTCCACCGCCTCGTGGTGCGACTCCACCTCCTGCTGTGCTCCCTGGCAGCGCCGCCCGTCCCTCACAGCCGCTGGTGCCCCGGCGCTTCCCCATCTCTAGATAAGGCCTCCCAGGGCCGCTGGGAGGGTCAGCAGGTCTGGGGTGGGTGAGGTGGGCGAGCCCCAGCGCTCGGCACAGCCTGCGGCATCCGTCCCTTTCTGAGTGGAAGCCCTGAGCAGGTTGGGGCCGGGGAGGTCCCAGCCCTGGTGTGACCCAGCCCTGGTTTGACCCAGCCCTGGTGTGACCCAGCTTTGGTGATACCCCCGCGGGAGCCGCTCACCCGGGCAGGCGCCGCGGTTACAGGGCGGCTCTGTACGAGCCGCGGAGGAAGATGTGGCCTTTGAGGAAGAGCAGGAGGCTCGTGTCCTCCAAGAGGAGAGGAGGTAGCAGCAGCAAACAGGACACTGGGTGGTTTCTTCTCCGTCTCTGCTAAGGGGAGGAAAGGAGAAACCAAGGAAGGTTGAAGGTGGGTTCCCAGGCAGGACCCACTGAGGATTGTGGTGGCACCAGCATGGTTGTGGCAGCAGTCTGAGGGAGGGAGGTTGGACATGCTTGAGGGACCCCAGCGCAGGGCAACAAGGATGATGAAGGGAGGGGAGCATCTCCCTGATGAGGGGAGGCTGAGGGAGCTGGGGCTCTTGAGCTTGGAGGAGACTGAGGGGTGACCCCATGAGTGTTGATCAATATGTGAGGGGTGGGTGTGAGGAGGATGGAGCCAGGCTCTGCTCAGGGGCACCCAGTGACAGGACAGGGGGCAGCGGGTGTGAGCTGGAGCAGAGGAGGTTCCACATCAGTGTGAGAAGGACCTTGTTCCCAGGGAGGGTGGCAGAGCCCTGGCAGGGGCTGCTCAGAGGGGTTGTGGAGTCTCCTTCTCTGGAGATGTTTCAAACCCACCTGGACTGTTCCTGTGCAACTGGATCTAGGGGACCCTGCTGTGTCAGGGGGGTGGGACTGGATGATCTTTCAAGGTCCCTTCCAAACCCTGATGTTCTGTGGTTCTGTGATTTCTGTAGAACACCAGGAGATGCTGCCCATGGTCCAGCAAATGGAACTTTGTCCAGAAGGACAGAACTTCTGAACTTCTCCAGGACTTGGTTGCCCCACAGGACCGAGCAGGGGTCATGTTCAGGGTCATGGAACATGTTTGGGGTCAGGAAGGGAAAAACCAAAACGTGCCTTGATCTTCAAAGTGCTGTTGCTGCCAACAGCACGGGCTGCTCTTCACTCTGAGCTGAGCTCTCAGCTCAAGAGGCCACAACAGCGAGACTCCCTCCTCTTTGCCCTGGTTGGCAGAGTGAGAAGGATGACCAAGGCAAAAGCTTTCTTTCCCTTCCAATTGACTCTGGACCCTTCCAGCAGTCCCACCCATCACCTTCAAGAGGACACTCACGCGCAGAAAGTCTTCAAGACTCTCCCTTCTGCACGGAACAACCCAACCAGCCGGCAAGAGGCCAGCTGGCAGAGTCCAACGGGGCCTTTGACCGCTTCCCAGTCAGTGGGAATCACAGAATCCTTGAGGTTGGAAAAGACCTTCAAGGTCACCAAGTCCAACCATGACCCAACAGCCCCCAACCTGAAACAAAGAAGAGGAAGGACCTCCCGGGGCCCTTGTCCTGCTCCAGCGGGTCCACCCTACAGAGAACGTACAAGCTGGAGACACGTCTCTGAGACCGGGGCCTGGGAGCCGTCTGGATGGGGAACGCCCAGAGCTCCTTCCCACCCAGGCAGCCGGGAGAGGTGGGTGTATTTAGCTCCTGTTGGCACCGGCCACGCAGAGCATCGACGAGAGGGACGGGCGGGCGGGGGAAGAGCACTTTGGTTGCGTTCGCTCTATTTCTGGACCCTTCCAGGTCTGGGCTGGAATCGGATCCTCGTTGCGGCACGGGGCCCAACGGGCAGCCACGGCCCGGCCCGCCGCTCTCGAGCCGCGGCGCGTCAGCCTTACGAGGACCCTCCCCACCCCCTCGAGCGATGGAGGAGCCGTCCCCGTTGACGCGTGACGAGGCGTTTCTACGGAGCCCCGTCGGCGTAGACGCCGGCACCGCGCCGCCGAAGTAAACCGGCGGCCATGGCTGCCCTGCCGGCGCGCACCGTCCCAGTCCCGGCCCTCCCCCGTCGCCTCTCTTCCCTCGATCAATTTTATGGTGCTTGCCCGGGGTTCATTAGTGTTTCCGGAGCCTCTCTGTGCCCTGTTTAGAAATTCTTAATTAAGCAGGGGGTTTTGTGTTTACACTTGAACTAATTACACTCTTAAAGCCGACAATAAAACATCAGCTCCGGGCCATTAGGGCCGGCCGCGGGCGGGCAATCCAGGAACTGCCGCGCTCCGCAAGGAGATAGCAAGGCCGGAGATGCACCCGTTGCGCCTAGCTTCCGTCAAGAGGACGCCGGGATCTCCACCCGGCCCGTGGAGATGGGGGACAAGGGTTCGAGCAGCCAGATGTCCCCTCAGCGCTTCCTCGTTCCGTCCGGATGCGCCTGGCCTCGAGATAAGGGCTGACGGAGCGGCCGGGCCGGACGCGTCCTCTGCCGGCTCTCCGCTGGTTGTCACCTGTGGGTTCTTCATACGACTGCCCCCTCGAGCCCGGAGCTGTGGTGGGTCCCCAAGGGTGGCGAATGCTGGAGGCGGTGAAGGCCTGGCCGATGGGTCTACATGGAGGATGTAGGCCTGGGATGGCAGCGGTTGGGTTCTTTCCAACAGGCCGCGCTTGAGCGCCTGTCTGTAGAGGCGGAGATGCCCTCCTGGGTGGCCACGAAAGGGAAGAGATGGAGCAGAACCTCTGAGACCCATCTGTCTCCGTCCACCAGGGAACGTGCCATGACCTACTGGCAGGAGCACCACGTCCACCACTCCTCGGGAGCTGGGGTCCCTTCCAGCCCCTAATGGTTCTATGATTCTAGGTGACCTTTCAAGGTCCCTTCCAACCCCTAACATCCTGTGATTCTCACCACCCCTTCTTCTGGCCTTTGCCTTGAGCTTTTCACGTCTGTCCTTGGGCACAGGAGCTGCTGCTGTGGTGCCGAGTCCTCAGGTACCAGGACGGTGCTGGTGAAGACCCTTCAAGCAAGAGGTGGTGCAACTGGTGCTGGAGGCAGCGTCACTGGTGACAGAGAGCTGCCCACCACCATAACGCGAGGGCTCAAAATCACAGAGCCACAGGACATCAGGGACTGGAAGGGACCTCGAAAGACCATCCAGTCCAACCCCCCTGCCAGAGCAGGATCCCCTAGATCCAGTCATTAGGGACTGGAAGGAGGTGCTGGTCCTTGGCTCATGGCTCATGCCAACAGCAGCTCTGCAGACACCAGGTCCAGGCTGGAATTTGCCGCTTCCTTCTTCCTCATCTCAAAACAACCTTCCCTGCAGCAGGAGAACACATGGGATGTGACGTTGGGTCGTGTCTGCAGGAGAGGACAGCAGGGTGCTGCCACGTGAGCATTGGCAACTCACTGGGGACCCAGGCTTCCCCGTGAGGCTCTTGGTGCCCAAGTGGCAGACTGGTGGCCATCCTACACATCCCGCCTGGTCAAGCGGCTCGGGGTGCCTACCAAGAGGAGGGAACCAGGTCCTGGTGGCCCAACCCTCGCTCAGATCTTCCCTGAAGTCCTCACCACGGTCCTGGCCTGAGCTGGGAGAGCTCCTGTGTCCTGAGGGGCTGGAAAGCCCCGGGGCCGTGGGGTGAGGGTTGGGGGTCGGTGGAGACCTGGCAGCACCGGGGCAGCAGCGGGGGTGGACTTCAAGGGTCTTTTCTGACCGGGGCGACTCTGCGACCCCAAGTGTGTTGGGGCTAGGACCCGGCTCCCCAGCCCCGGCCAGATCTGCTCTGGTGGCCACCCAGGACCTGGCCTGACGCTCCTCTGCCCCACGTGGCCACTCTTCTCCCCACAGCCCCTCCGGCACCGCGCGCCAGCCCCCAAACAACCCCTGAGGGGGGGCAGCTTCCCAGCACCCGGGGGTCGGGGCAGCGGCGGCCGCAGCCCCCTCCCCACCCTCTGCCCTCATCTCAGTTTTATGAGCTTCTCCTGGCCATAAATAGGGTTTTGAGAGCCCATTTATCAGGTCCCGCAGCTCCGGAGCCGGCCGAGCTGCCCGTGACAGGTCAGAATTGACTCGTATGATATTAGAATTGCCATCGATCCCGTCGGCACCTCGGCGCGCTCCCGGCCCCGCGGCCAGCGCCAGCCTGGGCAGCTCCCTCCCGCCGGCGGCCGGGGGGGCCTCGCTCTCTGCCCACTTGACGCCCAACGGGCAGCTCAGCACCGCAGCCGCACTCTCCCGTGGCCACGGGCCCTTTGGCCACCTCCAGTGGGTGATGCTGAGTGGGATCACAGACCCCCAGCATCACAGACCCCCAGCATCACAGACCCACAGCCCCACGGATCCACAACATCAAAGCCCCACAGACCAACAGCATCACAGAACCACAGCATCAGAGAACCACAGAACCACAGACCACAGATTCAGAGAACCACAGCATCACACAACCACAGAACATCAGGGGTTGGAAGGGACCTCGAGAGATCATCCAGTCCCATCCTCCTGACACAGCAGGATCCCCCAGATCCCGTCACACAGGAACAGCCCAGGAGGGTTTGAAACATCTACAGAGAAGGAGACTCCACAACCCCCCTGGGCAGCCCCTGCCAGGGCTCTGTCACCCTCCCTGGGAAGAAGGTCCTGCTCACACTGATGTGGAACCTCCTCTGCTCCAGCTCACACCCACTGCCCCTTGTCCTGTCACTGGGTGCCCCTGAGCAGAGCCTGGCTCAATCCTCCTCACACCCACCCCTCACATATTTATAGACATTAATGGGGTCACCCCTCAGGCTCCTTTTTCCCAGCTCCAGAGCCCCAGCTCCCCCAGCCTCTCCTCATCAGGGAGCTGCTCCACGTGGTCCCAGAGCTGCTCTGTGCACAGCGCTGTGTGAAGCCTGGAGCAAAATCCTCCCCTGGGATTTCCCAGGCTCTCAGCGTGTTGCTCAGGGGTTTGGGGAGGGATGTTGCACCCCAGAAGGGCCACCAAACCTTCCATGCCTCAGCTCCCTGCCTGCAAAGCTAACAGCTCCCTCTTCCTCCCCTGCAGGCTGCTGCACTGAGAGCAGCTGGAGGCTGCAGGCTCGGGAAGCTCTGGGTGCTGCCTTTATCCAGGTGGGCACCTGGGCTTTCGATGTCTCCAGAGCTCCACCACCAGCTGGAGCTGAGTGAACCTGGTTCCTTCCACCCATCCTCACCTGGGCCCGCGGACTTGTTAGGCTCCAAGGGGCACAGCAGGTCACTAAGTGCTTCCTCCTGGATTACAGGAGGGATGCTCTGCTCCCCATGGCCGTCTCCCAGCTCAGGAGCCCAGTTGCCCTGAGGATGGCCAAGCCTTGGTTAAGGACTGAGGCAAAGGAGGTGCTGACACCTCAGCCTCCCCCATCTTCCCCCTTCACCCAGCAAGGAGCAGATCTCTTCCCTGGTTGGACTAGATGACCTTCAAGGATCCCTTCCAACCCGGACCATCCCCTGGTTCCCAGCATCCCACAGGGAATCCAGCAGCTCTCCAGACCTCGGGGCCAAAACCAGTGAGCACCTGGTTTTCCCAGGAGTTTAACTGGTGCCGAACCGGCCGTCGATCGAGGGGAGACTCCGCATCCTCCAGAGCAACCTGGGGTCAGCTTGTGTCGGTGGGAAGGGCACTAATGAGCCTGGTTAAGAGAGGGGTTGTTCTAGTGCTGTGATGGAGGGTTAGGCTGGGCTGCCATCCAGCGGGACCTGGACAGGCTGGAGAGCTGGGTGACCTGTCACAAGGGTCAGTGCGGAGTCTGGAGTCTGGGCAAGAACAGCCCCAGGGACCAGTACAGGCTGGGGGCTGAGCTGTGGGAGAGCAGTGCAGGAGAGAGGGAGCTGGGGGTGCTGGTGGCCAGGAGCCACCAATGTGCCCTTGTGGCCAAGGGGGCCAACAGCACCCTGGGGTGGATCAGAAGGGGGTGGTTGGCAGATCGAGGAGGTTCTTCTCCCCCTCTGATCTGCCCTGGGGAGACCAGAGCTGGAGTCTTGTGTCCAGTTGTGGGCCCCTCAGTTCAGGAGGGATGTGGAGCTGCTGGAGGGAGCCCAGGACAACGAGGATGATGAAGGAGGTGGAGCAGCTCCCTTATGGGGAGAGGCTGAGGGAGCTGGGGCTCTTTATCTTGGAGGAGACTGAGGGGTGACCTCATGAATGTCTATAAATATGTGAGGGGTGGGTGTCAGGAGGATGGAGCCAGGCTCTGCTCAGTGTCACCCAGTGACAGGACAGGGGCAGCGGGTGTGAGCTGGAACAGAGGAGGTTCCCCATCAGTGTGAGAAGGACCTTCTTCCCCGTGAGGGTGCCAGAGCCCTGGCAGGGGCTGCCCAGGGGGGTTGTGGAGTCTCCTTCTCTGGAGACATTTCAAACCCTCCTGGACTGTTCCTGCGCGACTGGATCTCAGGGATCCTGCTCTGGCAGGACTGGATGATCCTTCAAGGTCTCTTCCAAGCCCTAAAGATTCCGTGATTGCCCATCCCAGCAGCATCAGCACCCTGAGGAGAAGGACCCACTGTGGCTTGAGCTGGGTGCAGCAGCCAAGACCTTTCGAGGTCCCTTCCAGCCCCTAATGATCCTGTGACTCCGCGACTCTCTGCCGGGTTTATCGGCAGTTTCCCCTCCCCTGCCTGGGAAAAGATTGAACAGAAATGATTTGATTTGGAACGAAAACCGGTTCGAGAGCGTCAGCAGGGCGAGCGGGACCCGGTGGCCCTGGGCCTGGTGGCTCGTTTGGGTTCGACCTGGGCTTGGAGGAGCCGCTCGAACGTTTCAAGGTCAAACAGAAGGGAATTCTTGCGAGGAAAGTCTCTCCCGAGCCGGAGCCGCTCGGCACCCGAGCCCAGGGTGCCCCCGGGCTTCTCCTGCCACCCTGAGCCCCTTCCGGCACCCAGGACCCCCCAACCCCAGGCCCACCCCCACCGTGGCGCCCCGCGGCTGTGGGAGAAGCCAGCACCCCCAGGGACGAGCCGTGTCGGTGGCCACCAGCGCCCGGTCACCCAGGGCAGGGCAGCATCCACCGCATCAACAAGAAAATCTCCTGGCAGCTCCATCTCTTCTCTCCCCCCTCAAAGCAAACATCTTCATTACAGCTCGGAGTTGTTTAAATAAATGAATTAATATTGACAAACCATCAACGAGGCTAATAAATGATTAGTTAAAGGCATACATACATCACATTACGGCTAGCATTAGCCGAGGCTTAATTACTTGTGGAGAGGATCCCATTAGGGCAGCCGCTGCGTCGCCAGCACCCTCGGCAGCCCTGCGCCCGCCCTGCTGGGACCCTCCTCGCCCCCCTGGGCCCTGCACCCGGGGAGGGAGCCGCAGCCTGGCAGAGGGACCCCTGCGCCGAGGCTGTGGCAAGCGGGCCGGCTCGCGGTGGCCTCCGACGGGGCGATAAGAACAGCCGCGGGTTCGGGGGGAGCCGCCGCCTCGCGGCAGAGCGGGGTCCTCCGTGTTTCCGCGGCCGCTGACCGTCCCCGAGGGCTCCGCGCCCCGCGGATCCCCCCCTTCCCGGAGCAGAGCGCAGCCCCCACGTCGGGAGCGCCCGCCGCGCAGCCACAGCCCCCTCCCGCCGCCCTCCAGCCCCGGGAGCCGCCCGACGGGACGGGGCGGGACCGCTGCTGCGCCCGCGGGCGTCCGCGGAGGCTCCTGCCGGCCGCGGGTGTCCTCGGGCAACTAGAGACACCCGCAAGAGCGCCTAAGCCCTGCGGAGAGCAGCCACCCCCGAGAGCCCACGGGCGACCCCGGCCGGCCGCGCTGCTGGCCCGAGGGGGGAGCGGAGATGAAAGGCGGTGCCGGCGCCCCATCCATATGCATCTGGGCTCGGAGAGGTTTGTCGGGGCTAAAGAGGCTCTTTCATCCCCTTCCGAGGTGTCGTAATGGATCCCCTGCTTTCATCTCCGCCTGATGGATGCTCGGGGCTCTAATGAGCTGACGGGAACAGCCGCTCGCCCGGGGGGGGGCCGGGGGGGCGGCTGAAGAGAGACCCCTCTGCGAGGGTTTCAAACGCTCCTCGTGCGGCAGCTAATGGGGGGCTGAGGAGCTCGGAGGGACCCGCGGGCCTCTGGGGAGCCCAGGTCTCTGTGTCCCCCGGTCGCACGGTCGCAGGTGACCCCCCAAAGGGCACCGCCCCTCCGCAGCCAGAACTGGGCGTTTAAAGCCGAAGACGAGCTTGAACTGCAGCCCTTTGCTCTTGTCCCCTCCGTGGGGTTGGTCCTCAGGCTGCAGAGCCCCGGGAGAGCAGCCCCGTTGGCCCCGCTCCCCAGGGGACTGGGGTTGGAACCCCACTCCTGGCGACGGGCGAGCGAGAAGATGGGCGATGGGCACAGATGGAGAAGATCTTCCTGGAGAAGATCTGATGCTCAGGACGGCCACATCCCCTCCCAGCTTCATCCTCATCAGCGGCTCCTGAGCTGCAGACCTCCACGAGGACTGACCTCTGCAGCCCCGAATCAGCTCCTGCTCCCGCCCCGTTTGTGCTGCCCAGGTCAGCTCCACGTGCTGCCATCGGGAGCTCGAGGACCATCCCCTCCAGTCCTTGCACAGGGGGCACATGGCACCAGCTACAGGTTCCCCAGCCACTTCCCAACCTCAGCACCCCTCGCCCCAGTGCCACCAGCTCTGGGTGCTGGGGTGGAGGGGGATGTGCTGCTTCCTGGAGCTGTGGCTGCTGCATCCCTAGTAGCTCCAAGGCCAGGTTGCACGGGGCTCTGGGCAACCTGCTCTAGTGGCAGATGTCCCCGCTCATGCAGGGAGGTTGGGATTTGATGATCTCTGAGGTCCCTTCCAGCTCTCACTTGTCCGTGATTCTGTGATCCCCAGGCTGGGGCTGCAGCTGCCCCTTCTGAAGGGTCTCCCTTCCAACCTCCCCAGCACAGAAGGCCCCTGGCCAGGGCCCATGTCTCTCCTCACGTCTCGGTGGCCCTTCGAGATGCGGAATGGATGAAGGCTGCTCTGGTGTGGCAGCACCGCTGGCTTTGGTGGCCTTGCAGCCCTCCGGCTCCTGCCTCTTCCTCCCCAGCAGACAGATCCTCCAAGGTCCCACACCAGGACCACAGGGGATTCCTGAGCACTCCCTGACCCCTCTGGGGCTGCATCCCTGTGCCCTGCTGGTCAGAGCTGGCTGCCCGCAGTGTCCTCTCCCTCCCAGAAGACCCTCAGCCAGGATTAACCCCACAGGGTCTCCAGTCCTGCCCTCTTCTTCCATAGAGTGGACCACCAGGAGTCCTCGTGTCCCAGCCCCTGGGAGCCCTGGCAGCAGAGGAAGGTGACCCTGGGGGGATCCTTCTCCTCTTCCCCGGGGAGGTGGAGTGAGGGGCAGGGGAGGAGGGAAGGGGGTTATTAGCAGCTTCTCCCTTCCAGGGCCAGGCAGCCAGACTCTTTAAATAGATCTGAAGGAGTCCAGGCGCGTTGGCTTAATTGATTGGCAAGTGCTCCGAGCTGCATATCGGAGATGTGCTGGGGAGACAAGTGCTGCTGCTCCCTCCATCCATCACTCCTCTCCCCAGCTCCCTCTCCTGAAAAAAACCCAACTGAACCAACCTGAAAAACCCCCACCCGATCTCCAGTCTGAACCCCAATCCAAACCCCAGTCTGAACCTCTGTTCAAACCCCAGTCTGAACCTCAATCCAAACCCCAGTCTGAACCCCAATCCAAACCCAAATCCGAACCCCAATCCCAGCCGCAGTCCAGCCCCCACACCTTTCCCCAGGCCCCACAGGGATCTGGGGCAGAGCATCTGCGTGCACCCAGGTGCTCATCCCGGGGGGACCAGGGATGGGTTTCGCTCACTGGGCTCCCGTTGCTGCTCTGTCTGACTCCTCGCCCAGCTCCACGGGAGTTGGGGTGCTCAGGACCCATCCCAGCTCCGAGCCCACAGGACCAGGGCAGTGCATGGGGCAGCCGGGACGCACCCGAAACCCTCCTGGACTTCGGGACCTGAGACTTCAAAGCCCAAACCCCAGCCTGGCAGGACGATCCATCTCTGAGCAGCTTCCAGCATCTCGGTCCGAGGGCTGGAGCTGAAGCCGTGAGTGTCCTGAGCCCGTGGCCAGCTCCCAGTGAGTCTGGCTCCATCCTCAGCCTGCCCGCCCCGTCCCACAGAGAGCTGGGGTGGGAGGTGGCAGAGGCGCTCCGGCCGCTGGCATTTTGGGCAGCCCCAGCGCCTGGATCTGTGCCCCCGCCGCTGCCTGCTCGCCCTGAGCGCCTGGCAGAGAGATCCACAGGGCCGAGGGCTGCAGCGGGAGGAGGGAGAGGAAGAGAGGACAAAGGAAGGCGAGGGAGGAGGGCCAGCGCATCCAGCGCCGGAGCAGTCGCTGGTAACTGCCTGCAGAGAAACGTCTCAGTACCTGGAGCCAGGTGCTGAAGGAGCCCTGTGAGATGCAAGGAAGAGCCTCCTTCCGCCCTAGTTTCCCATCTCCTGCCGGTCTCCCACCGGCCCGGCACCGCACACGGGCTCCACCTCCTGCCCCAGGGGTTCTGTGCCCTTCTCTTTGCTCGCTGTCCCCAGTGCATCCCTGTCCCTGACCCCGGTGCATCCCTGTCTCTGCCCACGGTGCATCCATGCCCCCAGTGCATCCCTGTCCCCAGTGCATCCCTGTCCCTGACCCCGGTGCATCCCTGTCCCTGCCCAAGGGTACTGGGCTGGCCCTATTCATGGGGATGGCTGGGGACCCCACAGTGTCAGGGGTTCCAGGCCAAAGGGGCGTCTGCAGAGCAGCTGGGAGTGAGCAAACAGAGAGCAGGCACCGTTCCCACCCGAGCACCAAGGCCGCTCTGGGGCACCCCGAAACACCTCCCACCACCCCACAGCTCCACAAGCCTCCCCTGGGCTGAGCCCGCATCCCTCAGCAGCTCCGGCAGCTGCCTCTCCCCACTGTCCTCCCCTCCCTGGCTGCTTTTAAATGATCGCAAAGCCTCTCATTTTCCAAGCCCAATTACTCCGGCACAATGCCCCCGACCAGGCTCTAAGCACAGCGACACGGTCCGTTGCCTCCCCGAGCTGCCCCGTGGTCAGCGCCGAAAGGCGACGGCGAGAGGCTGGGATCGATGCGGAGCCTTCGTCCTGTTCTAGTGGCTCCCCACGAGGGACCGGCCGTGGAGGACCTGTGCTGGGATGGGGGAGCTCTGTCTGCCCGGAGGGGAGCTGCTCTGCCGCTGCGCTGCCAGGGGGCGGAGGTGACCGGGCTCCAGCTCCTCATCTTCCTCCCACGGAGCTGCACGGCCGAGCGAGGCAGGAGCCTCCCCTGCCAGCCGAGGGCCTGGGGTTGTAACTGCTGTTGTCCTTCCTCCACGGCTGGGCTGGGAGTCAGGGGCAGAGCCGCCGACCTCAGCTGCCATCGGCAGGGTTCAGCCTTCGTCCACTCCGGGAGCGGAAGACGCGGCGCTGCGGCGCTCGGCATCGCGGGGTGACCTGGGTTGCTGGCAGCAGCCGGCTGGCAAAGGAGGCTCTGCCTAAACCCACCTCCCTCAAGGGCCACCCAACCCCCTCTGTCCCACGGCAATAGGGAAAGGGGCTCTGCCAGCTCACGCGAGCGAACCAAAGCCCTGGCAGGTCCTGGAGAGACCAGGAGAGCCGGGATGCTCCACCCGGGCTGTTTTCTGCGGCTGAGTCCTTCCCCGCTGTTTGAGCTCTTCCGAGGAAGATGCTGGTGGGTTTGGGAGGCAAGGGGCTGGCTGCGGGACTCTGGACCACCTCCTCAGGCCTTGCCAGCCACCCCACAACCTAGCCCCAACCCTAACCTAAGCCTTCGGAACACAGACCCTTGGAACACAGACCCTTTGGAACATAATCCCTTTGGAACACAGACCCTTCAGCGTCCATCTGTTTGACCCAAGGATCCCAGAATCACAGAACATTAGGGACTGGAAGGGACCTCGAAAGACCATCCAGTCCAGTCCCCCTGCACAGCAGGATCCCCTAGATCCAGTCATTAGGGGTTGGAAGGGACCTCAAAAGACCATCCAGTCCAGTCCCCCTGCCACAGCAGGATCCCCTAGATCCAGTCATTAGGGGTTGGAAGGGACCTCAAAAGACCATCCAGTCCAGTCCCCCTGCACAGCAGGATCCCCTAGATCCAGCTGCACAAGAACACCTCCAGGTGCGTTTTAACCACCTCCAGAGGAGACTCCACAACCCCCCTGGGCAGCCCCTTCCAGGGCTCTGGCACCCTCACTGGGAGGAAGGCCCTTCTCATCTTGATGTGGAACCTCCTCTGTTCCAGCTGACACCCGCTGCCCCTTGAGCTATAGTTGGGTGCCCCAGCCATGCCCCAGAGCACCAGGTCCCGGTGCCTCAGGCTCCCTCGAGCGCTGCCCGTCCTCAGCTCCGGGCCAGCCGGGGCGCCGCAGCCCCTCCGCAAGCCAGCCCCTCTGCGGGGGCTGGTTTACAAGAAGGAGCGGTGCTGGCTTCCCAAACAAGGCTCCCAGCCCACACCACACTTCCAGCCATACATAATCTAATATAGGTTACCATAGCGCCGATCAATACCGCAGTAGGCCAGCTCCGAAATTATTCTCTTAAAGGGCCAGCGCGCCTCTTCCTCCCCCTCCCCTCACCCGCCCGCCTCGCGTTCCCGGTGCCGGGCCCACAGCAGCCACCCGCCCTCAGCTCCCTCGTGCCCGGCATCGCCAGGCGGGTGATGGCGGCGGCGACACCCTTCTCCACCCGTGGCGCTCCCCTGGTGCCAGGTGCCCATAGTGGAGCTTGAGGGATGCGTTGGGCACGGCCGCTCGGCACCGTCTTCCCTACCCTGCGGCTCCACCACGGGCACAGCTCTTCTGTCCTCAGCGTGCCCGGGGCATCCCCAGGCGTGGCCTCCCAACCCTCACGCTGTGCCAGGCTGCGCTCTGCCTTCCCACCCACACCCGAGGGTCCTCCAGCCATCCCGCTCCCGGGAGCTGACGGTGCCTGGGCTGCAAGTGGAGCCCAGCAGCCGAGAGCGCTGGAGCCCTCTGCCCAGCAGCTCAGGCGTCGTGGGCTGGGCGGGTGGGAGAGCTCAGCACCCTGCCAGCCCCTGCCCTTCCTGCACCAAAGTGCCTGGGACCCCCAGAGACACAGAAACCCTCGGGGTGTGTTTGCAGCATCACCAGCAGCAGCTTTTCCTCCTGCCCCAACACCAAGGGGGTGAAAAACACCCTCTGGAAGCCCCAGAAATGGCCACCAGGTGCTTGCAGCCCTCGCTCGCTCCAGTGCCCGTGTCCCAGGGAGAAGCCTCCTGAGAGCAGCCTGGCGCAGGGCGGCACCCAGGGGCATCACCCAACGAACCCCCCCGCAGCACCAGCTGCCAGAGCCACCGCTGATGCTCCCCAGGCACCGTCCCCTTCCTGGGGTCCCCGTGCTCTCAGCAGGAGCGGGTTCACCGTCCGGGCCCTGCTGCTGCTCCCCTGAGCCCAGCGTCACCCAGCGCCGAGGGGAAAGGGAAGCGGCAGCACCCGGAGCTGCTCCCCCGCAGCCGGAGCGAAGCGAGCAGAGAGCCCCTGCGCAGCCGGAGCCAGTCCCCGAGCCCGTTAGCGCCGGAACCTGACGATGTCAGGCAGCGCTGCCTCCTCTGCATCTCAGTCCGGGCACAGACGTGCGGGGCAGAGCAAGACGAGGAGGGTCTGTGCCCCAAGACGCTGCCTGCGCCGGCAGGGAGGAGCCACAGGCTCTCTGGTCTTGGGTGGATTTGGGAGGTTTCTGGGCTGAGCCCCTGCCCGGCTGCTGCTTCTGCTGAACCCTCCCGCGCCCACGGCGGAGGGGCCACGGGGCCAACCCACGCTGCTCCTAGCCCCTCAGCCCTGCGGGAAGGGGTCTGGGGGGGCGCTTGGAGGTTCTGCTTCCTTTCGAGCTGCAAACGCCGGCTGACGAGACACCAGAACCCTTTGTGCCGGCGCTGCGGGCAGGCTCCCGGTGAGGGTCTGCTGGGTTAGGGTCAGGGCGAGCAGCCAGGGATGCTCCGGGTACGGGCGGCCCCGTCGAAGGCGACACCCCTCGAGAAGGCTGTCGAGGGCACCGTGCCCGAGCAGCCCCCCGAGAGCCGTGCTGGGTTGGCCGCAGGGTAGCGCCAGGCGCCTGGCGCTGGGGAGAGTGGTCGCCGTCGCTCCCCCGGAGCTGGGTACCCTGCGATGCCCTGGACGCGGCGGTGCCCTGGCAGCTGCTGGCAGGGGCCGGTCGCGCTGAGCCGTGTCGGGAGGCAGAGGATCTCTCGTCAGGGAGCAGCTCTAGAGCCGCGGGGCCCCGCTGGCGTCCCCAGGGCGGGCGCAGAGCCGCGTTCCCCGGGGACCCCTCGCGGCATCGCCAGCTGCCTCGGAGCAGAACCCCGAAGGGCAGCCCGGCCTCGGCAGCGCTGTCAGCCAACCTCCACGTCTTCCATTAATTCACTTCACACTGTCCATATTGATCAGCTCTGCTCTCTCCTCGGCTCTGCCCCCTCCTCGCACGCCCTCCCCCCCGCCGGCTGCTGCACCGCTGGGCAGCCCGGCCCGCATGCTGCATGATCCATACAAACTCACTTACTCAGGGAAATCAATGGGCTCGAAAGAGCACACGCAGCAAGGCGAGGAGTCTGTCTGGGGATCGACCGCGCACCAAGGAGACACAGAGAGCAGCAGCCTGCACCCCCTGCGCCCCGCGTCCTGCGCTCGGCCGGGCTGCGCTGACGCAGGAGCCGTCGCTCTGCCGGCCAAGCGGGCGCAGGGCAGGTGCAGGGGGGCTGGCGGCCGGGGGTCCCCCCAGGACAGCTGCCTCCTCCTCCCAGAGCCCAGAAAACGCACGCTCTGCTCTCACGCTGCGGCCGGCACAGGCTGCTGGGTCCTCCCTTCGGGCCCTCTTGGCCTCGCTCCAGTCCCGCTGCGGTCGGGCCCCAGTTCCCCTGCGCTTCCCTAGCGGGCTGCCTCCCTTCCAGCTGCTCTCGGGGTGCCCCTGCTCTGCCAGGCCTGTTCACAGCTGGAACAATTGATCCGGGGCTGAGGAGACACCTAAACCCTTCCTCTCGTGGCATCCTGAACGCTTCCATGCGTGACCTCCTAAACCCTTCTCCTCGTGGAATCCTAAAGCCTCCCTCATGTGGCATCCTAGACCCTTCTCCTTGTGGCCTCCTAAACCCTTCTCCTCATGGCCTCCTAGACCCTTTTCCTCATGGCCCCCTAGACCCTCCTCCTCGTGGCCTCCCAAACCCTTCCTCATGTGGCATCCTAGACCCTTCTCCTCATGGCCCCCTAGACCCTTCTCCTCATGGCCCCCTCGACCCTTCTCCTCATGGCCACCTAGACCCTTCTCCTCATGGCCTCCTAAAGCCTCCTCCTCGTGGCCTCCCAAACCCTTCCTCGCGTGGCATCTCCGGCTCCGTCTGCCCAGGGCAGAGCTGCGGCGGCGCGGGCAGCGCCGGGTGATGAAGGGCCGCTGCCAGCCGAGCGGGGCCGCTGCTGGCCCATCGGGGCAGGAAATCTTTATTTCCATAGATCCCATAAACTAATTTCGCGTCGCGGCAATAAATCCATCTCGGCCGTCAGCCGCGACCTGCGGGCGCTGCCGCTCGCGGGCAGGACGCCGGCCCGGGGTGGGGGTGCTGGAGCAGCCCGGCACTGTTGGGGCCCGGGGCCCCCCTGCTCAGGGTTCCCGTTCCAGGGGCTTGATGGCAAGCGCTGGCCCGCGGCTCCCGCCCCGGTGGTCGGTCACGGAGGGGTCCCCCAGGGTGTGGAGCGATGGGGACGTCATCGCACCCAGGGCGTAGGACCCCCGACGGGCTCAGCCCCTCGGGAGGCTCCGGAGGAAGTGGGAAGCCGGGGAGACGGCGCTGGCGACCCCGGAGCGGTAAATCCGGCGCTGGCCCGGCCGGCGGGCGACCCGGCGGGGGCGGGGGGAGCCTTTTCCCAGCAGCCCCCCTCTCCCGGGCGAGTGCGGTTGCGCTGGAGACACTGTGTCTGTCCTCCGCAGGCTCCGGCCCCAGACGGGGGGAGCGAGGGGGATGTGGGGGGACCGCGGCAGAGCTCGGGGGGCGGCCGATACCCCTCCCCAAAGCCACCGCCCTCCCCAGCCTCTGGGCTGCTGCCCTCAGGGCTTTAGGGTCAGGAGGTGGCAATGGGACCTGAGGGCTCTTCGGCTGGGACCTTATCTGGGGAGGGGGCTGCACCCCGGCACCGCCAAGCGCCGCAAGGTGCCCTGTGAAGTCAGGGTGCCCACCTGGACAGCCCCCCGAGGAGCAGAGCCTCCTTCTCGGGGGAGACCGCAG
>VXBP01010542.1:59196-73643 GCA_013400115.1 Rhinopomastus cyanomelas
CCCGGGCATGCCTGACCCGAGCGCCCCCCAGCCCCTCTGCCGCGGGGTCTGTGCAGGGGTGGGGCGGGGAGGGGGCGGTACTGGGCAGGGACTGGAGCAGGACTGGGAAATAAAATTCCCGGAGTACCTCGTAGATGATTTTTCGCCCCGATTTTTTCTTTCCCCCCCGCTCCTCACCCCCTCCCCCCCTTTCACTGCTCTGCCCGCCCGGGGCTGCGCATAGCGATGAGATTGATTGACCCCGGTGACCCCGGGGCACCCAGGTCACCGCCACTGACCATCACTGGTTGCCACGGTGACACCAGAGGTCCCCAGGGATGGAAGTGGGGATCAGGATGCAGCGGTGGGGGGGTCGGGGCAGGTCACTGTGTCGAGGCTGGTGGATTAGTGGGTTGGTTACTGGTTTGGGGAGGGCGAGGGTTAAATTCCTGGTGCAGGTGGCACCTCAAGGGGGAGGATCTTTCTAAAGGGGGGGGAAGAGGGAAGACAGTGCTGGTCGAGGGAGACCCCTCCCCTGGCGAAACAGGAACGGAGGGGGTGGCACGGGAATGGGAGTGGTGGGAACTGGGGAGGAGGGCCTGGGAGGGGGAAGATGGGGAGTTGTAGGGAAAAGGGGTGCAAGGGTGGNAGGGGTGGGGGCTGGAGGCGGGTCCCTCCCGGGCCCCCCAATTCCTGGGCTCCCGCTGCCCTCTAGTGGTACCTTGGGAGCGGCCCCGCCGGGAGCCCCGCTCTGCCCCGCCAATCCCGTCCCGCTTCCGCCGCCCGAGGGTTCCCGGATGCCGCCCCCACCTCTCAGGGGGTTCCCCGTGTGCTGGTGGCGGACGTGGGGTCCCGCGTGTCGTGGCGCAGCCACCCACGAGGAGGGGCGGGGTGGGTAGGAGCTTGGCCTAGGCATCACAGCAGCCAACGGGCGCCGTCCCCTGCCGCCAGAACCCCCGCCTCTACCCCGAGGCCAGCTCCTCGCCCCCCAGGAGCTCCCGCTGAGCCCCTTCCGTCGGCCGCCCGGAGGCCCCCGGCGCTCGGGGGCTCCGCTACCCTCTGCGCTCCCGCTCTCCGCCGCCAGGTGGCGCCACGAGCCCTCCCGGCGGCGCTTCACGGTCCGTGTGTCTGTCCCGGGTCTGCCCCGGGTCTGCCCCTTGTCCCTCTGCCTGCTTCTGTTCCCGCTCCTGCCCCTACCCCTGTCCCTGTCCCCCTGCCCACCCCCTGCCTGATTCCTCCCGGAGGCATCTGACAGCCGCGGACTCTCCCTGTGCCCAACCCTCGGTGGCACCCGGCAGGCGGTGGCACCCTGGGGCTGGTGGCACCTGGGGACATGCAGCCCCACCGTGGGCTTCGTCTCGGGACAGGAGAGTCTTGGTTCCGCTTCTGCCCCTCCGATGTGGGGTGAGACGCGGAAAGGGAGCAGAGATGGGCTCGTGCCCGAGGGTTTGGTGACCAGCGGGTCCTCCCTGTGGCTCAGCTGGGTGCTGGCAGGATGGGGAGGGTTGGTCACCGCCTGGGGACAGTGACCCTCAGGGTTCGGGATTGGAAGGGACCTCGAGAGATCATCCAGCCCAGTCCCCCTGCCCAGACCAAGCTGCCACCAGGGCAGGTGGGGCAGGGGCAGAGCACCGGCGGCCAGGGGAGCAGCGGGGCGGCGCTGGGCCAGCCTGCCCACAGCGGCCGCAGAGAGGTGAGGGAGGGCTCAGCCGTCCCTCCCATCCCCTGGATCCTTCGCCTTCCCTACCGCTGCTTCAGGCGGTGGCACCTCCGTGCCCGACCTGGCGCCCCGTCCTGCCGCGCGGTGCCAGCGGGAGCAGGAGGGGGAGGGAAGCCCTGCTCCCCCTCTCCAGCCTGTTGCGGTTGGAGCTGTGGAGTGGAAGTAACAGGCAGCGACACCGCGGCCCGAAGAGCCGCCACCACAACAATAGACGGGAGCGCAGAGGACGCAGGCGGCCACGCTGCCACCAACGCTCGCCCGGGAGCCGGAGACATCCCCACGACGCCCCGCAGGGGCACCCAGCTCGGGGCATCATCCCGCGGTGCTGGGCGGCCTGAGTGGCTAGCGAGGACGCTGTGCTGGCGAGCGAGGGGTGACCTCGCTGAGGGTGGCACTGGGATGGAGCCGGGCTGTGGCACTGGGGTCACGACGGCGGAAGCACCCGCTGTGCCCAGGGCTGCCTCCGGCTCCGGCGGGGAGGACGTGAGGGGAAGGAGCAGGGCCGGAGGAGCGGGGTGGCTTCGCCTTTAAAGTAAGGCAGCAGAATTAGCAGCTCCGCAGTCATTAATATGCAAAAATGCAAATGAGGAGGTAATTAAGCCGCAGTCCTCCGGAGGATATTTCCATCATAATGAATTCTATTGTCAGGGAAAGAGCAGCCGGGCAGATTTATGCCGCCTGCACGAACATCCAAGACGGGTGTCAGAGCGATGTCCTTGCTGCAGCGCCCGGTCCCGGACCGAGACGGGCACAGGGCACGACGACCCGGTCCTGGGCCTGCAACAGGGCTGAGGCAGCCCTCCTCTCCCTGCCCCTCTCTCCCTGGCACTTCAGACAGCCCCCCAGGCGCCCGGCAGCTCAGCGGTGCCCACCGACACCAGGGCTGGGGCTGGGGCTGCGGCGATTCGCCACCTCCCCAGGAGCCAGGAGGGACTTTGTCCCCGTCTCTCCCCACCCCAGAGGGCATCGGGGCCAGGACCCCGGCAAGGGTGTCAACAGGGGTGCGCAGGGAGGGNCAGAGCCATCCTGCCCGACCCGGGCTCGAGGAGGCGGTGGCCAGCCCGTCCAAACTTGCGGGAGAGCTGGGTGCTAAGCAGCCCTTTGTCCCCGTCTCTCCCCACCCCAGAGGGCATCGGGGCCAGGACCCCGGCAAGGGTGTCAACAGGGGTGCGCAGGGAGGGGACCCCAGGCTGGGGGGGTGACACGCAGGTACCCCCAGAGGTTGAGGTGGCGGCTGCAGCCGGACCACCGAGCCACGCGAGCGACCCACCAGGCCAAGGGCCACCAGCCCCTGGGCACGGGGTCAGTCCCTGCCTGCTGGCCCGGAGCCCGCGGCTGCCGCAAGCCCCAGCGGCTCCCAAGCGGGGAAAGGCCAGAGCAGGGGCGCAGCTTCCCCTTCGGTCCCCACCAGCGGCTCAGCCGGGCAGCACAGCGCAGCCCCCCCAAAACGACGGCGTTGGCCGGGTGCCACCCTGCAGCTGCCGGCTCGGGCTCAGCCTCCTGGCATTTTTCAAATGTCAGGGCGAGGGGCTGCGGGGGGGCTGGGGACGGGGACCTGGGGGGCGAGGAGAAGGGGGGTGGAAGGAGAAGGAAGGGGCGCCCCCACCCCCGGCAGCTGTCTCTGCCGTCCCCGAGGTGGAGGTGGGTGGGCAGGGAGGGCAGCGGCTCCGTCGCGGAGGAGGGGGCTTCGGAGCAGCCTTCGAGGCAGCAAAGGGAGGCAGCTGCTCCCCGGCGCCGCGGGGCTGCCCCTCTCTTTCTCCCGGAAGCTGTCGCCGCGGTGTCCAGGGTGGCCGGGCAGCCGGTGGCCAGAGGTTGAAGCCGCATTGACCGGCTGAGAGCCCAGGGAGCCAGCGCTGAGCTGATCCCCCTCCCGGGGCACCCCCTTGACTCGCCCGCCGGCCAGAGTCTGCCCTGCCCTGGGTGCTGTGCGGGGGGAAAAGGGAGCTGCCACCCCCAACGGGACCATCCTCGTCCTCGGGGGGCCGAGGGAAGGGTGCCCTCGCCCACGCCCGGGGCGGCCTGCGGGTGCTTTGCAGGCAGAGGCCCAGCACTTCCCCACATCCCCCCCTCTCCCACCACGGAGCCCCCAGCCCCCGGCAGCCCCCCCTCAACACCTGTGAAGCCGGAAACCTTCATCTCCCCGGCGGAGCCCGAGGCTGAGGCACAAGAGGGGGGCTGGAGAGGGGGGTGCGGGCAGAGCCTTTCCTCCATCTCCCCCTCCCTGCGCCGCCCCACTCCCCGCCAGCAGCGGCAGGGACACTGCTGCCCAGTGCCCCATCCCTGGGCAAGGGGCACCTCGCCGCGGGTGCTGGGGGTGCTCCGTGGGTGCCCACACATGTAGGTGCTGGGGGTGCTCCGTGGGTGCCCGCACATGTAGGTGCTGGGGGTGCTCCGTGGGTGCCCGCACAGGTAGGTGCTGGGGGTGCTCCCCCGGTGCCTGCACAGGCTCCTCCTGCGTGACTCCTCCGCCCAGCAGGACTGGGCTGGAGCTGTGGAGCCATGGTGGGCGCTGTCACCCATGGGCGTCCCCCTTCCCGACAGCTTCCTGAGCCACCTGGGTGCTGGAGGGGTTGAGGGGTGATGTGCAGCCCCCTCCTTGCTGCGCCCCAGCACCGTGTACAAGGCTGCAGAGTCTGATGCTCTCAGGGGTCTCAGCTTCTCCAGCAGCTTTTTGGGGGGTTCCATGGATGGAGGATGGAGCAAAAGAAGTTAATCCTGGTGACGGCCAGCTGTGGTCAAGGCAGCTCTTGAGTGGCCCTGAAGAGCTGTGAGCTGAGGGCAAACTCACCCCACTGTGAACCTTCCCAAGAGCTTAGGGTTCCCAACCATTGCCCCAAAGCTACCAAACCCATCTCACAGTGGGGTCAAGGGCTTGGGGTGCCACACTGGGGTGCCACAAGGGATACCCTTGTGTTTCCACCCTGAGAAGGACCGCTGAGGGCATCAGGGCATCTTCTTCAGCCATCACCATGGCAGTGCCTCCAGCGAAGGGTCGTGTCCCCGCAGTGCAGGAGCTCACGGTGCACGGAGGCCGCTCCTCAGCCCCGGGGGCCACGGGAGCTGCACAGCCCCCAGCAAGGCTGGGTGGCAGCGGAAGAGGACGGTTGGGAGAGGAGCCCCCCCTGTTTACACAGCGACTGGCAAATCCCCCCCGACCTTGAGGTTTGAGGTGACATCCTGCTTCTGCATCTCGTTGTCACCCCGGCCTGGGGGGCCCCTGGGGCAGGTAGGGAAGCCACAGAGGCCAGCAGAGGGGTTGGAGCACGGTCCCCTGTCCGGCACCAGATGCGCCCAAACGGTGCCAACCACCTCCACCAAAGATGAGCCGAGTCCAGTGACACCCCCCTCCTCCTTGCTGGCTTTGGGTGGGGGGCACAGGGTGGCACAAGGAGATGGCAGGCTGCTTCCCGGGCTCCCCATGCCTGCCTCCTTCCCTGTTCTGGGGAATAAACTGGCTGGTTGGGTTTGTAAGGAGCACTCGAGGCCGAGGATCGGGGTGATGCCACTGCTGCCTGGCAGCAGGCTGGAGCAGGTGATGCTGCGGGATCCTGTGGGGGGGGGGAGCTTAGAGATGAAGCTGGTCCCTGCCCCACAGCCCCGAGGCTCCCAGCCACCCACCCCTTGGCTCCTGGGCACCTCCAGACCTGGAAACTGCCAGGTTTAGATGGAAAGAGAGGTGAGAGCACATCCTGGCACCTTGGGTCCAGGGGAGAGCACAGGAGTGACCCGAGGGCTCTGCTGTGAGACGGGGCTGGGAGAGCTGGGGGGTTCAGCTGGAGACCTCAGAGCAGCCCTTCAGTGCCGAAAGGGGCCGACCTGAGCCATGGGGCAGAGCAGGGGCCGCCGTGACAGCGCCGGGGGGACGGGTAAACTGGCAGAGGGGGGCTCAGACGGGAACTGCTGATGCTGAGGGTGGCTGCCCAGAGAGGTGGGAGAAGCCCCTTCCCTGGCACCATCCCAGGTCAGGTTGGACCCTGGGGCTCTGAGCAGCCCACTCGGGTTGGGGACGGCCCTGCTCAGGGCAGGGGGTGGGAGCAGAGGAGCTCTGAAGGTCCCTTCAGCCCAAACCAGCCAGTGGCTCCACGCTCCTGTGACACCGTGACCTCCCCTCCCCACGGTGCTGGGGGTGGAGGGGGAGCGTGGGGATGGTGACTGATCCCCACTGGCGTGAGGGGACCCGGGGAAAGCTGTGGAGCACCCGGACCCCCCGGTGAGGCTGCACCCAGAGGTGCCAGGTGCTGCGGGTGCCCGAGCGGGGAAGCCGAGGCGCTGGCACTTGTTCAGCTGAGAGCAGCAGCTCGATGTGGAGATAAGATAAAGCGTCTGGCGGCTGCTGAGTTAACCCGAGGTCGCTGCTGAGCGGGTCCCCGCAGCCCTGGGTGCCCGGCACAGCTTCCAGAGCCTGGCTGGGGCTCCCAGACCGGGGTTCCCCTGCAGATCTGGGGCTCAGCTGCTCCTGGGGAGCAGCTCGGAGCCCTCTGCACAGCCAGGGGCACCCCGGTGCCTCTTCCTCTCCACACACGAGGGGTTATTTTCCCTCCCCACCTCCTGATTTCGACCAAACTACCACAAACACTCACTCGGGCTCCCTGAGCTGGAGCTTTGCAGAGACCCCAGGAGAGGAGGGAGCCCTCTGGGTGCCCAAAACCCAGGCTAGAGGGGGGAGCTGGGGCCAGGAGCTGCCCAGGGGAGCAAAAGGCACATCCAGAGGTCAATCAGGGCAAAACACCCTGTTGCCATCCCAGGGCCTCCTGTGCCCACCCCCCCACCAAGGATGGGCCCCACAGCCCCCTCCCCAGATGCAGGTTTGCAGGGGGTGCAGGAGGTGGGGGTGATGCCAGGGGAGGCATCGCAGGCAGGTTCGAGTGGGACACGCCTGACAGATGGGTCTGCCCTAGATTTCACGACTGGCTGCTGTTAATCTGGCTTCCTGCACCCTCCCCCTCGCCCCAGCCCACCCTTCCCCAGCTTGAGGCTGCACCCGGGCTCCCTGCTGCTGAGCAAGGGGGTGGCAGAGCCCTGCAGGGATACAGGGTTGGGGGGTCACAGCACAACAGGGGCCGTCAAGTGTCCCCAGCCTTTGGCAGAGCTGCTGGGAACCTACTGGCCCACGACCAAGGGTCATCCTGCTCTGCCCCATGCCCTCTGCCACCGGGGCATGGCCCAGCACCCACCGTTGGGGTGCCCGGGTCCCCTTTCACCCAGCCACTGGCAAAGGCCTCTGCAGCACCCACCACCCAGCAAGGAGACACAGGCTTTGCTGCTGTGGACGCAGGGCTGAGCATCTCTTCAGCCTCCTCCTCCTCCTCCTCCTTTGGTCTCCCTTTACCCGCCTTTGCGCTGCAGCTGGGCCCACAGTGTGGAGAAGGATGCTCTGCCCCGTCAGCTGCCCTTTGCAGCCTCTCTGGGCCACCGAGAGGCTGTTTCGAGGCCCCACGCAGCCCTCACAGGGGTTTTGCTTCTTCTTCCTCTCAGCTGGAGTGACGTGAGCTCCTCGGGCTGGGGGAACCTCGCCTGTGGTGCTGGTGTGGCTGGTTCCTGCTGCCGCAGGCTGGGTCAGCGAAGGGAAGGGAAAGAGGAGTGATGCCACTGGTCATGGAGCAGCAGGGCCCCGGGGGACAAGCCCCTGCAGCCACAGCCAAGGATGGGCAAGAGACGGCAGAGCTTCGGCATCGCCGTGCCCAGCCCTTCCCAGGAGAGGGCAGAGGGTTTGGAAAGGGTGTCTTGGCTGCAGCACCCCCTGGGACAAAGGGGTCTGGGCTCCTCCTCTGCTCCAGCTCACACCCGCTGCCCCTTGTCCTGTCACTGGGTGCCCCTGAGCAGAGCCTGGCTCCATCCTCCTCACACCCACCCTTCCCATCTTGACCAACATCCATGGGGTCACCCCTCAGGCTCCGTTCTCCCAGCTCCAGAGCCCCAGCTCCCTCAGCCTGTCCTCAGCAGGGAGCTGCTCCCCTCCCTCCACCATCTCCGTGGCTCTGCGCTGGGCTCTCTCCAGCAGCTCCGTGTCCTCCTGGAACAGGAGGGGCCCACAACTGGCCACCAGATCCCAGAGTGAGGGCACTCAGGGCACCGGTGGGGTTTGAGGTTCCTGCTCACGGTCGGGTGGGAGATGTCAACACCTCCTTCCAGAGCCACACGCAGGGGGACGGGGTCCCAGAGCAGACCCCGAGGTGGAGGACTGGGGCAGCAGCGAGGAGGGCGGACGCGGGCTGCGTCTTTCCCACACTGGTGGGGCTGGGTCTGGCGGCGGGAGGCAGATGGTGCCGCTGACACCACCCCTGGGCTGAGACCACGGGGAAGGAGGGTGGGAACCAGGGCTGAGCTGAGCCCCGCTGCAAAGCGCCCCTCTGCCGGAGGGGAGGTCGGAGCCCACCCCGTCGCCCCCGGGACCGAGCCCCACGGTGGGAAACGGAGCCCGGAGCGGGGACCGGGCTCACCGTGGGGGTTTCAGCGGCTCCTCGAACGATGCTGAAACCTGCTGCTGTGACACGAGGGTGAAGAAACCGGGGTAGGGAAGGGAAACCCCCGGGCAGTCCCGAGAGGCGCTGCCCGCGTCCCCTCCTCCCGCAGCGAGGGCACCGCCGGGCTCCCAGCGGCTCCCTGGCCAGCACCTCTGGGGTGGCTGCCGTCCCCCCTGCTCCCACATCTGACTCCCACGACAGCTATTTCCTTTCATCCATCTCTCTCTTCCTTTCCTCCTCACTCAGTCCCTCCTCTCCCTGTCCCCAGCCCCCTTCCCCAGAGCCTGCTGCCTGGGCCACAGCTGGAGACCAGGTTCCCTCCACCCTTTCCCCAGCAGGACCCCCCCAAGCCCGGCAGCCTTTCCCCACAGCCACCAGCAACCTGTGCCCCCACATCTTGGCAGGGGGAAGACAGTCCCCACCAGCACTGGGGCGCTGGTCCCCACCAGTTCCCACCACCCTGGGCACTGCAGTGACGGCGAGGGCACCCCCGGAGATCCCCGCCCCGGAGCAGCCGCTCGCCAGGTGCGGGGGTGCCTCTTCTTTCCACTCAGAGGAGATTCCCCGGCCCCCGCCCCGGTGAGCACCAGCTGAGGGTTTCCTGTTCGTAGGTGGATGCTTTCCTGGGCTGCGAGCTGCAGCAGTGTCGGGGCGGGGGGGACCCCGTGTTGCTGGGGACATCGTGCCCGGGGCTCTCGCATGACCCTGCTTCGCTTTCACCTGATTTGAAGGCAGCTTTTCTGACCCCAGCCTGGGCAGACACCAGCATCCCCAGACAGATGCCAGCATCCCTGGGCAGACACCAGCATCCCTGGGCAGACATGAGCATCCCCAGGCAGATGCCAGCATCCCTGGGCAGACATGAGCATCCCCAGGCAGACGCCAGCATCCCTGGGCATCCCACTGCCACGGGGGGACAGAGAGCACCCTCGGCCTGCGGTGCCCAGGGCAGGCTCCCTCTCCAGCTGAGTCCCTGGCACATGTTGGTGCTGGGGTCGGTTCCTGCGGGGCAGGTGGACAGGGCACAGGGACAAGTTGGCAGCCAGTGGGGACGAGCTCGATCCACAGGGTGACCCCAGTCTGTCCCACGGGAGACGCCGACTGTGGTCACCCAGCAGCGTGTGGAGGGGACCCTCCCTAAGGACCCAGAACACCCAAAGGGCCGGTGGCAAGTGGAGGTCTCAGGGCTCCCCGGGAGCTGCTGGTGGCACACGCTCATACTTTCACAGAGAGACTACCTGTGCGCAGGGACCACCAGCCCCTGTGTGGGGTGGCCAGGAGACGGAGGGTGCCCACAGATGCTAAGGGTGGTGGAGGGGTGGCTGGGATGGAGGAGACAGGGACAGGGTGGCCAAAGTGCTGTGACCACCGGCTGAGCTGAGCTCGAAGCCTGTTCTGGCCACGCGGCAGCCGGGCTGCGAGAGCTGGCGGGTTCGGAAAGGAAACCAGGGAAATAATAAATGAAAATGAGGAGTTTTGGGGCCTTTCATCCTCCCTCCTCCCTCCGTCGTTGTTGTTGTTGTCCATAAATAACGATCCCAGCAGCGCTGCCAGCCGAGGCCACTTGTTTTAAGTTTCCTGGCTGAAGGGCTGTCACAGCTGCGAGTGTCCCGGGGGACACGGCACTCGCCAGCCCCCCGACAGACCCGCCTTGCTGCCCCAGCACTGGCCAGGGCTCCTTCCTCCCCTTGCCCCCGGGGGCTGGGCACCTCTGACAGTCCGTGGCAGCCAACGCTGGGTGCTGGGTGCCTGCAGGAGGGTGCCTGCAGGAGGGTGCCTGTAGGAGGGTGCCATGGCAGGGGGGCAGAGCAGGGGGCCAGCTCCCCGCTCTGCGTTGGCTGACCCCGGGTCTTTTTAAACCCAAACCATTGCCCATCGGGAACTGGCACTGTGCTGGGGATAACCAAACCCTCACAGCCTGCTAAGTACCCCCAGACAGAGAAGAGGGGCTGGGGGGTTTTTCCTGGGAGGGTCCCCCATTTCTTCCCCCCTCCTCCCTCGGTTTTGCTGGGGTGGCTGCCCAAAGCTGCCAGTGGCTCCAGCGTGGCTCCTGCCACCTCCATGTTGCTGGAGGGACCTGGGGGGCTCCCTGACTGGACCCCCTTCACAGCTCAGCTGTCTGGCACCCACCACCACCCAGCTCCCCGCTGCTACAGGGAAAAAGGCACCCCCTGCCCCATCCCTCCTACAGGGTCCTGGCTGCCCCGTGACCCGGTGCCAACGCAGCTCCCAGGGGACCCCAACCTGCTCTCAAATCGGGGCTGGTCGGAGCGGTCAGGCAAGAAAAGGGAAGAGAGAGGAGAAAGAGGGGGAAGAGCACAACCCCCCCACCCCTGGGCGGCTGCAGTGGGAAATCAGAAGTCAGAGCTGAGGCATCTGGGCAGCCGGGGCTGGAATGTCTGACTCACACTGTGACTAAATGCAAATATGAACCCAAACTTGCGCCTCGAGGTCCCCGGGATCCAGCGCGAAGCCCTGCGCTCCCGCCGGCCCCGCAGCCCGGGGAGGTGGCCCGAGCCCAGCCGCACACCAGCCCGTGTCCCGGTGGCTCTGGGGATGGATCTGGGGGCGGCTCTGGGGGGCATCACCCACGGTGACACGTCCCAGGGGGTTTTATCTCCCTGACACTGGCACAAAGTGGCAGCCTGGGGGGTGGGAGGGCACCCCTAGACCTCAGACCTGGGCAACAGATGCACCCCTGGTCCTGTCCCTCACTGTCCCGCTTGCCCAGGGGGCTGCCCTGAGTTTTAGGGGGGCACAACTTTGAGCAGCCCCTTGCCCCTCCGGGGGGTCCTGGCCCATCCATCCCCTCTGGGCTGGACACCGGGTCCCTCACGGTGCAGGCGGCTTCTCCCGATGCCCCAGACTCTGGGGCACAAACGGGGGGCAGCCAGCAGCACCGTAACCAGGGATCACGTCACCCACCTGCTCCAGGGGAATTCCAGGGGAGCGGGGCCTCGGCTCCAGGACCTGTTTCCTGAAGCCTGTTTGGCTGCCCAGTAGGGAAGAGGGGTGGGAGGCTCTGCAGGAAGCAGCAGTGGCCAGTGTCCCACCACCCCGCTGGGCACTACCGCAGCCCTGGGGCCCGGCCAGCCCGGCACTCCCAAGCTCTGCTGGCCAAGGACCACCGCGGGATTTCCTCAGGCCCTCCTGAGCTGCTGGGAGGGGACCCTGGGGACAACAACCAACCAGGGTGGGGGCTCAGAGGGGACAACCTGCCCCAAAGCCACCTTTGGACAAGTCTCCATCCGGCCACCTGGCCCCAGGTCCCAGCCCTTTCTCTGCAGACAGCGGTGGCTCCAGCATCTCCCAGGTGAAGGATCCAACAGCTCAGCCAGACCCTGGCTCTGGGGATGACTTGGGACACAAGACCCAGCTCAGGCTGGGTTCTGGTGAAGTTCTTGGAGAGGAGTCCCCTGCCTGAGCCCGACATCCCACTGCCACGTCCCTGACACCCCGCTGCCACGTTCCCCACATCCCACTGCCACATCTTGTCCCCCCAGCACTTGTGGGAGAAACTGAGGCACAGGGCCCATGGCCACGGATGAGCACCCAGCCAGAGGGACCGCTCGTCTTCCCGCAGAGACTGTCCATGGACGGCTCTGCCAGCTGTTGGAGCTCGTGGCTTCTCTCTGCTCCTCACTTGGCACGTGAGGAGCGAGAGCCAGGGCAAGGAGTCGCTGGTGGCTGGAGCCTGGAGCTGGCTGAAGCCCCTGGACCTCAGTCAAGGGCCAAGGAGGATGTTGCTTCTCTGCAGGACCTGGAATGCAGGGGAATCCCTGGAGCTGTGCAGGCTGGGGAGGGCACCACCGCTCCCCCGGCTGCTCCGGCTGCCGGCAGCACCGATGCTTCTCGCTGTTTGGCTCTGGACACAACGCTGGGGGAGGCAAGGGGTGCACCCCTTCCCCCAGATCTGAGAACTCACCTTCACTTCCCAGGGCTGCCGGTGCTCTGCCCAGCCAGGCCAGGGACCCGGGGCTGCAGCTGTGGGAGCTGGGGGCCAGGGGCTGGGAAAGGACCCAGGGCAAAGGGCAGTGAGGAGCCCTGGAGGCAAAGCTGAAGGGTATCACAACACACAGCAACTCACTTCTGAGGGGTCCACGGCAGACCCAGCGTGGGCAGAGCTGGAAGCTCCTTGCTGGGGGTCCACACTGGATCCCTGGAGAGCAGCTGGGCTGCCCCAGCCCCACCAGCACTGGCAGCTTCACCACCAGCTTCCAAGGCTGCAGAGACCATCTCAAGGGCAGCAAATGCTGTTCCTCCAAAGAGAGAGTGTTGGATGGGCAGGCTCTTCCCCTTTCCCAAGGCTTGGCCAGGAGCTGAGCCCCGGGGCACAGCAGCTGAAGTTGCTCCCCAGCCTGCAGGCTTCGGGGAACCTCCTGGTGGGAGGCGCCTGCCTGGTGCCCCCCATCCCTTCTGCTTCCTCCTGCCCTGCCCCGAAATAGACCGAAATAGGAAACTGAGGGGGCCGCGCTGTGAACTGGAAGGGGGAACTTCGCGGCTTCAAGAAACCACCCGTGATGCTGGAGGACTTTTCGAGCTCCCCAGTTCCCCACGGGCCGGCCTGGGGACACGCTTCTCGCCACGACGCTGCTGGCGGGAGGGAGAAGCCTCCGAGCGCAGACGTTACTGTCACCAGGACACAGAGACGGGGGTGACCAGAGCAGCTCGGGGCAGGAAAACCCCCCACAGCTCTGATCCCACACTGGCCCAGGGAAAGGCTCCTCTCTCCGAGGGGTGCGGAAGGCTGTGTGTGACCAAGAGCGGCTCCCTCATCACATTCCTCAGGCTGCCTCCACAACTAGCACCTCACTGCCTGCCAACACACCCCCCACCTCACCCTAACTGGCCTTTGGCCACTACCACCTCCGGACCATCCATCCCCAACGGCAGGAGATGGTTGTGGTCACCAGCCCCACCTTAGTGCTTACCAAAAAACAAGCCAACTGGCTGGCCCAAAGGTCCAGGAGCTGGCTCAGGAGACCCCCAGGACCCCAGGTCAGGCAAAGCAAAAACGCAGGCAGCTCGGCAGAGCAAAGGCTCTGGGCAGAAGCGGCAGCAGGACTTTGCCAGGGACAGCAGCAGCAGCCCCCCAGCTCCTCCTCAATGCCTCTCTCAGACACTGGAATGGGTTCAAGGAGCTGCTGCCTAAGCCCACGGCTGCCACCCCATCCTACCTGTGTGAAGTTTGTGCCCAGTGGGGAAAGTGGTGGCTCCCCACCGCTGTGAGACCTGGAGTAGGGCAACAGCTTCAGGATGAGGCCCTGCTCTGCCAAACCCAGCTCCCTTCGGCCCTGGAGGCATCTCACAGCACCAGTGCTCTTGGAAGGGATCTCTGGGACCATCCAGTCCAACCCTCCTGCCAGAGCAGGATGCCCTCCAGCAGATCCCACCCAGCAGGGTTTGGGGTCTCCCCAGAGCAGGAGACTCCTCGACCTCTCTGGGGAAAACCTTCTCCTTGTGTTCAGGTGGAACCTCCTGGGTTCCAGTTTGTGCCCAGTGCCCCTCGTCCTGTCGCTGGGCACCGCCGAGCAGAGGCTGGTCCCACCCTGCTGACACCGGCCCTTCGGGTGTTTCTAAGCATCACTGAGATCCCCGCTCAGCCTCCTTCTCTCCGGGATGAGCAGCCCCAGCTCTCTCAGCCTCTCCTCTAGGGCAGAAGCTCCAGAGTCCTGAGCATCTCTCCAGTGGCTCTGTGGGCAGCCCCAGTCCCGGACGGTTCCGGGGGCGGCAGGACTAGGCGGCGGCACCGGTGCAGCGGTGCTTGCTCCCAACGCGCGGGGCTGCCCCGGGGCGCAGAAACTCCCCTGCGAGGAGGACGTGGCTGCCGCCGCAGGGAGCTCCCAGTGGGGCCCGTGTCCGCCCCCTCGGGTTGCGCCCACGGCGCTGCCCACTCGACCCTGCCAGGCCCCCGCAGCCCAGGGCGGGGAGAACTGCGGGCGGCGACGTAAAACAGCGGCCGCCCCCGGCCTCTGCCGCGCCCCGCCCCCTGCGCGCTCGGTAGTCGGGGAATCGATACAAGGCGTGCTGTGATTGGCCGCGCCGCCTGCCACTCGGACTGACGGTGCCTTCCCATTGGACCATTAGTCCATCGCGCGGAGCTCCGCGTCGTCACGGACCTTCCGCCCCGCCTCTCGGTGTTGCGTACTCTCGTTCCCCTCCGCCACGAAACATAGTCCTCGATTCGTTAAGGCGCTCCATCCCGGTTACTGCTCCGCGCCACAATCGGGACTCGTCCCGCCGCACCGACTGCCATCCCGCCTTCCCCCTCCCCGGCGGCAAAG
>VXBP01010542.1:78400-126647 GCA_013400115.1 Rhinopomastus cyanomelas
CCCACCTCCAGACTATTCAACTCTTGCTCCAGCAGGTTACTCTGCCGCAGTTTGAAGCGAGTCCGAGCTCCCCGGCGCCGCGTTTTGTGCGGGAGGCTGGACTCTCGTGTGTCCTGGAAAACTCGAGCTGAGTTCAGGAGCGGTTGAGTTTCACAGAAAACGGGCCCGAAGGGGGCTCCCCGAGGAACGAGTGCGCAGCGCGGTGGGGGAGACGGTCCCTTCTGGCCGGGTTAGTCCCCCCGGTCGTGGGTCGGCAAAGCGCCACCCTCTGTGCTCGGGGCTCCGGTGTGCCCGTCGGCAGGTGACTGCCAGGGGGAGAGGTGGCGTCGGCGAGACGTTTGTGCTGGGTTCCTGTGGTGTGTGTGCACCCTCACGGCACCCGGGGTGCGCGTCTTGCCTTTGAGATAAGCAGCCGTGCTGTGGAGATAGAGAGAAAACAACCCCCCCGGGAGGAGGAGTCACCCCCAGTGTCACTGCTGGCTCGGGGCCGTCCTGGGCCGCCCCCACCGGGCTATTCCTGGCCCCTTGGAGAAGAGCGGGGGGCAAAGCGGCAGCAGAACCCTGGTTCCACCCGTGAGAGCGCTGAGGCGCAGCTGCTCTCCTCCCTGTTCCGTGTGTCTTCACAGCAGCTGGCTGGGGCAGGGGACCGCAGCGACAGTGTGTGGGGAAAGCCAGGGCTACGCTGAGGGCTCGCCGGGGAGTGGCCGGTGTTTACTTGCCCCTCTGTGGGCTGGCAGCAGCGTGCTGGGGAGTGCCCGCGTTTGACCCATACTTGGAGGCAGCAGCCCGCAGTCTGCTCCCTGACTGGGGTGGTGGGAGCTCCTGGCTTTGCTCTTCCACCCCTTTAGGAACAAAACCATCAAATCCCACTCTCTGTTTTGAGCTTTTAACAGAAACCAGCCCAACCCAGGACCTTTTTTCAGTTGTTAATGGACCCCCCCGTTTGCATGTCGAGGGCTGTCTTCCCTGGAGGGCTCCTGACCCGATCCCTCTGCACACGGGGGTTTCTGGAGGTTATTGTGCTCCCAACGGATAAACTTGGGACCAATTCCAGCCCCCTTGCGCTGCTGGAACCCTCGGAGTGGCCAGAACTTGGTGGTTGGTGGAGCTGGCGCCTGCGCTGAGCAGCGGGGGCAGCTATTTGCAGGATGTGGACCTGCAAATGTCATTGGGCAGCAGATGACCGGGAGCCGTTCCCTCCAGGAGAAGTTGGCCGATGGGCTCCGGCGCAGCCTGGGTTTGCGCCAGCTCCCTTTCACAAGCCCTCATCTCCGCGTGCCCCTCTCCCGAGTCTGCACGGAGGGAGCGTCAGCGTCTCGCTTGAAACCCTCCTGGATGTGTTCCTGTGCGACTGGGTCTGGGGGATCCTGCTCTGGACTGGACTGGGTGGTCTTTTGAGGTCCCTTCCAGTCCCTAATGGCTGGATCTAGGAGATACTACTCTGACAGGGGGATGGGACTGGATGATCTTTCGAGGTCATTCCAATCCCTAATGACTGGATCTAGGGGATCCTGCTGTGGCAGGGGGATTGGGCCGGATGATCTCTCGAGGTCCCTTCCAATCCCTAATGGCTGGATCTAGGGGATCCTACTCTGGCAGGGGGACTGGACTGGATGATCTTTCAAGGTCCCTTCCAATCCCTAATGTTCTGTGATTCATCCTGGAGGATGAGTGGCTGAAAGGGAGAGGTTCCCTTCCCACTTAGGACAGCCGGCACCCCGGGCTGCACGATGTGGGTCCAGCAGAGTCTGCTCTGTGGGTCGCCATCCCAGTTGGCACGTGGAGCTTTTCTCCACAAAGCTCATGTATTTTCCTTTGAGTGAGCTGGAGTGGGCTATTGGTCCCCACTGGTCACCTTGAGGGGACTAGGTGGAAGGCTAGTGAGATTCCGAGCCACTCGGCATCGTTTGCTGCGAAGGGTGAAGACTGGAGGCGTCCGTAGCGTGGTGGCCTCCGGCAGCCTGAGCTCCGCTGTGGGGTGTGCTCAGCCTTGCGTCCCTCGGCCTGGGGACAACCTGCCCAACGTGCAGCTGCTTTGTCGTTTGCTTTCCCCGCTGCTCCCTGACACCAGTCCCAGACGGGCTGCAGACCTGGAGGAGAGAGCTTCCAGAACCCATCCTGCCCGCAGGCTGGAGTCGCCAGGTTCACCTGCGAGTCAGGTTGGCGTTTGGGTGCCTTATCCCTTGGCCCGCTGCGGCCGGTGACTGCAGCTCGGGCCGGCAGGAGCCACCTTTGGCACCCAGGGGTCTGAGCCGCCGGGAGGTGCTTGGCTGCGGGGTCTTGCCTTGGTTATCCGGTAGCATCCCGGCAGCGGTGCCGGTGTGTTTCAGGGAGGTGTGGGCCGTGTGCCCCACCAGGCTGGGGGGCACGGGGAGAGCAGGGTAGAGTGGCACGTGGCTGGGGCTGGGCTCTGCCCGTGCGCGGAGCACGCCTGCCGAGCTCGACGGAGGCAGGCGGCTGCGTGCCAGCCTGGGTCTCTGGCAGGAGCGCGGTGCTGTTAACAGCCATGATTATTAGCAGAGTATTAACCATATGCTGCGGGGATGCTGGTTGTCAGGGTGGGTTTCTAGCTCGGCGAGATGCTGCGGGGTGGGCATGGACTTGAGCAGTCAGATAGGACCCGCAAGCTGATTGCTTGGCACGCGACTGCTCTTGGTGCGTGCCAGCCCCTCGTGGCTGCAGCCGCCCAACCGGGGCGTGAAAGCTGAACAGGCACCAGCAAGCGGGGCTCGTCCTGCCCGTGCTGGAGGACCCACAGCCGTGCCCAGCTCCGGCCAAGGTGCAGCGGCTGCCTCCCGGGGAGCAAACTGGCCGAGCAGCCGGGAAGCGGGGCCGTGCGCGGGGCCGTGGCGGACGTTGGGGGCTGCAGTCGGGAAGGTCTGTTGTGAATGAGCACGGCCTGCTGCAGCCTTCCTTCAGCCCGATTCCCTCTCCTGCCCTTAGTTAGCAGATGGGTCTGTGCTACGGGGTCAGGTCTGAGCTTGGTTCAGCCTGGAGCCCGTGGGGTGGGGGAGCAGCGGAGGTGAGAGCAGCTGTTTGGTGCACAGGTACACAGAGGGTTGGGTTAGGGTTACGGTCAGCCAAGTGCTGTCACTGGTGCCTGGCAGATTCCCTTTCTTGCTGCCACTTGGCCCTGCAGGGTCTCCTGGCCTCTGCAGGTGTTTGAACTTCCCCTTTGCACTGGGTTTGCCTCTTTTAACCTGGGAGAAATGGGAGGGAGAGGAAATTCCTTGGGGTGGGGGGGAGCTGAGCTGCAAGGGTCCGCAGTTGGCTGGCAGGGAGGCTGGAGAACTAGCCACAGTGACGTAAGATGGGGGACCTGACATCCAGTCCAGTCTGTAGCTTCTAAATCCAAGAGAGGCCAGGTGATGGCCCGGGTCCAGTCCCACAGGTGCTCCCGCCCGGGTGGTCCCTTTGCCGTCCCGGGTCCCTGCAGGAGGTGCCGGTGCCGCTTCATCTCCTGCCTTTCACCCCCTCCCCTCCCATGTATTTTTAAGAGCAGAAAGGAAACTTGCAGTGGGTGGGTGAACTCTGCCTGCGAGTGACATTCACCCGGGGCAGGCAGCCAGCGCTTCGCGTGCGACTTGTGCCGGGCTCCTTGAGGCAGCGTGAGCCGCTCGCCCTCAGCCCGACACCGCGGTGGGAAAACAAGCTGGCAGCGAGGAAAAACCCCCACCCTGCCCAAAACACTTCCTGGAGTCAGTGAGTGAGGGGTGGGTTTGAGGTGAGGGGGAGCCCAGGGTCCCCCTGCTTTAGCCTCCGTGTGGGGAAGGGTGCGTGACTCCCATCCCTCGGGGAGGGAGAGCGCCAGGGTGTTGCGTCAGAATCTCCCTCGGAGCAGGCGGGGAGGTGGGGAGGGCATCCCTGGGGTGCTGGGCAGGGCGGGGGGACACGCCACCTCCTTTTGCAGAGGAGGCACCAGGGCTTTATTTTTGTTGGGGGTCGCAGCCTGGTCCCGTTAGGTTTGTGTGTGGGGTGTGTCCCCCCAGCAGCCTCCTGCCACTGGGCAAAGGGGCTTTGCTTGTCCTCTGCCCTCCCTTACGGGGATGGGAGGTGAGCGCTGGCCGGGTGGCATCTGCCACAGAGACCCCGCTTTTAGGAACTGTGGAGGTCTCTGGAGAAACAACCCTGTGGGGCAGGAGAGGGGCAGGAGCAACCTGCAGTGCTGCAGAGGAAGGTTGGCTGCAAGTGTCTGGTGTCCTCGGGGGCTGCTGTTGTTCTCTAGCCCAACTTCCTGAAGAAACAAGGCGGTTCGGGTGGAGGGGCTGCTGGCCCACCCCTGGGGACCTGGGGAGCCCACCCTTGGGGACCTGGGGAGCCCACCCCAAGAGGCCCTAGGGGGAGTCCACTCTAAGGAGGACTGGGATAGCCCAGCCCAAGCTGGGACCAGGGGTGCCCACCCCAAGAGGCACTGGGGCGAGCCCACCCCAGGGGACTGGAGGCTCCCACCCCAAGGTGGGACCGGAGGTGCCCACCCCAGGTGGGCAGCGGAGCAGGATGGCATGAAGGAGCAGTGGGGTGAAGGCTGCTGGAGCTGCCCACGCTGCTCAAACCCTGCTCAGAGCGCTAACCGCAGCGCCGGCGCACGTGTGGGGCGCGTGGTGTGGGGTGCGTGCGCGGACAGGGAGGGACATGACCTTCGCTCCCCGCTAGGTCTCTCCTGTGTTGGGTGGCACCCCGCCTGCTCTCTTTGCATCTGCACCGCACTTCACTGCGAGAGGGCTGCTGTGAGAACAGCGCCAGGACCGACTGCTCTCTCCAGAGGAGGGGTTCTGGCCGCAGCCAGACGCCGGCTCCGTCGGGGCACGACGTGCTCCATGTCCGCAGGCTCTCGTGCCATCGCATTGTTCGCTCTTCAAAGCGCCGAGCTTCCCCACCGCTCAGACGTCGCAGAGCTAAAAATACCGGCGGCCCGAGCGGCTCCGTGCTGGTTGCGGCTCCGTGCTGGTTGCGGCTCCGTGCTGGTTGCGGCTCCGTGCTGGTTGCGGCTCCGTGCTGGTTGCATCTCCAGCCCAGCAGCGAGATGGGAGGGTGTCAGAACGTGAGCTCCCGGGGCGCTTTCCCACCGGGCGCGTTATCGGCCGGAGCTCGGCTGCTGCGGAGCTGAGTCAGCTTTCCCTCGCTGCTGCCTGCAGGTGCAGCTCGGTTTTTAAACAGAGCCCTCCTGGCTTCTGCTGGAAGTGTTTGTCCAGGTTGGCCAGGGAGATGCCTGGTGGTGGGGAGGAGGAGGGTAGTTGTGATCCCCACACTGCAGCAGCGCAGCGGGCAGGGAGTCTGAAGGGCTGGCACTGCAGGGCGCACAAGTGGCTCCCATCCGAGTAAACACCGTCGGCCTTCGTGCGGCTTCTCCCACAGGACCCCAGGGCTGCCTGGCGGGAGCTGCCAGGGGGCTGGGCTGTGTGGCTTGGTCACCGCTGCCCGTGGGCTGCCCGTGGGCAGCTGGGCACTGCTGCTGGGGGTGTGAGATGAGAGCTGGGTTTTGAAGGACACGCTCAGCTGAGCCGGGTGCTGAGGGGGACGCAGTGGGCTGTGCTGGGTGCTGAGGGAGACACAGTGGGCTGTGCTGGGTGTTCAGGTTGATACTGGGCTGGGTGTTGAGGGAGACTCAGTGGGTTGTGCTGGGTGCTGAGGGAGACACAGTGGGCTGTGCTGGGTGTTCAGGTTGATACTGGGCTGGGTGTTGAGGGAGACTCAGTGGGTTGTGCTGGGTGCTGAGGGAGACACAGTGGGCTGTGCTGGGTGTTCAGGTTGATACTGGGCTGGGTGTTGAGGGAGACTCAGTGGGTTGTGCTGGGTGCTGAGGGAGACACTGCTGAGGGAGATGCTGGGCTGTGCTGGGTGTTCAGGGAGACACTGGGCTGGGTGCTGGGTGTTGGTGGATGGTGCTGTTTCCTGCTGGCCTTTCTCTGCAGCCCTCAGTGAACCTGTTGGGGAGAGGCTGCTGGTTCTGAGCAGGGCACTGGTGTGTCCTGGCTGGTGCCCACTTGCACCACAGGAGCCGGCCGCGCTGTGCACGTAGGAGTGCGTGTGGACACCCGTGTGCAGCTCTGCCTCCCTGCCCCTGCTGCTGCTGATCTATGTAGCAGGGACAAAAGGAGAGGAAAGGTTTTTGCATCAGTGCAGCTCTTCTCTCCCCCTTTCCTCCCTCCCCTCCTGCGCAGCCTGACCCCCTTTGCAGCAGCGTGGTGAGACTGACAGACTGAAATCTCTTTTCTCTCTCATCTTGTTTTCCTAGATGTTTCCCTTGCCAGTGGCTAATGGAAAAAACAGGCCCACGACGACCCTAGCGAGCACGCAGTTTGGAGGATCAGGTACTGCTGTCTCCTTTCTTTTCCTGTTTTGCTGGAGGACCGTGGTGTTCCTCCTGCTGGAGCCGTGTGGGCTTCCCGAGACCCAAAAGGAGAAGCGGGGGAGCTCTGCACACGTGTCCGGGGTGTTCTGGGTGCTGCTCTGGTTCTGCTGCTCTGGATGGTTTTCTTGTCGCTCCACGTGTCTCTGGGCGGGCAGAGCTGCTCCTGAGGGTCTGTGGCCAGCGAAGAGGCCTCTGTCTGCGCCGGCTCTCTGAGCTGAAGGCTGCTGTCTGGCCGCTTGGTTCGGAGCAGCCGGGGTGCAGCCGGTCAGTGCTGTTCACTTAAGCTGCTTAGACGGACGCGAGTCTGTCCTGGGAGACGTGGGCTCTGTGTCACTGAGAAGACACAGTGGTGGTGGTGCTGGTGAATTCCTGGGGCTCCAGCTGCCCGAAGGGAGACTCCAGGGCACTTGAGGCATCTGCCCCATTCAGCCCCTCCAGCCTTGTGGGGTGGGATCTCAATATTCCCAGAGGAACCTTCGCAGAGCCCCCTGGCCAGACGCCTCCGGGGAAGCGGGCAGCAGGGGTGTTGGAGCTGCTTTGCCAGCCTCTCAGCTGGGCCCTGCCGTGGGTTTGGGGTGCCGTTGAGCAGAGCCTCGCCTGTCCTGCTTGCTGCAGCTGGCCCTGGCAGCTCAGTGGCCACATCTCTGCCGAGGAGGGGCCGGGGTGCCGACATCAAAGGGCTCCGGGAGCAGGGTGTCTGCAGGGAGGAGCGGACTGGCGATGGGGCTGCGATAGGAGCCTGTCTGAAGCCTGCAGCCTCAGGTGTTTGGTTGGGAAATGCAGCGCTGGTTAACTGGAGAATTCCCCGGCCAAGCAGACGGCGTGGGGCAGTGCCAGCCGTTTGATGCCCAGGGAAGCCGCTCACCGTGGCCCCTGGCACGCAGGAAGTTCAGTGCGTTTGCCCGTCGTGCCGAAACACGCCGGCGCTTTGCGGATGGTTAGCACCCGACTTTGTCTGCCCGGGGAAACTCCGCGCCGTGCGAGAGGGGCACTGGGAGACACCCTGCAGACCAGGGTGGGCTGTCGGGACAGCGGCTCCGATGCCACAGTGAGCAGGACGTGGGGAACCTGGTGGGGCCGGGCTGGGTCGGTCCGGTCCTGCCCTGGAGCAGCTCACGTGAATGCGCTTCCTGCCCGGGGGCTGCCTCGGCTGCCGCCTTCCCGGCGCTGGCCGGCGAGGACAGCGGAGTTGTGCGCCTCGGCCGGCGCAGCCGCTGGCCCTGGCTGCGCTCGGCTGCGCGGCAGACGGAACAACACAAACCTGTCCCCTCGGCCGCCTCCTTCGGGTGAGCGAGAGGTGACGTGGCCACCACCCTTCCTCTGGGCCGCAGCTTTTGGAGCCGGGCTGCCAGCGGCCCGTGCGAGCAGAGGGCTGAGGTTATACAACCGCGCCGCAGGCAGTTGCACAACCGCTGCTGTCCCGCTCCCGCGGCGCTGTGGCAGCTCTTGGTTCGGCCCTGCGCGTCCTGGGCTCAAGGTGCAGCTGGGGCTCAGTGGAGGGGAGGCCTTTTGCTCCAGCAGCGGCGTTACCCCGCGGCCAGTCGTCCTTAGTCTCTCCTTTGCAGAGCATGTTCGTTGGTGCCGGCTCTGTGGCCCTGCTCTGATCCAGAGAGGTTGGCCGGTGATTGTCGCCGGTGGGGTGAATGAGACGTTGCCGTGCTGCGCCGCGCACGGGGCTGCACCGCGGCTGTTGGGAGCATCTGGGGTGTCTGAACTAGGTCCTAGATACTGGCAAGTGGAGTCTCCTTCACTGGAGATGTTTAAAACCCACCTGGATGTGTTCCTGTGCGACTTGGTCTGGGTGATCCTGCTGTGGCAGGGGGATTGGACTGGGTGATCTTTCGAGGTCCCTTCCAATCCCTAATGATTCTGTGACTCTCAGATCTCTTCACAGACAGAGTGGTCAGTCACTGGACTGGGCTGCCCTGGGTGGTGGTGAAGTCCCCATCCCTGGATGAGTTTAAGAGCCTCTTAGATGTAGTTAGGGGTGACCGTGTAGAGTAGGGTTGATGGTTGGACTTGACGAGATCCCTTCCAGTCCCTGATGATTCTGTGATTGATTCTGTGACTGGATCTAGGGGATCCTGCTCTGCCAGGGGGATTGGACTGGATGGTCTTTGGAGGTCCCTTCCAATCCCTAATGACTGGATCTAGGGGATCCTGCTGTGGCAGGGGGATTGGACTGGATGATCTTTGGAGGTCCCTTCCAATCCCTGATGCCCTGTGATGCTGTGAAGTGCTTGTGTTCATCATGTGTTGATGCTGATTGAGCTTATTCATGAGTGGACAGAAGAAGACAGTCCGATGCTCATTCATCCCCAAAGGCACAGCCAGGGGTCCGGCTCCAGATCCCGTTTGAAGTCAAACTGTCACCAGCCCTGACCTGGTCAGAGGTTGACGAGCAGATGGCCCTTGGATGTGGGGAGGTGGACTCGCAGGGCCAGCAGAGTGGGACTTGTGGCCAACGCCGTGATCTGGACCTGGAGATTAGCTCCCTGAACCTCCTCAGAGCCTTGTTCACGTTTCCCCCGGCCGAGCTGCCGGAGCTCCAGCAGGACTCAAACCTCAGCCCCTCCAGCTCGGGGATCCTTTTGCTTTCACCTTTGTCTCCCGGCTGGATTTGAAGCTCCGCCGCCGCTCCCCTCGCTTCTGTCCTTACGTGCACCGGGGAGGAGCCGGTTCAGCCACCCGCCGCACGGGTGGTGCGGCACCTCCGCTCTGCGCCTTCCTGGCACGGCAGAGCTCGGCGGTTGCCACCGGCACGGGGCTGACGTCACGCAGGCTGTGTCTGCAGCATTTATAGCTCATCTAGGTCACCGCGGGGAGCTGGGTCTTCCCGGGGCTCTGAGCTGCCGCTGGTGGCCGCGCCTGTTGCCGCCGGGGTGCTCCGTGGGTTCCTGTTGTCCTGGTCCTGGAAGGCTGCGGTGCGGTCGTCCTCTCGGCAAACTGCCTGTGCGTCCCCTGCAGCAGCAGAGCGTTTAGTGGTGCTGACAGGGCTGGGAAAGGTTGGACTCGACGAAGGTTTTGAAGGGCTCCTTCAGCCAGAAGTGTCCGATGGTTGCCGCGTGCGGCCGTGCGTCTACGCCAGCAGCGAGCAGGGAAATCCAAGGCCAGTGGTGGGGAGAGGTCCTGCAGCTCCCGGGCAGCACTTTGCATCCGGGGTCGATGCAGGGAGTGGGAACTGCGTGGGAATCAGTCACTGCAGTGGGGCTGCCCATGGAGCTGCTGGAGTCCCCATCCCTAGAGGTGTTCAGGAAAAGACTGGACGGGGCTCCGGGTGCCCTGGTCTGGCCGCCGTGGTGACGCCAGGGCTGGGTGATCTTGGAGGTCTTTTCCAGCCTCAGTGACTCTGTGATGCCAGGTCTGTGCCCTGTTGAGAGCCCGGGAGGTCTCCTGCAGCAGAAACCCTGGGAAACACGGAGCTTCTTTTCCCCTTTTGAGCAGAGTTCAGCATCAAACATCTTTTCCTTCTTGCTGGGGGTCTCTCCGGCGGGCGCGCGAGGCAGAGTGTCGTCTCCTGGTCTCTGCCGTGATTCCCACTCCAAAAACGTGTTGGTTGCTGTTTCCACCGGCGAGGTGATGGGGCTCATTGTTGAGGGAGCAGCTTTGATCGGGGCGAGTCCATAAAACACCCTGGAAGCCGGGGAAGCTTTTCAAAGGCCGACGAGCCGGAGCACGTCCCGCGTTTTGAGGTACCGTCTCCTGAACAAAGCGAGCGCGTTCTCCCCGCGGGGAGCCCGGGCCCTGTCCCCTTTGAAAAGCTGCTTTCAACAGCCCTCAGACTTGGATACCTGTGGCAACAGCACTGAGAGCAATAAATTCTCTGCAAGGTGAGGTTGTCTCTTCAGCTGGGGCTACGGGGGAGCTGTTTGAAGGTTTAATTATTGTGTGTGTTGGAGGGCTCCGAGGGTGGGGAGGGGGGAAGGTCGGCCTGCAGCTCCAGCCGTGCCTGGCCCGGCTGCAGGAGCAGAGCTGGGCTCCTCTCTGCTCAGCTGGGTGCTGGAAAAGCCCTCTGAGCTCAGCCAGCCCAGCTCAGGACCCAACATCACCACAGTCACCCAGACCAGGGCACTCAGGGCCACAGCCAGGCTGCCCTTCAACCCCTCTGGGGATGGGGACACCCCCACTGCCCTGGGCAGTCCAGTCCAGGCCCTGATCCCCCTTTCCCTGAGGAAGGGCTTCCTGACACCCAACCTAACCCCCTCCCCTGGTGCAGCTCCAGGCTCTGCCCTCTCATCCTGGCCTGGGAGAAGAGCCTGACTCCTACCTGACTACAACCTCCTTTCGGAGAGCTGGGCAAAGGGAGAAGGTCCCCCCTGAGTCTCTTCTCCAGGCTAAACCCCCCCAGCTCCTTCAGCCTCTCCCCTCAGCCTTTCCCTGCAGCCCCTTCCCCAGCCTCGTTGCTCCTCTGGCCCCGCTCGCAGCCCCTCAAGTCTCTCTGCACCATAAAGTCACCGAAGTTGGAACCGCAGGATCGTCTGGGTTGGAAAAGACCTTTGAAGGTGGAGCCCAAGTGTCGGGGGGCTGTGAGGAGCCCGGCGCAGTGTTCCTGTTGCCGCCCTGTCAGCAGCCGAGCCGCAGGCTGCGGCGACGCGCTCGCAGCTATTTGTCGCCGCGAGGAAAGCGGGAGCTTTTGTTAGCAAGGCTCTGTCACGTCCTCCCTCCAAAGTGCCGCTCACGGCGCGACGGGCTCCGCTTGCTATTTCCATCGCCGATGACAGGCACACGAGGGGGGCTCGGGGCATCCTCGGGGACCTTCTTCCCAGTGAGGGTGACAGAGCCCTGGAACAGGCTGCTCAGGGGGGTTGTGGAGTCTCCTTCTCTGGAAGCATTTAAAACCCACCTGGAGGTGTTCCTGTGTGACTGGGTCTGGGGGATCCTGCTGTGTCAGGGGGATTGGACTGGATGGTCTGTCGAGGTCCCTTGCAGTCCCTAATGACTGGATCTAGGGGATCCTGCTGCAGCAGGGGGATTGGACTGGCTGATCTTTCAAAGTCCCTTCCAGTCCCTGATGACTGGATCTAGGTGATCCTGCTCTGGCAGGGGAATTGAACTAGACGATCTCTCGAGGTCCCTTCCAACCCCTAATGATTCTGCGATCCTTGCAGCCCCCTGCAAGCCCCCTGCAGCGTCTGCAGCCCTGCTCTGGGGTGTAGGAGGGGTTGCAGGGAAACACCCAGCAAGCTGCAGCCCCAGCCCTCCCAGGAGCAAAGCCTGGAGGCCTTTGAGTGAGGTTCATCTCCCACGTGCTGGTCAGGTGTGTCAGGCAGCTTTCTGCTTTGGTTCGGTTGGTGCCTTCAGGAAGCTCCTGTTCCCCTTCCTCCCCCTTTTCTGCTCCCTGTTCTTCCCCATAACTGGGACCCCCACAGCAGGGTTTGGAGGAGGAGCTGGGGAGGGCCCAGAAGCTGGCAGCGGGGAGCTCAGGAAGTAGCAAGCACAGGGGAACAAATGGCTGGGGCTGGTCTTCACACCTGTCACCCTTTAAGCAGGGTGACACCCCGGTTACACCTCTGATCTTCATGTCCCGGGGTGCCTGTTCCTGCTCCCGGGGTTTCCCCACCACAGCAGCTGCATCTCCTGCACCTTTGCTGCTGGATTGACTCGCCAGGACCTTCCTTCCTCTCTCCCCTCGTTACCTCTCTTCAAGTACAACTTTCCCTTGAATGTTCTGGTGGGGCTCAGAGGGAGGGTGTCCTGCCAGAGAAGGAGCCCGGGGACCCCGAGGGGGGCCGTGAGGTACTGACAGCAGCCCAGACCTGCCCCAGCAGCTGGGGAGAGGCAAAGAGAGCCCAGTCCCTGCTCGGTGCGTGTTCACCTTCGGCGGGGGAACCGGGTGCTCGTTATCAGGGTGGGATTCTGCTCTCCCACCCCAGGGAAGAGTCCTCCCGGCTGTTTTTGAGATGGCAAACTGGGAAGGAGCCTGGAGAGCGCCGGGGCTGCGCTGAGATAAGTGACAGCTTTTGTTTGGGAACTGCAGCTCCGACACAGACCTTGCTGAAGCACACGCAGCTCCCGCGCTGCCAGAAGGGCTGAAGCAGCTGAGCTCCCTGCTGCCAGCAGAGCTCTTCCCTTCCTAGATGAGGCAGTTCCGTCCCGGCCGAGGACGGTGCCTGCTCGAGGGGTTGTGGCGAGGTGAGTGCTCTTATGTAAAACCCACGTGCTCTGCGGGGTTCAGGCTGGGCTGGGAGCGTGTCTGCAAAGAGCACGATGAGCTCAGGCACCTGCTTTGAAGGAGAAGCTGGCAGCGTGTGACTCTCACGCCCGGTGTCTCCGCTGCCTTCTCCGTTGTTGTGCCCCCTCCAAAGGGGAGAGATGGCTTTGGGGGGAGCCCAGCGGGTCTGCAGGTGATCCCGCTGCTGCAGGCGCCCTGAGCCGCCCGTGTCCTGCCCTTGGCAGCCCCGTCGCTGGCGCTCGTGTGCGGCTGGACTCGCGGCCGGGTGGTGGCTGTTAGTGGCCCTTCTGTGTCTGAGGCAGGTGGTGGGTGTCTCGGGAGATGGAGTTAGTGCTCGGTGCTGTTCCGTCACTCTGCGTGGCCTCACCCAACCCGGCCCTTCGTTCTCCAGCCTCGGCGCAGCCTCGGGACGCTCTAGATGCACGTCCTCTGCTCGCCGGGGTCCCCGGGCACTGCTAGAGGTGCTCTTTCCAGTGCTCTTCTAACACCATCTCTAAACCCAACCCCACAGCAGTCCTGTGCTCAGCGAGCAGGAAGGTGGTGGCCGTTCACCCCTTTAGCTGGAAGAGGTGGCCAGGGCCTCCCTGTGGTCATCAGAGTGAAGCTGCGAGTGTCTCCTTGCTGAGCTCTTGGAGCTGCAGACCTGAGAACTGGGGGAGGTACCGTGTCCTTCCCCATGACAGTGGCCTCACCTGAGCCCACCTCCCTGCCAGCAGCAGTAGCAGTGCAGTGCGGTGCATTAACTGCAGGACGATCCAGCCGCACCTGCAAAACCCGCTGCGCCCGCGGGAGCGGGGTCGGCGCCTCCCCGCAGCGGCAGCACGGGGAAGCCCTGCATCGCTGCTGCCTGGCTGTGGGTTCTGCTTTGTCCTGCTGCCTCTGCTTGGCCTGTTCTACCTGCTCCGGGCGCAGGAGCGCGGGGGTTTGCCGCTGGCAGCTGCCCAGCACCCCCTCGGCGGTGGCCGTGCGGAAAACACAGCCGCCCCAGCTATGCCAGAGTGTCTGCCCACATCTGCCTCTCGGATCGCCGGCCGCGTGCCTTGGGATTATCCTGTCCTCTCCCAGCATCTCCACATGGCTGAGAAATTCCTGGAGTGCATGGCAAGGGGCTGGCAGCGCTGTGCCCGCTGCCTGCCCTGCGTGCCAAGGGCAAGGGACCTGGACAGCACTGGGACTGGCTGCTGGGCTTCCCTGTCCCTTCTCTGCTGCGCGGGTGCTCTGTGGAGCCCTGGCCCAGGCTGCCCAGAGAGGCCGTGGAGTCTCCTGCTCTGCAGAGATCCTGAACTCTCCTGGACCCATCCCAGGCACCCTGCTCTGGGTGACCCTGCTGGAGCAGGGGGTGGCACCGGGTGGCCCCCAGTGGTTCCCTTCCAGCCCCACCAGCGCTGTGACCTCGATGCACCTGGGAGGTGAGGAGCTGCCTTTTGAGAAAGTGGGGCTTTTCCAGGGGGTGGCTACCGAGCAGCTGATGCTGTGGCCCCACAGAACCCCAGAGCAGAGACCAGCTGGTGCTCAGAGGGCCCTTCTGCCCAGAGGCTCCCGAACCCGGCGAGCGCCTCGGCCAGCGCCTTGGCAGATTGAGCTGTTCTTGCCACGGGTGGGGGACGGCGCCGCGGCCCTTCAGCGCCGACTTGAGCCTTAATTAATTTTGTGGGCAAATGAGGCATGAAATGCAGTGTGAAGGGCGGCGTGGTGCCGGGCCGGTGATTGTGCGGGGGGCAGGAGAGCACCTGGGGCAAAGCCGGGGCTCTCGTGGCGCTGAGACCGTGCGTGCGGCAGCGGGAGCGCGGCCGGGCGTGCAGCTGGCCCGGAGATGGAGGGGGAATCCATCCCCTGGCAGTGGGGTTTGCTGCTGGAGAATCCAGCCCTTGGCAGGGTGCAGGCGGCGGGAGAAGACCTGCAGCTGCGGTCCCCCGGGGCTTGTCCTCTCCTCTCCAGGAGGAGCAGGTGCTCTGCCACCTTGAGATCGAGTTGACTCACAGAATCACAGAACATTAGGGACTGGAAGGGACCTCGAGAGATCATCCATCCAATCCCCCTGACAAAGCAGGATCCTCTGGATCCACTCATCAGGGACTGAAAGGGACCTCGAAGGATCATCCAGCCCAATCCCCCTGCCACAGCAGGATCCCCTAGATCCAGTCCTTAGGGACTGGAAGGGACCTCGAGAGATCATCCAGCCCAGTCCCCCGCCAGCTTTCCTTGAGGGTCTGGGGGTTTGTGATGCTTCTCTCAGGGCCACAAGGAGTGCTCCTGTGGGGGAGATGCTCTGCTCCCCCACTGAAGGAGGGCAAGCAGCAGCCCAGGACATCTGCCCCCTGGCTTTTGTTGCATCCTGGGTTGCTCAGTGGCCTCTGGAGGCAGCCCAGCCCCGAAGCCGGGGGAGAGGAGCCTCCAGACAGACCCTGTCCATCTGCCTGTGCACTGCAGGAGCTCATGGCCACCTCCAGAGCGACCTGAGGCAACGTCTTTGGCTAAATTTAGCCGGCAGTTGCGTCAGGAGCGGGAGGGAGGTGCAGTTCGTGTGGCAGCAGCCTGTTCTAGCAGGGGGGGTCTTGGTGGTTAGACAGGCACCGAAAATAAACAGGCCGGCTCCGTGTCAGCGCCTCGGGGTGCGGCTGGGAGGAAGGGCAGCGCCCGGGCTGCGTGCAGGTGAGGCTCTGCGGGCCCAGCCGGGCACAGGACAGTTGGCTACAAAGCCATCAGCCACCCGAAAGGGAAAGGAGCTCCCAGGGCAGCGGGTGACCTTCCCTGTGTCCTCTCTGCAGGGCGCTGGCCTCTCCTTCAGCAGCGCTTCCCTCTCCCGGGAGCCGCAGGGGCAACTGCCCAGGGCTCGCTGGCCAGCACTTGAGGCAGACCTGTCCATCTCCTTCGGAAGGAGTTCTGAAGCATCTGCTACCCGTCCTTCGTCCCCTGTGCCTGGGTGCAAGGGGCTGGGGAGGTTGTTGCACCTCCAGAAGCCCTCCCAGGTCCCCACTGCGGTGCTCCGTGGGTGCAGGTGAGGTGACATCCGGGGATCACAGAGTCCCCGAGTGGTTGAGGCTGGAAAAGCCCCTCATCCAGGACCTCGCATCACCCCACTGGCCAGACCAGGGCACTCAGGGCCACAGCCAGGCTGCCCTTCAGCACCTTCAGGGCTGGAGACTCCACCCCTGCCCCGGGCAGCCCGCTCCAGGCTCCGGTCCAGGGATGGGATGGGTGGCTTGATGTGACGAGCGACAAAGCCTGTTCCTCTGTGTCTGACCCCTCTTCAGACAGCGGGGAGGTCCTGGGCCCCTTCTGCTTTCTGGGGCTTGTTTTTTCTAAAGTGAGGTGGTCTCCCTTGCAGAGGCTTCTCAATGCCCCGAGAACATTGTTAAACAAAACAGCAGCCACCATTTAATTAGGAAAAATACGGCCTAACCTCTACCATATGTTGCTCTTCTCCTCCCATTTGCATTTGAAAGTCCAGCTGAATTTCAATGTGGGACTGGATTTGCTCCAAGTGATGAATGGCCCAGGGGCTGTGGGAAGGTGGATGTGCCTCCCCGTCGCAGGGGCTGGCCTTGGGGCTTCTCTGCGCCTTTTTAAAGCTGGAGAACCTCCAGCAAGGTTCCTTTATCCCTCGGACTGGTCGCACCTCTCGCACGATGTCAGGGGTTGGAAGGGACCTGCAGGGATCATCGGTCCCGAGCCCCCCGCCAGGCTGCATCCAGGTGGGTTTGAAGGTCTCCAGAGGAGGAGACTCCACACTCTGTCTGGGCAGCCTGGGCCAGGGCTCTGTCACCCTCACAGCAAAGACCTTTCTCCTCATGTTGAGGTGGATCCTTCTACGTTCAGGTTTATTCCTGTTGCTTCTTCTAAAATATGAACTTGGCTGCCCAGGGGATCCTTCCCTCAGGGCTCCAGCCCCTTGAAGGAGAGGCCTTTGATTTAAACAGCACATTTTCAGTGGCAGCTCCTTGAGGCTGAGGGGATGACCCTGCTGCTGGGGCTCCTCAAAGCCAAGGGGATGACCCTGCTGCTGGGGCTTCTCAAAGCCAAGGGGATGACCCTGCTGCTGGGGCTCCCCAAAGCCAAGGGGATGACCCTGCTGCTGGGGCTCCCCGTACTCTGGGTATCAGCCATGGCTCTCTCCTCACAGGTCCATCACCGTCTTTGCTGCCTTGTAAGAGACTCTGGTGCCGATGGCACCTTCTCTTGGCACAGGCAGTTCCCTCACCTTCCCTCAGCTTCTCCCCAGGGTGCAGGGCTTTGCTGAGAGGGCGCTGGCCGCAGCTTCCCGGCCTGGGGCTGGAGCAGTTTGGCTTCTTCTTTACCTCTTGGTGGAGCGGTCAAGCGGGTTTCTCTGTGGCTCTGGCTTCTCCAGCAGTGTTCTCTGGTGGCCATGAAGCAGGAGCAGCGGCACCTCGCTGCTCCTCGGGCTGCTGGAAGATGGGGTGCTCCGGGAACTGGCTGGTGGCAGCTGGTCCTTTTGCATGGCTGGAGGCTGGGTTTCCTCCTGCCTGAGGTCCATTCAAACCCCGCTGAGCCCTGCCGCGAGCTCTCTGCTGAGCTGGCTGTGCTCCCCAGCTCCCAGTGACCTTTTCCCTCACCTACCTGGCAAAAAAAGCCCTTAGAAATGGCCTTGTGTCCTGATGATTTCCCATCCCCGGCGAGGAGGCCGGCTGGGGTGCGGGGCCGGCCGTGGTGCTCGCGGGGGAGCTCCTTGCCCCGGCGCTCTGACTTTTGTTCTCCTTTCCCTTGGCCCCTCGAAGCCAGTTCAGTCTTCTGAACAGTTTCTGGGGGTTTTTGTGTTGTGTTGATGCAGCTGAACCAATATGATTGCGTTTCCAGATCTGGGTGATGGAATCACAAGTCAGGAAGCTCCTGTTTTTTGCTTCTTAAATCATTATTTTTATAAAAAAAGGGAGTTCATGTCGCCTCCAGATTGTCCAGGGCTCTGGCTGGGGAGATCTTTCCCTTTCTCAGTTACTTTTGGCACACGGGCTCCTTGCTACCGTGGCCATCGCCTGGTCCTGCTGTAAGGGCTGCTGCTGGCCACAGACCCACAGCACCCGTGAGGCTGTCCTGGACGCCCACAGAGAGGGAGCTTCCAGGCCAGAGGGGCCACACAGAGCCCCCCGGTGCTGCATTGGGGGCAGACCCCTGCCGGGGTGCCCGTTGCTGGGGCAGTTTCACAAGAGGTCTGGTGGGCTTTGCTCATCTGCGCTCTGCAACCCTAACTCAGGTTTCAGAGGAGCGACGATGCAAACCCACCTGGATGTGATCCTGCTGTGGCAGGGGGTGGGACTGGATGGTCTTTGAGGTCCCTTCCAGTCCCTGATGTGCTGTGGTGCTGTCACTGATTCTGTGACTGGATCTGGGGGATCCTGCTGTGGCAGGGGGTGGGACTGGATGGTCCTTGAGGTCCCTTCCAGTCCCTGATGTGCTGTGGTGCTGTCACTGATTCTGTGACTGGATCTGGGGGATCCTGCTGTGGCAGGGGGTGGGACTGGATGGTCTTTGAGGTCCCTTCCAGTTCATGATGTGCTGTGATTGATCCTGTGACTGGATCTGGGGGATCCTGCTGTGGCAGGGGGTGGGACTGGATGGTCTTTGAGGTCCCTTCCAGTCCCTGATGTGCTGTGATGCTGTGATCTGGAAAACAGCTCAGCCCAGTCACTTCACAGCGGCAACTTCCTTTCTAAAAAGAGAAGGTTGCTGTGGACTTGGTGCCTTCCCACTCCTTTTCCCAACGTGAGCGTTCCGTCGCCATCGCTCCCACAGCACCAGCCCGTGCAGTCTGCTTCAGCTGGGGGGAGCCCACAGCGCTGCTGGGCACCCACCTCTCTGAGCTCTGCCACCTCTCAGAGCCCTGTGGGCTGCAGCTCCCCTGCCAGGAGGAAGGTGCTGGCAGGTGGAGCCCCTGCACCGGCAGCGCTGGGCACCCACCTCTCTCGGGGCCGCGGCATTTGCCCTTGTTTGGCCATGCTGGGAGAAGGTGGTGACTCACTTTCCATGGGGCCGATGGTTGCCCTGCTCCTCTCTTGTATTTGTGTTGTGTAGCCAGCAGGATTATTTATAGCTTTGCCAGCATCCCGAGTCTATTGTTTCAGCAAAGAGCAGGAATGACTCGATGACTTCCTGAGATTTGGGGTTTTTTTTACCACCCCCTCATTTTTTTTTTCATTTTTTTGAAAGCTCTGCTTTTCCTTCCAAGTATTATGTTCGCCAGTTGGATGCTTTCCCCCTACATCTTCCCCTCCTGATTGTGCATTTGTGCTGCTGACAATCCCACTACCGGTGTTGCTTTAACTCTAAAACCTCTCCCAGGAACAACCCGGCTCCGCGAGGGGTTGGCTGGGCACCTCCGGGTGGCCGGGGCAGCCTGGCACCAGCCCTGCAGGAGCTGGGGGCTGAGGCACAGAGGTGCCGTTAACGGGAGCGCGAGTGCCCGTCTGCCTGCAGGGGTCCTGCAGGTCCTCGTGCTGTGGGTGCCCCCAAGGGTGCTGCGTGTGCCTTGGGGTGCTGCGTGTGCCTTGGGGTGCTGCGGGTGCCTTGGGGTGCTGCGCGACCCGGGTGTAGTGTTGGTCCTGACCGGGCACAGAGCTGCAGCTTTGTGCTGTGGTTCAGCTGCTGCATCACCGAGGGTGCTCACTGGGACAACCCAGAGGTCTCATTTAATCGTAGAATCGTAGAGTTGTGAAGGTTGGAAAAGACCCCTGGGATCATGGAGTCATTGAGGTTGGAAAGGCCCCTGGGATCATCGAGTTGTTGAGGTTGGAAAAGACCCCGGGATCATGGAGTCATTGAGGTTGGAAAGGCCCCTGGGATCATCGAGTTGTTGAGGTTGGAAAAGACCCCGGGATCATTGAATCATTCAGGTTGGAAGAAACCCCTGGGATCATCAAGCCCAACCATCAACCCCAGTCTACAAGGTCACCCCTAAACCAGATCCCTCAACCCTACACCTAAGCGACTTCCAAACACGTTCAGGGATGGCGACTCAACCGCTGTCCTGGGCAGCCCGGTCCAGTCCTGGGCAGCCCGGTCCAGTGCCACTTGGCCATTACCCTCCAGCCCTGGGGACGTGGCTTTGGTGGGCACGAGGCAGTGGGTCCTGAGCTCCTGTCCTGGCACCCGTGGCCACTCGCCGAGCAGCAGTTGTCCCATCTGGGTGGTGGTCACTCCGAGTCCTCTTGGCCTCCTGCTCCTTGCCGGCGGCTGGTGTTGGAAGGCCGGGACTCGCCACAGGGCTGACTGAGTGGTTCCCTGCAGAGCAGAGGGTGCCGAGGAGGGCATGCAGCAGGCGCGGGGTGGCTGGTGTCCTCGGCCCAGCTGCTCGAGCTTCCTTGGGCTGCGACGCGCAGAGCCCCGCTGGCTGCTGCCCCCACCGCAGGCAGCCCAGCTCCACTGGGGGTCTTCTCGCTCCGAACCGGGACGTGAAGCTGCTGGCTTGGGCTGTTTGCTCCACTTCTTCTTCTGGCCAGGCAAGCTGCTCCGGGGTGGAGCCTCGACGGCGCCTGGGCCGCGGGGTGGCTAGCAAGCGGCCTCTGAGGCCAGAGCGGCTGCAGCCGCGACCTGCAAAAGCAGCCGGTGGGCAAGCCAGCTGAGGAGGAGGAAGCCGCCGGCTTGTGGTCAGCAGAGATCTTGCAGAAGTCCTCTCAGTTTCTGGTTGCTCAGAACTCAAAACCTGGTGCTGGTTTATTTTTAAGCTGCTGTTTCTAGCCAAGGGCTGGGTTCTCTCCCTGGCGGCAAGAGCTGCCTCGTAGCCCTCCTGGACCCTTCCCGGGAGGGGCTGCTGGTGGCCTGGCCTGCCTCTGGTTCCCTCCCTTCCCAGGACCAGCAGCCCGGAGCTGGGTTGCCCTGCCTGTGCTCATCTCCAGGACCTGCCCGGCTCCACGGGGGTGCGAGTGACCCGGAGCGGAAAACGAGCCCCGAGTCCCTCCCCGTGGGGTGTCCGTGCCCTTCGGAGCCGGGTTGGCTCTTCGGGGTTTCTCGTGGTGCAGAGCGTGAGGTGTGGGTCAGGAACCGGAGATCCTGGACGTGGTGGAGAGCTGATGCTCCCGGGAGGTCCTGGGAAGCAGGGTGTCGGGGAGCTGATGTCCAGAGCCGTGAGCTCGCAGCATCCCCTCTGGCCTGGGCACTTGCTGCTTCTAAGGGGCTGTCCCAGAGCCTTTCCAGCCCGAGCAGGTCACTCAGGAGCTCGTGCAGCCAAGAGGATGGTGTGTGCCAGCTGCCGGGCTGCCTCCTGCTGCTGCTTCTCGTTCCTCCGAGGTTCCCAGCTGCTGCTGCCCTGCCCGTGGCACCTCTGTGCCGGCTCCTTCCCGCCCCAGGCCAGTTCGTTGGGTTTTCTCCCCCAGCCTGGAGCTCCTGAGTGACGTGCTGGTGTCATTCCCGTGCTGCCTGGCTCACCGCGGTGCTTCCCTGGAGGAGTCCCTGGAATTCTCTCTTCCTGCTGCCCCTCAGGTTCCTTCCAGCACGGAAAAGGAGTCGACGGGGAGCTGCAGCCTCACTGCAGAACCACAGCTCCTCAGCACCTGCCCCAGGAGAACCAGGCGTGAGCATCTCCTGCTCCTCCAGCTCTGCTGGCTCCACATCACCTGGTGTTTTCAGGAGCCTTCTGGAGTGGGGGTTTTTGTTGGAGTGTTTTCTTTAGACAGTATTCTAAGAACTTGAGGCTCTAGGGCTGAAGGCAAGGTCAGCGAGACGCCGTGGATCTGACTGCCCGGGGTCACAGGCTGCTGGGGTTGGAAGCCACCTCTGAAGGTCATCTAGTCCAAACCCTTGCTGGAGTTGGAACACAAGGCTGTGTTCCTCAGCTGCACCTGGGTTGGTGGCTGGAGAAGTGTCTGTCCACGTGGATGTCTGAGGGACAATCTCTGTCACTTCAGGCTGTGCCAGGAGGGGTTGCCTGAGCTCTGGCCGCTGCGTTTCCAGCTCTGCCCCCGTGTGTGGATGGGTCTCCCCACAGGTACAGTGGCCAGGAACAGCTGAGTTCCCTGGAGGGGCTTTTGGGGTTCAGCATTTACGAAGTGCTGTGAGATGTGCAGATGAAGGACAGCAGGGCCGTACCCAGTGCCCAGGGCCGTGCCCAGGAGGTGCCCCGTGCTGCTGCAGGGAGCCGCCGCGCAGGAGTGGGTGCAGATGGCTCCCGTCAGAGGGTGAACAGCTGCTGCAGAAGCTGCTGCCCTGCTCAGCCTGCAGAAGGGTTTGTGCAGAGGAGATGGGTGCTGTGGGCCGGAGCACGAGCGAGAGCGTCGCTGCCCGGCGCTCCCCAAGAGGGACCCTGCTCCACGGAGGGGCTGCCCACTCGCTCTTTGCTCTCTGAGCAGTGCATCACACACCCCCTGGTAAAGTTCATCCACCCCATAAAGCTCGTCAGCTCTCTTTTAGCTGCCTGCTCCTGTCCTTAGAGTGAACTTCTTTATGGTCCCCCAGACAAAGGCCGGCAGGCGTGGGCAGGGACCGAGGAACCGGGAGCCGCGCTCCTCCCCGGAGCTCCCAGTCGGGTGGGAGGAGCGCGCTGGGGCTCGGCCGGCTCGGCGCAGGGGTGCTGGGCGCCTCGGCTGCCAGCTCCTCAGTGGCCATGGCCTCCCAGAACAAGCTGGTTTGGGGCAGATCTTCCTGCCAGACGCCTGGTGAGACTGGGGTTTCTTGGCGGAGGGCGGGCGGACGGACGGAGCGTGGAGGAAGAACTTTGAGTGGCTCAGCTGGGAATTCTGCTCCTGAGGGACTGGGAGCTGCCTGGGCTGGAGTGGCAGGAGGGGGTCTTCAGGGGTCCTTCTTGCCTCCTCCCCACGCTCCCGGGTGGCTGCCTTCCAGCCGCTCGGCTTCGGAGCGGGAGCAGGGCTGAGTGCTGCTCGAGGAGACCCGACCCTCTTTGGGCAGCAGGATGCACCACAGCAGCTGCTGCTGCCTCCCTGCCTTCCCCAGTAACAGCCACTTACTGGGCTGGATGACCTCCCAAGGTCCCTTCCGCTCCCTAGTGATTCTGTGGTTCTGAACCCCTTAGAACTGTTACAGCGAGCTGCGGGAGACGGGCGCGCGGCTAGGGACTGGCCCCAGTGGCCAGCTGGGGCTGGGGGAGCGAGCCGGGCACCTGTGGTCGCGAGTCGCAGGACCTGGGTGCGGAGTTTCCTTGCCCTGGAACGGGGGGGGGTGTTTCTTGCCCCCACAAGAAGCCCAGGGGGTGCTTCTCAGTCGGGGTGAGAAGCAAGCGCAGCGGTGCCCAGCTCTCCGGAGAAGGTCCCGCTTCGGTGCGAGCGGCTCGTGCGTCGCCGGCTGTAACGTGAGAGAAACTCCTTTGTCTGGGTTGCTGCAGATGGTGGCTGCTCGGCCGTGGGGTGGACTACCGGGGCTCTGCTCTGGGAGCCGTGTTGGTGAGCTGCTCTGCGGGGCCCTGCTGGCGAGAGGCACCGTGTCCCCTGGGCTCCGGAGCGAGCAGGGTCCCCCCAGGGTACCAGGGAGGAGCCGAGGCTTTGGGGTGCTGCTGAGATGAGGGGGCTTTGAGCAGGACTAATGGAGCTGTGGGAGCCCGGGATGAGCCCTCCGTGAGCTGAACCTCCACAGCCGAGGTCCCTGGAGGTCCGTGGATGCCCCGTGGGCAGGAGCTGGGCAGCTGGACCCTGCAGTGTGGTGGATCCTGGGCACCAGGGGGGTTCGTCACCGGCCTGTTTCCCCCTTGGCTCTGTCTGGGGTTAGCTGAAGGGGTGCAGTGGGGCAGCTGAGGTGGCTGGAAGCGGGCTGCTTGTCCCTTCCAGCCTCTGGCAGGTTCCCTTTGCCGCGGTGACGGAAGCAGATGGGACTGTTGTGCTGCTGCTGCTGCTGGAGGTGTGGAGCTGGGGTTTGCCAACGGCTGAGCTGGGGTCCTCCCCTTCCCAAACATCCCCAGCTCGAGGGCTTCTGGGCCCTGCTGGGTTCCAAGTGAGGAAGTGACTTCTGCTGAGTTTCCCTCCATCCCATGTCCTCAGCAGCCCCTGGAAGGTCCAGGCAGCCCCAGAGCTTGCTTGAGGAGGGCAGTTAGTCCTCGAAGACAGAGGGCGAGCGGCGCTACGCAGTGCGTGCCATCTGCTGGCACCTCCTCCAGGGCACCGGCACGTGGGCTCCGGGAGCTCTTGGGGAGGCCGGCAGCACTGGACCCGCCTGGGGCTCAGGAGGGAAGGCTCTGTGTGCCCAGCCCGTGGCTCGAGGGGCCGTAAGGTCGGGCATCCCCTCCGCGTCCTCGTGGTCCTCACAAGTTGTGGTCCCACCTGGCTGTGGAGTAGCCCAGCAGTAGGGACCTGCGGGGCTTGGCGCGTCCCAGCCCGCACTGAAGGCTCCGTACTGGACTTCCCTGGCTGAGTTCACTTGGGGCTTGGCCCCGTGGCTACTGGCACAAGTCGTGCCACTCTCCCTCCCTGTATCCTCCTCCGTCCTGGGGCAGGGCTTTTGGCACGGGTGGTGGTGAGAGGACAGGACCTGAGGAGGGGAGAGTGAGGTTGGACACGAGGAGCAAATACTCAGCTGTGAGGCTGCTGAGATGCTGGAGCAGGTTGCCCAAGGCAGCTGTGGGTGCCCCATCCCTGGCAGTGTTGAAGGGCAGCTTGGCTGGGGCCCGAGCACCCTGCTCTGCTGAAGGTGTCCCTGCCCTGCAGAGGGGTTGGAGCTGGATGAGCTCTGAGGTCCCCGCCAACCCCGGCCGTTCTGTGCTCCTTGTCCCCTCCTGTGAGCTGGCCCCAAGCATTTGTCTTCCCACTGAACCAGACCGAGTGACAGGTGATGTAGACTTTTCAAACATCATCCCACCAGCAGCAGCTCAGTCCCTTCATCTCTTTGCCAGCACGTGGACAAGAGGCTGGCTGAGACCTCTCCTGGTGGCTCCTCGCTGCTGACCCTGGAACTTTCTGGAGCCCTTCAAACAGGGCTGATGATCATTTGTTGTCAGGTCAGCTCTTCCTGTCGTCGTGGCTTTAGGGGTGCAGGGGAATTTGGGGCATGGAGCTGTGGTTCTGTAAGGAGGTGGAATCTTTGCAGGGGAAGGGATGGGGCGCCTGGAGGTTTGGACACTGGATGTGTGCTGGTGGCTCCCACGATGCTCTCAGGGGGCAGGGGAGCAGTGAAGGCAGAGTGACACCCCTTTGCTGTGGGGAGCCAAGTTCAGGGGCAGGGGAGCAGTGAAGGCAGAGTGACACCCCTTTGCTGTGGGGAGCCAAGTTCAGGGGGCAGGGGAGCAGTGAAGGCAGAGTGACACCCCTTTGCTGTGGGGAGCCAAGTTCAGGGGGCAGGGGAGCAGTGGAGAGCGAGGAGCTCTGCAGCAGGAGCCCAGGGCTCGCAGCTCTGCGAACAAAAGCTGGAGGCGAGGGCTCGCCCTGGCAGGTGCTGCTGAGAACACTTTGTTTGGGAAAGTGTTTCTCATTGTGCCGAACAATTCTTCTCAGATGATCCTTCCTGTGGGCTGAATCATCGTCTCGGCAAACACGCTGGCTACCTCAGGCAGCCCCGCGGCCGCATCCTGTGTGGTCCTGGGCATCCTGTGCCGCCGGCCGAGCGGGACGCGGGGTGCTCCAGGCTGTGTGCGTGGTCCTGCCCTCCTCTTCCCTTCGGGGCTGCTTCATCCCCTGGCTCCGAGGAAGCTCCCAGGGGAAGCGCCGTGAGCGGCAGAGCCCACGAAGCACCATCCCTCTCCCCACAATGAGGAGGCTTGGAGATGAACCCCCAGGGCCGCTGCGATGGGGCCTTGGGCCACTTGCCCGCGGGATTCCACACTGTTTGGGAACAGCCTCTCCTTTGGTCTGATGTTTAACCACTGTGGCCCCCCCTGGCTCCGTGGTGCTGGGCCGGGAGGGCTCACGGGCGCCGCTGGCACCGCTCTCTGCCTGCAGCCCGGGGAAGCCGCCGCGGAGAGCTGCTCCGAGTGCTCCGACTCCTCTCCCTTGGAGGGTTTTGGATTGTGGTCAGTAGATGGACAGAGGTTCTCCTCCTCCTCTGCTCTTCCCCGGTGAGACCACATCTGGAATCGTGCGTCCAGTTGTGGGCCCTCAGTTCAAGAGGCTGGCTGAGACCTCTCCTGGTGGCTCCTCGCTGCTGACCCTGGAACTTTCTGGAGCCCTTCAAACAGGGCTGATGATCATTTGTTGTCAGGTCAGCTCTTCCTGTCGTCGTGGCTTTAGGGGTGCAGGGGAATTTGGGGCATGGAGCTGTGGTTCTGTAAGGAGGTGGAATCTTTGCAGGGGAAGGGACAAGGGCCCCCCAGCTCCAGAAGGACACGGAGCTGCTGGAGAGAGCCACAGGGATGATGGAGGGAGAGGAGCATCTCCCTGCTGAGGGAAGGCTGAGGGAGCTGGGAAAAGGGAGCCTGAGGGGTGACCCCATGGATGTTGATCAATGTGTGAAGGGTGGGTGTCAGGAAGATGGAGCCAGGCTCTGCTCAGGGGCACCCGGTGACAGGACAAGGGGCAGTGGGTGTGAGCTGGAGCAGAGGAGGTTCCACATCAGTGTGAGAAGGACCTTGTTCCCAGTGAGGGTGCCAGAGCCCTGGAACAGGCTGACCAGGGGGTTGTGGAGTCTCCTTCTCTGGAGTTGCCTCAAACCCACCTTGACTGTTCCTGTGTGACTGGATCTGGGGGATCCTGCTGTGACCGGGGGATTGGACTGGATGATCTTCTGAGATCCCTTCCAATCCCTGATGTCTGGATCTGGGGGATCCTGCTGTGGCAGGGGGATTGGGCCGGATGATCTCTCGAGGTCCCTTCCAGTCCCTGATGTCTGCATCTAGGGGATCCTGCTGTGGCAGGGGGACTGGACTGGATGATCTCTTGAGGTCTCTTCCAACCCCTGATGTCCTGTGATGCTGTGGTTGATTCTGTGACTGGATCTGGGGATCCTGCTGTGTTGGGGGGGTGGGACTGGATGACCTTTCAAGGTCCCTTCCTAACAGTCTGTGACTTCATTTTGTTTTGATGAACAGGCTCTTCCCCCCTGTTTTCTTGCTTGCTGGGTGGTGGGAGGCGAGTGAGGCAAGATGGCCAGTGCCCAGCAAAGGCTGCGGGTTCGGGTGCGTCTCAGGTCCCAGAGTTCTCCTTCGCACTGCAGATGTTGGGAAGATGCAAGTGGCAGCAGAAAGCGAGGTACCCGCTGCTCAGGGCAGTAGTGGGTGGGGTGCTGCTGAGTAAAGCAGGGGGGCTCTGTGCCCGTTTCATACACACGGTCACCTCCAAAGCCCCTCAGGGGACCCGCCTGAGCCATCACATCTCGTTCCTGGCCGGTGCTGGGCTGCTCAGCAGGATGGATTCGTTCTCTGGGCATCAGGAACAGGCACAAGCGTTGGGCGCTCGTGTCTTTCAGGAGAGGGAACTGCCTGGGGAGAGAAACGGGCTGGAGCAAACCAGGCCGTGGACGTGCTCGTCCTGCCCCGCTCCCCACAGCTCTGTTTGGTGAGATGGAGGCCCTGGTGTTGTGAAGGAGCCTGCACCTGCTGCATCTCAGCTGGTCCGTGGTGGCAGCCGCGCTGGGGCCGCTGATGGCAGAGCTCTGGGCTGCGCTGCCTGCCCGTGGCCGTGAGCCTCCCAGTGCCGGCCCTCACTGGGGCTCCCTTTCCCTCTGCAAACTGGGGAGCAGAGCTCGAGGTGTTAGCGCAGGGAGAGCAAAGCCTCTGGCACCTGCCTGCGGCCCGGCTCGCCCCGCTGCTGTTCTCGGTCCCTTTCCCTGCTCCGTTGTCCTTGGGACCCCCCTGGCACCCGGCTGGTGGCAGAGCCTTTGTGCCTGGGCGGAGGCTGGGGACAGGGCCGTGGGGAGGCTCGTCCTGCAGAACCTGGGGACAGGGGACCCGGTGGGTTTGTCCCGCAGGCTGCTGACCTTTTGAGAGCAGGGTCTGGTCAAGCCCTGTGTTGTCCTCGGTCCCCTTTCCACGCGGCTCCTTTGTGCTCTTGTTTGGTCACTGCTGTGCCTTTGTTTTTGCAGCTGGGGGAAGTGTTTTGAGCTTTCAAGTTTATTTTCTTCCCCCTGGTTGTCGTCACAGGTTTGTTTTCTTTCTCCCTGCGCATCTTGCTGGCTCGCCATGGGGCTGGGAGGTAGGACCAGCTCTGCCCTCCCTGCGTTTGCACGGGAGGGAGCAGGCTCCTGAGACCTGCCCTCAGTCCTCTGAGCTGTTAGCTGGGCAAAGCCAGGTTGGCCAGTCCTCCAGGAGGAGGGTTGCCCAGCAGTCCGCCGTGGGACCCTGGGTCCGGCCGTGCCGTGGTCGGCCTGGTCCCAGCCGCAGCGCCCCGTGTGCTTGGTGTGCAGCAGGCTTGGGCTGATCCAGGTGGTTTATTCCCTCAGCGCTGCCTGAAGCAGGGGAACTCGTGTTCAGATCTGGCAGCAGTCGACCCGCGGTGCGGGACCCTCCCGTGGGGTCTGCACAGAGCCCCTGCTCCTCACGCGGAGGGCGGCTGAGTTCACTCCTTGGGTTTTCTCTCCAGACCTTCCCGGCCCCAGCGCTGGGCTCTGTGCCTTGCTCTTCTCTTCCTCTTCTGGGCCACCCCTGAGGGGCCATCCTAGCGTCCCCGGCCCAGGGGCCGCCTTGGAGCATCCCTGTCCGTGAGAGTGGTGGCAGCCACCCAAGGGCTGCGGCACCCGAGAGCAGCCGTGCCCTGACCCGCAGCAGCAGCTGTGACTTGAGCTCTGCTTTGAAACCCCCCAGACTGCATCATCTGCCAGAGCATCTTCCAGAGATCTAGACTGACTACAGTTCTCTGGCTCTTTGTCCCCCTCCCTTTTTTTATGGTGTTGGCAGTTGGTTCAGTTTCTCCCCAGACTCATCCTCGCTCATTGCTGCTGGGGACCAGCTCAGGTTCCCCCACGCTCTGCCTGGTCCCACTCCCACCTTTCCCCAGCTCCGTGTGGTGCAGGGGATGCCAGAGCAGATGCTGAGCAGAGGAGTTAATGGTCCCTGATGTGGTGGCATCAGCTTTTTTAAAGTCAGAAATTATCCCTGAGTGAGCAGTTGGGGAGGAGGGAGGGAGGCAGCGGCCGGCGCTTCCCTGGGGACAAGGCACGAGGTCCCCCGGGCAGATCCGAGTGTCTCAGGTGTTGAGTCCTTGGGCCCCTCCAACGGGCAGAGTCGGCGCCGTAGGTCTCGTTGGGCTCTGTGTTAGGCTCCAGGGTTGGTTTGCGGAAGGTTTCGGGGTGTCTCTGCGTGTCCCCGTGTGGTTAGGCTGCTTCCCCGGGCTGTTGTGGTCCAAGAGCATCCTCTTGCTCCTCCTGGACGGGTTGGGAACAACAGAGCATCAGGGATTGGAAGGGACCTTGAAAGACCATCCAGTCCAGCCCCCCTCCCACAGCAGGATCCTCTAGACCCAGTCATTAGGGGTTGGAAGGGACCTCCAAAGATCCTGCCCCATCAGCAGGAGGCTCTAGGATGGCACTGCCAGGGTGCCTGAGCTGCCCCCCACCCCCAGGTGTTTGGGCACCGCTGGCCTTTGGGGGGGGGATTGTTTTGGCCCTTTTTTTGGGTTGTTTGTGAAACTGTTTTGTCTTGGGCCGGGAAAAGGAAGTGGACAAGTTGTGTAGTCCCGTCCACACGCGACGTCCTGTAAACAGCGGCCGGCTGCCGGCCACTCGCAGCTGTTTTTTCCTGCTTGGGGCTGGACGGGGCTGGTCAGCAGAGCGGGCAGGGCTGGGGCTGCTGCCCTGGCACCCGCCGCCCTTTCCCCGCGTGGGTCTGTCCCCGCGTGGGTCTGTCCCCGTGTGGGTCTGTCCCCGCGTGGGTCTGTCCCCGTGTGGGTCTGTCTCCATGTGGGTCTGTCCCCACGTGGGTCTGTCCCCGCGTGGGTCTGTCCCCATGTGGGTCTGTCTCCATGTGGGTCTGTCCACACGTGGGTCTGTCCCCGCGTGGGTCTGTCCCCATGTGGGTCTGTCTCCATGTGGGTCTGTCCCCGCGTGGGTCTGTCCCCGTGTGGGTCTGTCCTGTGGGTCGGCCCTCGTGGGTGTGGGCAGCAGCTTCCTGCAGGCAGACCCACTCAGGCCGGGCCGATGCCGCGGCGGCCGACTCTACCGATCCCCAGTCCCCGTCAGCAGAGGTGGCACCGTGGGGCCGCCGGCGGCGATCGGGGCGCGAAGCTGCTCCACGGGCAGTGCCCCTCAGGCGCCTTCTGCCGCCTCTGCTCCGAGCAGGCTGCGCCCAGGGGGCTCCTCCGCAGCACCCCAGGCTGGGGTGGGGGGTTGATCCCCGTCCCCACCCCGCTGCAGCCCAGCCCAGCTGGGTGCCCTGTGCTCGGGTGACCCGTGGAGATGGGGGGCACCGTCGTGCCAGGGGCTGCTCGCAGCCCCCTCCAGCCGTGCCGGGGGCTTGGCCTAAATATGTTTAATAGCCTTTACGGAAAAAAGCCCAGCCCGGGGGCTGGGAATCGGCTTAGGGAGGGACTTGGCTGCCGGCAGATGAGCTGCGGGGAGGGAGGCGCGCAGCCCCCTCAGCCCTGGCACCCCGGGGCTGCTGAGGTGGCCCCCTCGCTGCGCCGCAGCACCGCATCACTTAGCCTGGAGAAGACCTTTCGGACCGAGTCCGACCGCTGACGGAGGCCACGGCTGAGCTCCAGGTCGGCACCTCCCCGGGCAGCCTGTGCCAGGGGCTGAGGACCCTTCCCAGGAAGAAGTTCCTTCCTAAAGTCCAAGCTAGCCCTCCCCTGGTGCAGCTTGAGGCCATTTCCTCTTGCTCCTTGTTTGTGAGAAGAAAGGAGCCCCCTGCTCCGTACCCCCTCCTTTCAGTGAGTGGCAGACAGCAGCAAGGTCTCCCCTCAGCTCTCTCAGCCCCTCTCTCAGAGCTCTGTGAGGTTTGTTCTCCAGACCCTTCCCCAACCCTGTTAGTCATAGAGTCACAGGGTGATTTGGGCTGGAAGGAAGCTCAGAGGTTGCTGGGGGTGGGACTGGATGGTCTTTCCAGGTCCCTTCTGATCCCTGATGTGCTGTGGTGCTGTGATTGATTCTGTGACTGGATCTGGGGGATCCTGCTGTGGCAGAGGGTGGGACTGGATGATTTTTCAAGGTCCTTCTTGGCTGTCACAGGGTGGGCAGAGCTGGGTGGCACCACTGCCACACTCCCTCCCTCCCTCCCTCCCTCCCTCCTTCCCTCTCAAGCCATGTCCTGGGGCTCAGAGGTGGATTCCCACCTCTAGAATCCCTGGGGGCTCACAGCTGGCTCAAGTGGGAACCAGGGCAGCATCTCTTGGTGCAGCATCTCGGGCTCCAGCAAACTGGTGGGTGAGAATCACAGGGTCACGGAACATTAGGGGTGGAAGGGACCTCGAAAGACCATCCAGTCCAGTCCCCCTGGCAGGGCAGNGCAGGATCCCCTAGACCCGGTCATTAGGGAGTGGAAGGGACCTCGGAAGACCATCCAGCCCAATCCCCCTGGCAGGGCAGGATCCCCTAGATCCTGTCATTAGGGACTGGAAGGGACCTCAAACGACCATCCAGCCCAATCCCCCTGGCAGGGCAGGATCCCCTAGATCCTGTCATTAGGGACTGGAAGGGACCTCAAACGACCATCCAGCCCAATCCCCCTGGCAGAGCAGGATCCCCTGGACCAAGTGGCACAGGAGCACGTCCAGGCAGGTTTGAATTGTCGGCAGAGAAGGAGACTCTACAAGAGAGGGAGGAGGCCACCGATCAGGGGCCATCAGAGGCTCCTGGGATGGGGCTGTGGAGCAGAAGCAGCTCCCCGTGCTCTCAGCTGCCCTTTCGTGGGCAGAGCTGTGTGTGTGAAGTGGGTCTGTTCCTCCTGGGTGCCCCGTCACTGGTCCCTTGCCCGTGGCCCTTCCCTGTGGCCCATCAGGGGGTGTGTTCCTGGCCAGCGGCTCCTCCGAGCTGCGGCACCGACTCGTGAGGGGGGACAAAACCCCCAAACTGCTGCCTGACAGCTACATCTTATTCTATTAGTGTGTTTTAATTAGAGCACGAGCGAGAGCTGCGCTATGAATATTCATGACGGGGTCATTAAAATGCACAATTAATCCGAGCGCTTTTTAATAACCGTATTAATGGAGAGAGAGAGGAGGCAGCTCCTCGCGCTGGAGTCTGCCTGCGCTCGGTCACCTGCTAGAAAGGGGGCTTATGTGGCTCCCAGTGGCCGTGGGCCACTGCGCTGGTGCCCGGCCCCGGGAGAGCGTCGCCGGCACTGCGGTGCCGAGCGCTTCCGAGCCAGCCCCTGCCGCACCGAGCTCTGGCACCGGCGGGCTCTGGCACCGGCTCCCCTGGACCTGTGGGGGCTGTTTGGCACCGTGGGGAGGGGGCAGAATGAGGGGCGAGGGCGGGCAGCAGCGTTGCGCAGAGATGCTGGGGAGGTCTGCGGCGCCCGGGTCCAACACAGAGCTGGAGAGGGGCCTCTTCAGAGGGGCTGCAGTGCCAGGGCAAGGGGGGGTCAGGCTGAAGGAGGGAGGTTGAGAGTAGCTGGAGAAATCCCTCCCTGGGAGGGGGCTGAGGCCCTGGAGCAGGTTGCCCAGGGAGGCTGTGGCTGCTCCGAGGGCACGTTGGATGGGGCTCTGGGCACCCTGGTCTGGTGAGAGGTGCTGCTGCCCCTGGCAGGGGGTTGGCACCGGATGGTCCTTAAGGTCCCTTCCACCCCAGACCGTTCTGTGAGTCTGTGGTCTCAGCCTCACCCCGGGGGAGCCCAGCAGGAGATGGGCAGCACCCAGAGGCAGCAAACACATTGCCAGGTGCCCCGGGGTGCCTCTGAGTGTCCCCTGGGCACCCAGCCTCTCTAAGGACCAGAGGGGCTGGGGGTGCTGGAGTCCCCTTGGCTGAGCGTTCAGGGAGAGCCCTGGGATGGGGCTGCCTGAGCAACGTCCCCCTAACCTGAGGCTTCTTCATCTCTGCTCCTTCCTCTTCCTCCGGTTGGCGTGAGTGCGGCTGCCCAGTGCCAGGCAGTGCCTGCGGGGTGGCCGTGGCAGCAGGGGAGGGCTGGGCAGAGCCTGACCGCGTTTGGTGGCGACGCCAGGGGCTCTGTGGGGTGAGTGGAGCAAGGCTCTGCTGCTGGGAGCTGGTCCCGAGGCCTCTGGCCAAGCCTGGGGCTCTGCAGGCTTGGCGGAGGGCGTTTGCTGCCAGATTTGAGATCCTGACCTCGGATTCGAGGGGAGGGACGAGCAGGCTGGCTCCAGACGCGGGCCAGGAGCCGGACGCGGGCAGGCTGCTCCTTCCTGGAAGCCCCGAGTCCTTAAAACACCCGTGGGCTGGACGTGGGGGGTCTCTGCTTCCCGACCCCTCGGTGGCTGCCGCTTGGGGAAGGTGAGAGAGCCTGCTACCCCGTGGGCTGGCCCTGGGCACGGGGGGCAAGGAGCCCCTGGGGCCGCGTTCTTGGTGGCGCAGGTGGCAGAGCGATGACCTGGCAGTCGAGCAGCCACGGGAGCAAAGGGCCACCTGCACTCCCCAGGGGCATCTGGACCCCGCTGCAGCCCGCCGTGGGGCTCGGCTAGAGGTTTGGGGGTGCTGCGTGCCCCCAGCGCTGAGCGGGGCAGCAGGGATGGGGAGGTGCTGGTTCGTCCTCCGCGGTGCCTGGGGTCTGTCAGAGCACCCGAGGAGGTGCCTTGACCCCCGCTTCGGGGCACCACGGTGTTGGAAACAGCTCGTGCAGAGGGTTTCTCCATCTCCAGGGGGCTCGAGCCTCTTGGCCTCGGAGTCGATCACCTGGATGGCTGCAGGTCTCTCTTTCCTCCTTCCTTGGGGTGTCCTGGCTGGGAGCTCCCGGTCATCCGGGAAAAACATCACCCTGGGCTGATTCCCTCCAGAGCCCTCGTCCTCTCTGCTCCTCTGCTGTCAGTGGGTTAGTGAGGGACCGGGTGGCTCTGTGGAGAGCAGGGTGACCCAGCACCTGCAGACACCCACCCTGCCTGCTGTGGGGGTGCCGTTTGGCACCCGAGCACCTTGGCGTCGCCGCTGGGGCTTCCGTGGTGCCCGCGGGGACACTGGCCAAAGGCAAGTCAGTTCCACGGGTGTCATCCTTCCAGTACCAAGGGGTGGGTTTGCAGGGGACATCACCTTTGCCAGGGGGGCCTGGGGCTGCTGCCCCGACCCTCGGGGAGCCTTAGAGACACCCGGTGCAGGCAGGCCGGGTCGGAGGAGCGTTTGGGGGGCTCCTGCTCCCGGGGGGTGCTCGCAGGCCGGGCGGATGAACTGCTGCAGAAAAACCCACCAGCAGAGCAAAAGTTTATTCTAGGGAGGTGGGAGAGCTGGCAGCAGCTCTCCCCAGTACCCAAGGTATTATTAGAGGCTTATCCCTGCTCTGCGCAGTAATCACATTGGAAATTTTTGATTAGAAAACAAAATCTAAATGAGAAGTATGAATATTCATTAGGTGTGTGGATTAATATGCATAATTATGCAAATTAGACAGCAATTAAACACCAATTCTCCGGGGAAATGATTAACACAAAGGCACAGAAATAGAAGGATGTAATTTGAAAGAAGTTTCTGGTTAAATGAACAGTGAGGGGAGCGGAGGAGACAAACGCGGCCGTGGCTGCCATGATAATCAGCTCCGCTAGCGCCAGGCTGGAGCGGGCCCCGTGCCCCTGCACCCCTGTGCCCCTGCACCCCTGCCCCTGCACCCCTGCATCCCTGCACCGCTGCTGCGAGCAGCTCTCTGCTCCTAGAGAGCATCTCCTGCCAGCCAGCACCTCGGCTCCTGGGGCTTCGCTGTCACACGGGGTCTCGGGAGCGCTCCTGGCACTGGGGCGATGCTGGGCACCGCCAGGAGCCCCTGTAAGAGGCTTCTTGTGCCGCCCCGTGGCCCTGTGAGCCCCGTCTTGGGGCTGGGTTGAGGCGAGAGGCCTGTTGAGGTAGCCCTGTGCTCCCAGCAGCTCCCAGCAGCTCCTAGCTGAGGCTCTTCCCATCTGCTGAGGTGCAGAGTTTGGTCCGTGACCACGGGCAGCAGTCAGGCACCTGCTGGAGCCCTGAGTTTTGAATTCATGGGCCTCTTCACCATCTGTCTGTGGGGAGAAGAGGTTCCTGGGGGTCTGAGGAGCAAAAAGAGTTAAATGCTGGTCTCTCTCCTTGCCACCGTCCCGTGAACACGTTGCCAGGCTGGGGGGGGATTTGCTTTGCAGTTTGTGGAGCAGACTCCCGGCTGGAGCGGGAGGGTGAGGAGGGCGAGGGGAGGGTCGGTGCCGCCGCGTGGAAGTGGGCTGCCGCTGAGAACACGGGCTTGTTTGGGGGAGGAAGAGCGGACGGCGCGGGAGCACCTCTGAGGCCGGGCTGATAAGGCCACAGTGACCTTTGTGCTTCCTGTTTGCCCGCAGGTCTGGATGAGAGGCCGGCGTCGGGGTCCTGGGGAGCCGGGGAGCAGAACAGCTCCACGTTTGAGCAAGGCCGGGTAAGGACCGGGCACGGGCGCGGGGCTCCTGCCGCAGCGGGGGGTCTGGCTCCAGCCCTGGAGCAGCTGTCCTCGCCCTGTGCTGGACGCTGGTCCTGTGAACCCTGTGGGGACGACGGCAGGGAGAGCCCCCCCATCCCCATCTTCCCAGGCTTTGCTGCCTTGGGGTCCCCCCAGAGAGGGTTTCTCCTCCAAACAGCTCCCCAAGGCCGGCACCCTCCGTGAGCACCCTGCTTTGGCTTGTGAACAGGGGGGACCTCCTGCTCGTGGGGTGGGAGAGGTCCCAGAACGGGGGCGAGGGGTGTCTCCTGGCAGAGCTCGCTGGGTGCCCCCCACACACAGCCTGGGGAGCCCAAGGGGCTGGCTGGGACGTGGCTGTGGGGGCAGCCCAGCCCTGGCCGGCCGAGGTGCCCTCGTCGAGGGTGAGGAGCCCGGGCTGGTTTCACGGGGGGGGTCTTGAGGCTGCAGCAGCGTGTACCTGGGGCTTGAGCAGGGCAGGAGAGGGAAGGTGCTGCTGGTGCTCTTCGGGCAGAAGCTCCTGCGTCGGTGGGTTTCTGTGGTTCACGTTGCAGCAGCACCTTTCCCTTCCCCATGGTCAGCCCCCAAGCGAGTGCCCTGGTGCCCCCCAGCTCTGGGAGGGGCTGTCAGCAAGGGGCAGACCCCCCGTGCCCCTGCTTTAGGGCTTTGGCTCAGCCTCCCCGCGTGCCCAGCGCTAACTGTCTCGTCCCCAGCAGAGCTACGGCGAGGGCCCCCACTACGGCGAGCACAGGGACCTGCCGGCCCACAGCAGCCTGCCTTCGTCAGCGTTCCTGGGCACGGGACTCGTGGGTGAGTGCTGCCACCCTGGGGGGCTGGAGCAGCCGCTGCGACGGGACGTGTCCCCCCCAGATCTCCACCAACAGGCTGCCCCGAGCGGTGGGGGCGTCCCCGTCAGCAGAGGGGTGAAGCAGGCCTGTGGATGTGGCGCTTTGGGGTGGGGGTCAGCGGGGTCGGTGGTTTGGACTTCACGGGTTCTCTCCTGACCTGGATTCTGTGGCTCTGGGGGCACGGCCACGTCAGGCCGCTCGGGGCTCTCGCCACTCCTGAAGCTGGGGGGGTCTCCTCAGCAGCTGATGGGTGGGACAGCCGCTGCCTTCGGGGGGCTGGTGGTTCCCCGCTCTCCAGTAGCACCCAGAGGCAACGATGCCTGTGCTGGCACCGGGGGGCTGAACTCTTGGGAGCTGGTTTCCAAGGCTGGAAAGGCAGCAGGAGAGAGGGGAGCAGATGAGACACAGCTCAGCACCGGTGGAACAGGCTGCCCAGGGAGGCTGCGGCTGCTCCATGCCAAGGGCAGGCTGGCCGGGGCTCTGGGCACCCCGATCTGGTGGAGGTGTCGCCGCCCGAGGCAGGGGCTTGGCGCTGGGTGAGCTCTGAGCTCCCCTCCAACCCAGCCCAGTCTGGGATTCAGGTCTCGTGGTTGCTTTGCTTTCCTCAGAGAGCTGCACTGGGGTTTGGGGGTCCTCCCCTTGTGTCCCCCCAGGCAGCAGCAGCCCTTCCTGGCTCTGGGCAGTGTGAGGAGCCTGAGGGGGCCAGCGGGTGCCGGCCGGTGCCACCCCTGCCTGCCCTGCCGGGAGCAGCGGTCCTGAGCGACCGGCTGCGGGTGCCAGTCTACCCAGTTACCTCTCCTGGCTCAGAGGTGGGAGGGGAGATTACGAGCAGAAAATACCCGTCCTGAAGGGCTTAGAGAGCTCTGAGGGCATGAGGTCAGGGCTTGGGGCTAGTCCTCGCCTGTGCCCACGCAGCAGCGGTGAGGAGCCTCCGGCAGGTGCAGAGTGGTGCCGGGGCCGGGCCCCCCAAGAGTGGTGTCTGCTCCTGGCTGGGGGGGGCTGAGAAGAGAGAACTGAGTCTGAAGCAGGACACCCACAGCACGGCAGGGGGTTGTGAAGGGAGGCAGGGAGGAGGGGGTTGTGCAGCCCCACGCCTGCCCCTCGCGGGGTGAGGGACCCCCTCTTAGCTCTGCTCCCCACTTGCTGCCGGGGGACGATGTTTCCCGGCCCCTCAGGGGTCCCCAGCAGGTGTGGCAGAGCCTTCCCGGGCGTCTCACCCCGTCCCCCTGCAGGGCTGGGTCTTCCTTCTCCTCTTTGGCCCCGGGAGGCTGTGAGCAAAGCAGCAGGGGTGGCTCCCAGTAAGAGGGGGGAGCCCGCAGCGGCTCAGCAGGGCTTCTGGGGGGGCCCAGCCCCGGGGCCAAGGCAGCCCAGCGGGGCCGAGGCAGCCCAGCCAGCAGGAGGCACGGGGAGCTCTCTCCCCTTTGATGTGCGCCGGGGGGACGCCTTTGGCTTCCTCTCAAAGGCAGGGCTGGCTCGTTGGCAGGCGCGGCAGAGCTCCCCAGCGCGGCTACGAGCCCGGCTACGAGCCTGGCCGGTCCCCGGCACGCGGAGCTGGCACGAGCTCTGGGCCGCTGGCCTGGGCGGCTGGGTGCAGCGCCAGGAGCTCCGCTGCCGCCGTGGGAGCTGGAGAGGCCGGGGCTCCTCAGAGTGGCTTTTGTCCCGGAGCCACACGTGGCCGAGGTAGGAAAGAGCCGTTCCTGGGGCTTGGGTTGCCCCCGTGCTGCGCGCGACGGACCCAGCCCGGGCACGGGCGGCACGTGCTCCTCCTCTCGGGGGGGCCAGGAAGATGATCTGGGGGCTGGAACCCCTCTGCTGTGGGGACAGGCTGAGAGAGCTGCGGTGGTGCAGCCTGGAGAAGAGAAGGGGCCTCAGTGTGACCTTCCAGTGTCTGAAGGAACCTTCCGAGAGAGCTGGGGAGGGACTTTCTGCAGGGACCTGTGGTGGTGGGACGGGGGTAACAGCTCCAAACTGAAAGAGGGGAGGTCTGAGGGGCAGGGTCCTCCCTGTGAGGGGGCTGCCCGGGGCTGCTCCATCCCTGGCAGGGCGCAAGGCCAGGTCGGCTGGGGCTCTGGGCACCCTGCTCCCGTGAGAGGCGGCGCTGCCCGCGGCAGAGGGTTGGCACTGGATGGGCTGTAAGGTCCCTTCCAACCCAGCCCAGTCTGGGGTTTTCCAGAGTCAGAGTTTTTGTCTCTGTCTCTTCGAGGAGGGTCAGAACTGCTGGAAGAGGCAACTGAGGCTCGTGGTCAGTGCTGGAGGCAGCAGGCTTGGCCAGCTGGAGGGGGACAGTGAGCTGGAAGGGTCCCTCAGAGAAAACCCCGTGTGGCGAGGGGAGGACAGGGCTGAGTCCGGGGTGAGCAGGAGCCCCAGGAGCCCTCCTGTCCAGGCTGCTCTCGTGTGCCACCCCTCCAGAAGTGCCGGGTGGAGGGAGCTGCTCAGCTCCCCGCGGGGCCCAGAGCTCTGGGGCAAGTGCCCCACAGGCTTCACCCCACAAGGATGTTCTGTAGGGGAGGGTAGAGCAGCCAGAGCTCAGCTTCAGGAGGCACCTGGAGCAGCCACAGCTCCGGGTGCTGCTGCCTTGCCCTGTCCTCGGGGCTCCCCAGAGCCAGGGTGACACCATCAGGGCAGCTGGGTGCTTCCCGGAGCCGCAGCTTCAGTTCCAGGGGGTGGTGGGGGAGAGCAGAGCCGGGGGCAGGACCGGCGGGCAGGGAGCTGTGGCCTCTCCTCTGAGGAGAAGCAGGTCAGTCCCTGAAGGGAAGAGAAGCAGGGAAGTGCCAGCAGTGCTCTGAATAGAAGCCACCCCGGGTTGCCAGGGGCTGCTTGGTGACGAGCAGGGTGCAGCAGCAAGGCCTCCAGCTCCATCGCTCCCTCCTCCCAGCCTGCAAACTTGGAGCCCTCAGCGCTGCCCTGGGAGGATGGGTGACGCCTGGTGCCATCCCAGTGCCATCCCAGTGCTATCCCAGCAGAATGGGTGACGCCTGGTGCCATCCCAGTGCCATCCCAGTGCTATCCCAGCAGAATGGGTCACATCCTGGTGCCATCCCAGCAGAATGGGTGACGCCTGGTGCCATCCCAGTGCTATCCCAGCAGAATGGGTCACATCCTGGTGCCATCCCAGCAAAATGGGTGACGCCTGGTGCCATCCCAGTGCTATCCCAGCAGAATGGGTCACATCCTGGTGCCATCCCAGTGCCATCCCAGCAGAATGGGTCACATCCTGGTGCCAGCCCAGCATCCCAGCCCGGGGTGGGCAGAGGTGACGGGACCATCCCCGTCCTGCCCAGGGTGGTGCCAGGACACAGCGCAGGGGCCACCTGCTCGTCCCGGAGGTGTGAGGAGGGGTCTTCTCTGTTTCACGTCCCGGTCCTTCCAAACCTGGCGGGCAGCAGGTGGGGACTGGGGAGGGGGGGATTGCTTAAACACCCGGCGAGCTGATGAGCCCGAGCAGATTTCTGGCTAGTCATGCTTTCCAGTCATTAGCCTCTCTTCAGAGAAGTGCTCCCAGTCACGAGGGCATTGTGAGCCCGCCGATGGGCTTCCTCCTGGACAACGGTTCCAGTCAGCCCGCGGGTGGCACCTGGAGGGCGATTGTGGCTGCTCCTGCTCGTTCTTCCCCACTTCTCATCCCTCACGAGGGTGTTTTTCCTCCCCTGTTTCCCCAGGCCATGACTCCTGCTGGACTTGCTGACGCAGGGCTGGCACACAGCGGGTGGCTGTGCCGGCAGGGTGCCCAGGTGGCCTGGAAGGCCAGTGGCCTCGTGGCTTGGAGCAGCACTAGTGTGGCCAGCGGGACTGGGGATGTCATTCTCACCCTGTGCTGGGCACTGGGGAGGCCTCCCCTCGAGTCCTGGGCCCCCCACTTCAAGAAAGAGTTTGAGGGGCTGGAGTGGTCCAGAGAGCAGTGAGGATGGGGAAGGGGCTGGAGGGAAGGTCTGATGGGGAGAGGCTGAGGGAGCTGGGGGGGTTCAGCCTGGAGGAGAGGAGACTCAGGGGGGACCTTCTCCCTCCCTCCAGCTCCCTGAAGGGAGGTTGGAGCCAGGTGGGGGGTTCTCTGCAGCTCGGGAGCCACTGCCCTGGTGCTGCTCTGCTGCCTGGTGCCACAAGCTGCCGGGCTGTCGGCGCGGGGAGGCCACGGGCACGGGGAGGCCACGGGCACGGGGAGGCCATGGGCACGGGGAGGCCAGCGCCGCGGCGCTCGGAGCTGCTAAGCTCTTTTAAAAATTAGGTCATTTAGGGGATCCATCCCCTGACCCTGTGACCTCCGCTTGCTTAACTCTAAGCCTCCGGAGCGACGCGGCAGCGGCACCCAGCGTGGACAGCTGTCGCCGGAGGCAGGGGGGCGGTGGGGCGCTGCCGTGGGACCCCCGGCGCAGCAGGGTGGGTGAGGTCCTCGAGTTTGGGGTGCTAGCAGGGGAGCCCGCTCTGGCCGGGGCTGCTCCATCCCTGCCGGGGCTCCGGGCACCCTGCTCCCGTGAGAGGTGTCGCTGCCCGTGGCAGGGGGTTGGCACTGGGTGAGCTCTGAGCTCCCTCCCAGCCCACCCCAGTTTGTGAGCGGATTAACTGCTGGGCTGGGTTCCAGGCCCCCGTGGTGCCGTCCTCTCCCTCCCCACGTCTCTGTCCTGTGTCTCAAGGGGGCTGCTCTGGGGAAATGAGCTCCCTCGCCCTCTTCATCTGCCCCCCAGCCCAGCAGGCGCCCCAGGGCACTGAGCTGCCCCCCAGTAGGACCGGCGGGGGCTGTCACTTGGGCAGATGGGCAGAGCCCTCCCGTTGTTCTTGCTGGGGCAGGATGCAAACACCCTGTTTCGGGGGGGGCCCCGGCAGAGCCACCCACCCGTGACCCCAGCGCAGTGCCCCGGCCGTTCCCTTCCTCCCTGGGCTCTGTGTGCAGCTGCCAGGCTGCCCGGGCACCCGTGGGTGCCACCCGCGTTTCAGGAGGGGAGCCCTGAGCCTCCTGCGCTGCTGCCGCCGCGGGCGCTGTCCTGGGCAGGGTGAGGCTGTCGCCGGGCACACGTGGGCTCAGCTCGGGGCCGAGCCGGGCTGGTGGAGCCCAGCAGAGGGGCCTTTTGCAGTTGAGCACCAGCCCTTCAGGCCTCCGTGGGGTTTGGAAAGCTGCCTCTCCACCGGGAAGGGGCGCAGGCCGGGCTCCGCACGCTGCTGCTGCTCGGGGGAGCCGAGCCCGTCCCCGGTGCCCAGCTCTCGCTTCGCTCCGTCACCCGCCTCTGCCAACCTTGGCTGCTCCTCCTCTGGTGCCCGGTGGGGTTTTCTCCCTCCCTGCAGATGGGGAAGTTGCTCTCTGTTGCCCGTTGGAGCCGTCGCAGGAGGACGGTCGCCGCTGCCAGCGGTGCAGGGGGGTGAAGCTGCCCACGAGAGTGGCCTCTGCAGCTCGAGGGGTGTGAAAGCTGCCCTTTCCTCTGCCGCAAAAACCTTGTCTCTTCCTCTTGCCCCTGCAGGGAAGAGCAGCGAGAGAGCCTCGTACTCCACGTTCGGAAGGGACGCGGGGATCCCGGGGCTGAGCCAGGTAACGGCCGAGCGCATCGGGGTCCTGCAGCCGCGCCGGGCGGTGTGCGGGGCGCCGGGCTCGGCGTGGCTCCGTGCCGCTGCCTCGGCAGGGCTGTGGCAGCTCCTCGGCTCTTTGCCAAACCTCTTCAGCCCCGCTTGGTGCCTGTGGTCGTGTTTGTGGCTGACGGGAGCGTGGTCAGCCCCGACCCCGCCGGCGCTGCGCCTGGAGAGGGATCCAGGGGGTCAGACCCAAGCAAAACGTGCCCTCGTGCCGTGGCAGGGTGGCCAGGGACTGAGGAGCCTTCTGAGGGGCACCTTCTCCTCCGTGCGGGCAGGGCAGGCCCTCACGGGGCTGCCTGTGCCCCCTCTCACCCCCTAAAGAGGGGCAGGGGGTGCTTTCCGGGCTGTGGAGTCACTGCAGTGACCGGGAGCCAGCGCTGTGGCTCTGCGGCTCTTCTGTCGCTGCGGGACCTGCAGCAGATGCTCATCTGGTGGCCAGTTAGGCCAGTGCGGGGTGCATTCGGAGTAGTGTGGCCAGTAGGTCACGGGAGATCCTCATCCCCTCCTGCTCTGCCCTGGGGAGGCCACATCTGCAGCAGGGGGCCCAGTTCTGGCCTCGCCAGTTCAAGAGGGGACAGGGGGCTACTGGAGAGAGCCCAGCTGTGCGGTACCTGGGGTTCTCGCCCCCAGATGCCAGACCAGCCTCTCACACAGTCACCTTTTGGTTTTACACCCGTTTGTGGCCGTCTCCTGCCCCCTGAGCCCAGGGGGTTTCCTTTGCTGGGGCAGCTGTGCTGGCTGCCTGCGCCTGGGGGGCTTCAGGGTCCCTCTGAAGCTGCTGAAACACCAGCGGGCAGACGCCCGGGTTAGGCTGCTGGTGATGCCGGGGTTCAGCTGGGGTTCACCTGGGGTTCACCTGGGGTTCTGTGGCTGGGGGTGAGGTCTAGGGTAGCAGCAGCGGGGTGAGCACATGGTGCCGCCGGCCGGGGTCGGGTGGCAGAGCGGGAGAGGGAGCCCCTGTGATGCGGAGGGGAGACAAAACCCCTCTTGTGCAGGGTGGGAGGCGAGCAGGGCCACCTGCCTGCGTGTGGTGGCCCCCAGAGCAGTTGTTGCTTCTGGCTCCAGTCTGGGGAGAGGGGGGGGTTGTTAGCTGGAGGGGTTGGACTGGGTGATCCTTGAGGTCCCTTCCCACCTGGGATGCTGTAGCTCTGTGAGTCCCAGGCTGGGTTTTACTGGTTTGTGGGTCTCCTGTCTCTCACAGCCAGTGCAGGTCAAGAACTGTGACAGTTGGGGGGGCTTCTGCGTTTGCCAGTGGGCAAGCGCTGAGCCTGGCCCCTGCTCTGGCTTCGGGAGTGCTGTGGGATGAGCCCCTCACCCTGGCCATCGCCTCCTCTGGGCCGGTGACGGGGCCAGCAGGGCCCAGTGCTGCCCTTGTGGGCAGTGGGGTGCCTGCTGGTTGCCATCCGCGCTGGCCGTGGGGCTCTTCTCCTGCCCGTGTGTGGCCGGGTGCGAAGGGCCCCTCTGTCCCCCTGCAGACTGGTTTCCTGCCCGGCGAGATGGGGATCGCCAGCCCGAGCACGCTCTCCCCCACCGGCGGGAAGGGGGGGTCTCAGTATTTCTCCTACCCCAACAATCCCCGCAGGAGAGGCGCCGACAGCAACATGGGTGAGTCCTTCCCCGCCAGCCTCGGGTGCCACCGCTCCCCTCTGCCCTGTCTGCTGTGAGCGGGGCGGGCGCCCGCGCTGGGGCTGCCTGTGGGGCTGCTGTGGGTGCCCAGAGGCAGGGGTTTGGGTGGCTCCTGCATTGGGGCTGCCTGTGGGGCTGCTGTGGGTGCCCAGAGGCAGGGGTTTGGGTGGCTCCTGCATTGGGGCTGCCTGTGGGGCTGCTGTGGGTGCCCAGAGGCAGGGGTTTGGGTGGCTCCTGCATTGGGGCTGCCTGTGGGGCTGCTGTGGGTGCCCAGAGGCAGGGGTTTGGGTGGCTCCTGCATTGGGGCTGCCTGTGGGGCTGCTGTGGGTGCCCAGAGGCAGGGGTTTGGGTGGCTCCTGCATTGGGGCTGCCTGTGGGGCTGCTGTGGGTGCCCAGAGGCAGGGGTTTGGGTGGCTCATAGGGGCCGGGTGGGGGCTCAGGAATCAACAGGGGGATTGGGGTCGGAGCGGTGGGCAGTTTCCTTCTGCCCGCACGGTGTCCAGCTGAAGGCTCAAGGTTCTCCTACAGCTGCCTCCCCTACCCTCAGTGGTCCTTCCCAGGCGACCTTGGGCCACCTCTGGGGCTGTTTTCATGGCTGATGGCAGCTCCAGGAGCAAGGCTGAGCAGGGTTTGCTCCGGGACCTCTCCCTGCCCGAGCCGTGCAGCAGAGCCCGTCTTCCTTGCGACAGGGAGACCACACGAGGCTTTGGCTGCTGAGTGAAGAGGAGCCCCAGCTCCTCCCAGTCCCCGCCGCCCCTCCAGCGTCACTTTCCCGCTGCTATTCCAGGCTCTCCCCAGCAAAGGACCCAGGAGCCTCCCAGTGCTTCCCTCAGTTGCCCTTCAGCAGGAGGCAGCCTGGGCTGTGCCAGCAGCCTGGTTCCTTCCCCTCGGGTCGCTGTGGGTGATGGAGTTCTCCTCTGGCACCGCAGACTCGTGGGGCAGCATCGTGCACCCCCTCATTAGGAGCTAAACCCAACCCCTTCCCCCTGTTCTATATCCAGGTCTCCCCTTGGGGCATTTCCCTGGAGCAGTTTGTCTCCCTTCCCCCAGGACATTGTGTCCTCCCTGCTTGGAGCTGGGCCTGGAGGGTCAGGGTCAGGGGTAGGGGTAGGGGTAGGCTGGGCAGGGTCTGCAAATGCAGCCGTGGAGCTGTCCCCAGTGTCCCTCTGTCCCAGGAGCCCCACCCCTGCTCCTTTGCTCTCTCTGCACAAACCCCCCTGGAGTGAAGTGCTTCCCAAACAAGGGGACAGGGTCATCTCAGACCTGCTTGGCTGTGTCCTCGTCTCCCATCCTTGGAGCTGGAGCCTCTTGTTTTCCCTCCTGCTACCCCCTGCAAAACTTAAACCCTCTCCTCTTGTCCCCAACCAGACGGACAGCCCAAAAAGGTTCGCAAGGTGCCTCCTGGACTCCCCTCCTCGGTAAGTGGCAGCGCTCCCCTCCCCGTTCCTCCCTCCCTGGCTCATCCTGGCAGCTCCAGCCGCCCCAAACCTGAGGACTGGGGAGGGTTTTTCCTAGCTTGGAGCTTCCTGCGCCGGGAAAATGGGGAAGGGCTGGGAGACCACAGTGCCGGGGCTCTAACAGGAGAGAAGGAGCAGTGGGTGCAGCGTGGCGCTGGGTGCAGAGTAGAGCTGGGTGCAGAGTAGAGCTGGGTGCAGCGTGGCGCTGGGTGCAGTGTGGCGCTGGGTGCAGAGTAGAGCTGGGTGCAGAGTAGAGCTGGGTGCAGTGTGGCGCTGGGTGCAGAGTAGAGCTGGGTGCAGAGTAGAGCTGGGTGCAGCGTGGCGCTGGGTGCAGCGTGGCGCTGGGTGCAGCGTGGCGCTGGGTGCAGCGTGGCACTGGGTGCAGAGTAGAGCTGGGTGCAGCATGGCGCTGGGTGCAGAGTAGAGCTGGGTGCAGCGTGGCACTGGGTGCAGCGTGGCGCTGGGTGCAGAGTAGAGCTGGGTGCAGCAGCGTGGCGCTGGGTGCAGCGTGGCGCTGGGTGCTGCTCGCTGCTGGCGTTGATGGGACACAGAGCAGGTGCCTGCTCCCCCTTTCCCAGGGAGCACCCAAGGGGGAGCCCACATGCCCTGGGGTCCCCCCTCTGCTGGAGCAGAGCCTGCTCTGTAACCCCCACCACGCTGCTGTCTTTGGAAACGAGATGCTGATGCTGGGAGGATGGGGGAGAGGAAGGCGCCGAGGGCCTCGTGGCCGGGCTGGCCACCTGGAGGGTCCGTGCGTAGAACCGGCCTGAAGCAGAACCTGCGTCGCTGCCTCGAGTTTCCGTGTGAAACTCGGCGCTTCTAAGCCCCAGTGGACACGTGGGGCAAGCATCTCCCAACAAATGGCCCTTTATTGGCCTCACATTTCAAAGACGACGGGGCTGGCTGCCCGTGGGGCTGGCAGCGCCCTGCAGGGCCCCAGTTCCCACAGGAAGAGCCACTCAGCGTTTGCCAGCACTCGTCCCCGCGAGCCCAACACCTGCCTTCGCTGGCCGCCGCCTCGGCTGGTGCGGGCGCAGGGGCTGGCGCTGCTCCCCCTCTGGCTTCGGGTCTGGGCTCCCACACCTGGGCGAGAGGCCGGCGCAGAGGCGGTGAGGGGCGCGCGGAGCGCGAGGGTCAGAGGCTCTTTCTCGTCCGCCCGGTGGCCAAGGAGCCCGCTCGGTGGCCAAGGAGCCCGCCCGTGTTATCACTGGCCCTGGCGCCACACAAACAGGTTAATCAGCATCTGATTAGGATAAAGAGCTTCAGTGTGGTGGCCGCTGGCTGCCGGGAGGGAAAGGAGACAGGTCCTGCCCAAGGCACCCACAGGCAGGTCCGTGTGCTGGGTGGTGCTGGGCAGGGACTGGGACCCGGCGGCTCTGACTGGGATGGGCAGTGCAGAGGGGCCGGGTGGCTCCTGGGCTGGGGCAGTGGCACGGGCTGGGGCTTCCCGCGGGCACAGAGCCCCTTCGCGGTGCTGGGGGCTGCCTGGGCTGCGGTGTCCGGGCGCAGGACCCGGGGCTGCACGAGAGCCCCGTCGCAGGGCTGCGCTGCCGCGGGGGCGCGAGAAGCGGGGGGCGGAGGACACCCCCGGCAGCGCAGAGCCCGCGAGTCCCAGCGCCGGGGCTGTCTGCGGCTCTGGCCCCGCCGCCAGCTCTTGCCGGAGGAAATGACCTCACCTGGAGGTCCCCGAGGCCGGCGCGAGGGCTGGGGCCGCGGGCTGGGGAGCGGGACCTGGCGCGGATTTAGCGCTTCCTGCGGCGCTTGGCCGGCGAGCGCCCGCTTGGCCGCTTCTCCTGCACGTGGCCGGGCTCTGGGGGTCTGGGGGGGCCGGGGCGCCTCCGGGGTGAGGGCTGCACCCCAGCTCACAGGCAGAGCGGGGCGGGCAGTCGCCGAGCGGGCTCTGCAGCCCCGCTCCGCTCGCCCTGGCCGCGGGAGGTGGATGCTGCGGCTCGCGGTGGCCCCCCGCTCCCGCCCCGCGGCCGCGCAGCTGCCTCGCACCCTGGCCGGGCGCCAGCCCCTGGCAGATGGCGCGGGGTCTGTTAGCGCGGCCCCGTCCGCTCCCCCGTCCCGGCTCCCGCTATTTAATCAAATTAGAGGAGAAGTCAATTTGCTGGGTTCCTGCTCCCTGCAGCCCCTCCGCTCCCCCCGCTCTCCCCGGCGGCGCGGGCTCGCACACAGCCCCCCGCGGCCCCCGGCACGGCCCGGCGGCACCGCGCGAGAGCCGGGCGTTTGCTTTGCCTGCGAGAAGGGGCGAAGGGCAGCTGCTGGCGGCGCCCAGGTCCTTCTCCTCCCCTCCCCTCTCTTTATTTACTGCTTTTTCTCTCGTGTTCTCTCTGAATCTGGTTCCCCAGGCTCAGGCAGCGGCTCCGGCACCCACAGGTTGCTTCCAGCTCCCCGTTGTCCTGCCCAGGAGCTGACAGGGCAGCAAGGGGCTGCCCCCGGGTCTCTGAACCCCTCCAGCATTTGAATCTGGGGATGATTTAGGCTGGAGAAGCCCCCTGAGCTCAGCCAGCCCAGCCCAGCACCTCAGATCACCCCAGTGGCCCACACCAGGGCTCTAAGAGCCACAGCCAGGCTGCCCTTCAACACCTCCCATGATGGGGGCTCCCCCACTGCCCTGGGCAGCCCAGTCCAGCCTCTGATCCCCCTTTCCCTGAGGAAGGGCTTCCTGACACCCACCCTAACCCTCCCCTGGCAGCTCCAGGCTCTGCCCTCTCGTCCTGGCGCTGGCTGCCCGGGAGAAGAGCCCAACCCCACCTGGCTCCAACCTCCTGGACTTGAGGCAGTTGCAGAGAAGCAGAAGGGCTCCCCTGAGCCTCCTTTTCCCCAGTTCAGCCCCAGCAGATCCCCTTGAGGGAGCTGGAGAGAGGGAGAAGGGCCCCCCGAGTCTCCTCTCCTCCAGGCTGAGCACCCCCAGCTCCCTCAGCCTCTCCCTGCAGCCCCTTCCGCAGCCTCGTTGCTCCTCTGGCCCCGCTGCAGCCCCTCCATCCCTTGCTTGTGGAGAGGGGCCCTTCTCCTGCCCCACAGGTCTGTGCATCCAGCTCAGGGGTGGCCACAGCAGGGATCCAGCGCTGCCCAGTGCTGGAGGGGAGGCCAGTGAGTGTGGCACCCTTCTTTTCTCAGTCTCCCACCAAAACCCCCTGAAGAGCAACGAGGTTCTCGGGGTCGGGGGCAGCTCTGGAGCAGAGAAGCACTTGGTCCCTTCCTGCTGGCTGAGGAGGGCTCGGGCTGGGTGCGGGCCAGGAGAAGCTCGGGGCAGGTTTCCCCTCCTGAGAGCTCAGTCTCCCCAGAGGGTCTGAGCAGGGGCTGGGCTGAGCGGGTCCCAAAGGCTCGCTGGTCCCCTCTGCAGTCCCCGTGGCCACCACCCAGGCTGCCCCCTCGGGCGCGGGGTCGGGGCAGCAGCGATGGCTGCTGGGGTCGCCCATGGAAGCCCCCTGAACCGCAGAGAAGGGAGCTGGGGCAGAGCCGGCGCTTCTGCTGGCATCCCGGGGGTCCCCGCGTGGCCCCCTGCCCCGCAGCCGCTTCGGCTCCCCGGTGCCGGGTCCTGTCCCGTGCCAGGTGAGGCGCCCGTGGGGTGCTGTGGGGCCGCAGCGCCTCGCCAACCCCTCCTCTGTGCCGCAGGTCTACCCGTCCAGCTCAGGTGAGGACTACAGCAGGGACCCCGCTGGATACACCCCTTCCAAGGCTGCCAGCACCGTCTATCCCGGCGCCTTCTACATGGCAGGTGAGTCACCGGCAGCCCAGCGGCGTGCGCAGCTGGCGTGCGCGGCAGGGAAGGGGCTGCCTGGCCCACTACGGTCGAGCGGAGGAACTGCAGAGCCCGTGAGATGGAGGAGCTGGGGCGGGAGCACGTGAGGCTCAGAGCGGCCCCAAAATGGCTCCAGTTTGCTCGGTGGGTGCTGATGGTCAGTGGGTGCTGATGGTCAGTGGGTGATGATG
>VXBP01010542.1:126969-147586 GCA_013400115.1 Rhinopomastus cyanomelas
TCAGTGGGTGATTCTCAGTGGGTGATTCTCAGTGGGTGATGCTCAGTGGGTGATGCTCAGTGGGTGATTCTCAGTGGGTGATTCTCAGTAGGTGATGTTCAGTGGGTGGTGATGCTCACTGGGTGGTGCTCAGTAGGTGATGATGCTTAGTGGGTGATGGTCAGTGGGTGATGCGACAGGGGCAGCCACAGCCCCTCAGCCCAGGCTGAGCTGTCCCTCCGTGGGGGCCGTGGGACTCGCGCCGGCGTCCCTGCCCGACTCAGCCCTGCCTTTCCCCGCAGACGGGCTCCATGGCTCAGCAGACCTGTGGAGCTCGCCGGGCACCATGAGCCAGTCGGGTTACGGAGCCATGCTGGGCAGCTCCTCATCCCCGCTCCCGCAGTCCGGCGGCTTCAACAGCCTACACCAGCACGACCGCATGGTAACGTCCCCGCGCCGTCCCCGGGCGTGCCGGGGGGCTCCGCTCGGCCGGCCCCTGGCAGCTGCCACCCAGAGCTGTCGGCCTGCGGCTGCTGCCGACGGCTGGGTCCTGACCCTGGTGCCGGAGCCCCGCGGGCTTCAGAGGGCACCTCTGACCCCTCTCCTCCTCTGTGCCAGACCTACCAGCTCCACTCGGGAGAGGTTAACGGCGCGCTGCCCTCCGTGTCCGGCTTCTCCTCGGCCTCCGCGCCCTACGGCGTCTCCAGTCACACCCCGCCGATCAGCGGGACTGACAGCATGATGGGTACGTGTCGCCGTGCGGGGAGCGCTCGGGCAGCGGCGCGTCTCGGCCCCTGGGTGGTCCCCGGGCGGGTGCCGGCGCACGAGGAAGGGGCACGGCGAGGCCGGGGCACGGCGAGGCCGCCGCCGCTGGTGGCTGGGCAGGGAGACAGGCTGCTGCCCTTCAGGGGCTCACTGAGCCTCCTGATCGTTGCCCCTGCGCTGCCAGCTGCGAGCCAGCACCCCCAAGGTGCTCCTGCGGCCCCGCAGCAGCTCCCGGGTGTTGGGGGGTGCCTTGCCCCCTCCTGGTGCCCCGGCGGTGACGGCGGTGTCCTCTTCTCTCTCGGCAGGTAACAGAGGAAGCACGGCCGGGAGCTCGGGAGACGCCCTGGGGAAGGCACTAGCCTCAGTAAGAGCCTCGGCACGTCCGCCCTGCTGCCGCCTCCGACCTGCCCCCTCTCACAGGGACCCTCCGGGCAGCGGGGAGGGGGCACAGCTTGAGAAGTCCGGGCGCCTTCACCCTAAAGCCGTGGCAGCCTCTGCGGGGAGGGGTCTCCCCCCTCTGGTGCTGCCGTCTGGGGTCCTGGCCCTGTGCAAAGTGGGGAAACTGAGGCACCGAAGGGTGTGGTGGCCCCTCAGAGCTGTCACCGAGGGCCAGTTCTGGCTGCCCACAGTGGCCAGCCTGGTGCTGGTCTGACTGGATGACCCTGCAGAGTTGTTACAGCACAGCCTGCAGGTCCCAGTAGTTCTGACCCACGTGTGCTGGTTCAGACTGGAGGACGCTGGCCCCACTGGGCTCTCAGAGCCTGGAGTTGCCTCTGTCCCTCCGGGGCTGTGTGGTGGCCGAGGGGCGTCAGCGCTGCGCCCTGCGGTCGCTCCCTGGGGGTCTCTTCCACCTGAGGTGGGGCCTGAGGAGCAGAGGCTGCAGGGCTGGGGACACAGAGGGGGCCCCCAGCCATAATGGGGGACCAGGGGGCCGGGCTGCCCTGCCGGCTGCGAGCTGGGCTGGGCTGGGAGGGGAGGTGCTGTGGGGTGGGGACGGTGCCGCGGGGTGGGCGCTGCTGACCCTGCCCTGCTTCTCTCGCTGCAGATCTACTCCCCCGATCACTCCAGCAATAACTTCTCATCCAACCCCTCGACGCCGGTCGGCTCCCCGCAGGGGCTTGCAGGTGGGTGCACAGGGCTGGGGGGTTGGCCCGCGGGGGGGCCCGCCAGCCCCAGACCCTCAGCCCAGGGCCGACTCAGAGGACCCCGTGGCTGGAGGAGACCTTTGAGCGCTGCCGGGTCGCCGCTAGCCCTGGGTGGCAAAGGCTCTGCCCTGCTCAGGAGCTTCAGCCAGAGGCTGTGCTGGGGGCGAGAGCCTGGCCCGGGCGGCAGCACCCCCCTGGCACCCCCTCCTGTCCCTGGGCACCCTGTCTCAGAGAGGCTGGGACGAGGGCAGGGGAGCAGCTGACGAGCCAGGAACCTCTTCCAGTACCCAGTTAAACCCCCCAACAGAGCAGGAGGGTCTCTGTGCCCAGCAGGACTGGTGCGGAGGCAGTCCCGGGGTGGGGAGCTGCAGGCACCCCCCTGCCCTGCTGCCAGGGCTGGAGCAGAGCAGAGGTGCTCTCTAGAACCAGCGGTGGCCCATGCAGTGTTGTGGTGGCCCATGCAGTGCTGTGTGGTGCCGTGGTGGCCCATGCAGTGCCGTGGTGACGCCCGTGGTGGCCCAGCCTCCAGCCCCATCTAGTGGCAGCCGAGCCCGGTCCCAGCTGTGCCCTCTGTTGCAGGCACGGCACAGTGGTCACGGGCCAGCGGACAGGGTGCCTTATCTCCCAGCTACGAAGGGAGCCTCCACACTTTGGTAAGTGCCCCCCTTCCCCTGGCTCTGCTGGGCGCCTGCTGGTACCGGGGCGCTCGGGGGGCGTCCTCTCCCCCAAACATTTGGGCTCAGGGTCTGTCCTTTCCCCTGAACATCTTGGCTTGGGGTCTGTCCTCTCCCCCAAACATCCGGGCTCAGGGGATGTCCTCTCCCCTAAACATCTGGGCTTGGGGTCTGTCCTCTCCCCCTAAACATCTGGGCTTGGGGTCTGTCCTCTCCCCCAAACATTTGGGCTCGAGGTCTGTCCTCTCCCCTAAACATCTGGGCTCAGAGGACAGTGGCCAGCTGGCAGGTGGACACTGGGCTGGAAGCAGCTGAGCAGAGCTGCTGCAGCTGCCCAGAGCCCTGCTGGCAGAGGTGCAGCTCCTGCCTCCCTTTGCCGGGCGGTTCTGCCCGTGGGACCCCTCGTGCTTCTGGGGGCCGGGAGGTCCTTCCTGCCGTGGCCACGCCGGGGCCAGCAGAGGGGCCGGCCGCCGGCGCTGACGCCGACCTGTCGCTCTCTCCTGCCCTTCAAGCAAAACAAAATGGAAGACAGGTTGGACGAAGCCATCCACGTGCTGCGGAACCACGCCGTGGGCCAGACGGCCGCCATGCCCAGCGGCCACGGGGACATGCACGGGCTGCTGGGCTCGGCACCGGCCCACAGTGCCGCCGTGGGCAGCCTGGGCCAGGCCTTCCCCGCCGCCGTCATGTCCCTGGGGAACCGGCATCCCAGTCTGGTGAGCGTGGGAGCGTCGTGGCGGCGGGCGGGCACGCGGCAGGGATCCAGAGGGTCCTGCTCAGGGCAGCTGGAAGGGCTGGGCGTGCAGGGCGCGTGGAGTCTGCGCTCGGCGCGGTGGGAGGCGGCAGAGATGTTAGCCCTGGTGGAGACGGGCCGTGCCCGGAGCGGGCTGGTGCTGCTGGCTCGCCGTGCCCAGCCTGCTCTGCGGAGCCCCGTGGCTGTGCCGCGCTCACGGCTGGCTCTGCTTGCTCTGCTGCAGGTGGGAGGAGGCCACCCCGACGACGGGCTCTCCAGCAACCCCAGCCTGCTGCACAACCACGTCACGCTGCCGACGCAGCCCAGCTCGCTCCCCGACCTCGGCAGGCAGCCGGACACGTTCAGCGGTGAGGCGGCCCTGCACGGCCCGGGCTTGTCAGCCGCGGGGTCGCTGGGGGCACCCGAGGGGAGCAGCCCCGGCTGGCAGCAGCCACCCACGGGGCACCCACGGGCAGCTGTGACCCTGGGCCCTGCGCCCTCGCCTTTGGCCCACCAGTGTCTGCCCCACCTGCTGTGGGTGCACAGTGCCCCCCAGGCCCTGGCTCTGCCGGGGTCTGGGACCTCCAGACCTCTGGGCTTGGGGGCTCTGGTGGGACGAGCACAGGCAGTGGAGACAGAGCGCAGGCAGCAGCCCCCCAGCTCCTCTCGCTGCGGGTGGGCAGTGCAGGATGAGGCCAGGGTGCCGCGGGAGCAGGGGCTCCCTCCCCGTGGGTCGGACCCCCGCAAGCTCCACGTGTGGCTCCTTCCTCAGCAGGTCTGTCGGGGGCGCTGGGGCGAAGCAGCGTCTCCTCGGGAACCAGCGAAATCAAGAGGGAGGAGAAGGAGGACGAGGAGAACACGTCGGTGGCGGAGAACTCGGAAGAGGAGAAGAAGGAGCTGAAGCCCGCCCGGAACAGAACAAGGTGCTCTTTGAACAGGTCTCTCCCTCCACGTGGTCACCGGCCTGGGGGCCAGCTCGTGGCTCACCAGGCGCCGAGAGAGGCTGGAGGTTGTCCTGCGGCAGAGCCACCAGCCCCCTGCCCACCTGCGGGCACGGCCGGGGCTCCCGCTGCTCCCCAGCAGCCAGCCAGCCGTGGCAGGAGGGGTCTGTACCCGCCCTTCCCGCTGCCTCCTGCCCCCGTGGCCACAGGGCTACCTCGCGCTCTAAAGCGGAAGGTTGGCACCTGACCCGCACAGGTGGCCATGAGAAGGAGCCAGCGGTCAGCTGCCCGTGGCCAGGGGCCGGCGGGGTTTGACCTCGAGGCCACCTCCGGCCCGTTGGGCGGCAGCGGGTCAGCCGGCCGGTGTGTCTGCGGCCCCCTCCTGCCCTGCAGGCAGAGGGGTTCGCGTCTTCCCGGAGTGGCGGCGCTGGCCCCCCGACGCCGGCTCCGGCCTCAGCGGCGTGGCGGTCGGTTTCTGCAGAGTCGCCCCGCGGGTCCCGGCGGCGGCGGCCGCGCGCGTCGCTCTCTGTGCGTCGGCCGGTGCTGAGGGTGCCCGCGACAACGTCCCTGTCTCGTTCTTATTTTAAACCATTAGTCAAGATGAGGATGAGGAGGACGATCTTCTTCCCCCAGAGCAAAAAGCCGAGAGGGAGAGAGAGAGGAGGGTCGCCAATAATGCCCGCGAGCGCCTGCGGGTCCGGGACATCAACGAGGCCTTTAAGGAGCTCGGACGCATGTGCCAGCTGCACCTAAACAGCGAAAAACCGCAGACCAAACTGCTAATCCTCCACCAGGCCGTATCAGTCATACTGAACCTGGAGCAACAAGTCCGAGGTCAGTGAGGGGCCCGCTCTGGTGACAGTTGACGTACCTGGCCGGCACGGGGCTGTCTGTCTGTCTGTCTGTCTGTCCGTCCGTCTCCTGTGGCGCCTCCGCTCTCTCCTCTCCCCGCGGCCGTGAGACGCCCGAGGCTGCTGCTGGCTCTTCCTTCCCCCCAGCTCTGCTCGCTCCCTGCTCCCCTCCCGGCTCTGGCGGCCCCCGCTGCTCTCTCTGCTGCCGCCGCGCGGGCTGCATGCCGCTCCCCGAGGGGGCACCCGCACGGCCGGGCGCTTGGCCGGCAAGGCGGCCGGAGCGCTGGCCCCCGAGGGGCCCCCGGAGGGCTCGCGGGTCCGATGGCTCCGCTCTGGGCACCCAGGAGGCGGCGGAGCGGCGAGCGGTGCCCCGTGCCACGCGGGAACAGAGATGCTGAGCCCCGGGCTCTGGCCGCTGCGGCTGCCTGGGCCACCTGCGCTTGGCTGCGAGCCGCCGGCACCCCGGCAGAGCCCAGCGGGCGCGCGCAGCCTCCCGGCGCTCGCCCCGGGGGAGCAGGACGGGGAGGCCCCACCGCTTGGCTCGCGCTCCCCGCCGTGCATGCCGCCGCTGCCGGCCCCGCTAACCCCGGTCTCTCTGCAGAGGCGGCGGCGCCCTGCGCGGGCGGCGGTTTGTGCCCGGCTCTGCCCCTCTCTGCTGGCCTGTGCTGTCGCCCCGGTGTTGGAGCCCTCTGTGCCTCTGCTCAGCCTGCAGTCGTTGCCTCTCGTAACACGTCGATAGTTTTCTCCTGTCTCCTTTTTAATCCCCCTCGTTGACCCCTGAGTTTTTATTTCGCTGGCTCTGTTCTTTCCGATCTCCTACAGACAGTCCCCAGCCGTGACCTCCCGGTGGTCCCACTCTCTACCTTGTACTTGCTGCTGGCGGATGGAGGCAGGAGCCGGCCGGGGGCCAGGGCGTAGGGGCAGAGTTGGCACCCTGGTCACTTTGGTCTCCCACGCTTGTCCCTTTTTAAAGCCTCCCGGGATGCGGCCGGGGGCCGTTAGCGCAGGCAGCCAGGGCCTCCGGCTCGGAGCGTTTGGCCTCTGGGCCGCTCTGCAGGAGAGGAGCCGGCCCCGTGTCCTCCCCGGCCGCAGCTGCGGGGCCGCTGGGTCCCCAGGTGCTCAGGGCGGCTGCCGGGACCCGCAGTCCCTGCTGACGGGGCAGGAAGGCAAAGGAGAAGGTGTCGGGGTCGCAGGGGCCGGGCAGGCAGGTCAGGGCCCGGCTCGTGGAGCTGGATGTGAGGCGCCACACGGACCACCGGCCGCACCGGGGAGGTGGCTCCGTCGTGGCCAGCTCATGCTGCCCGCCCCGGCGTGGAGCCGCTGGAGCTGTGTCCCTGCTCCAGAGGGCCACCGACCGGGACCCAGCTGTGTGGCCACAGGGACGAGCTGGCTTTGGGTCCCGGGGGACTGCTGGCTCCGCTCCCCGCGGCCACGCTGGGCTGGCCGGGCAGACGTGGCAGCGCCGGCCAGGTCCACCGAAGCGGCGGGCAGGGCGCAGGGACAAGGCAGCAAGGAGAGGACGCAGGCAGGGACGGTGGGAGCCCCTGTCCTTCGCAGGCAGACGCTGGCCCGGGGAGCCCTTGCTCCCCCTCGGCGTGGCCAGGAGGCAGCAGCCCCCCTCCAGCACCCCAGGAGGGCTCTGAGGCTTCCCCGCGGGGCTCCCGGTGCGTCCCAGCGCAGCTCTGGCCCAGGGACCCTCCTCAGACAGGTCTTTCCCGCGAGAACTTTTGCTCTGGGGGAGAAGGTCGTCGGAGCAGCGAGTTGGGGCTTCGGAGGGGATGGGCTGCGGGTGAGGCCGCGGTTTAAGGTGCTGCCAGCACGACTCTGCCTTCCCCCCACACCCCTGCCCGATTGGGGCACCCCCGAGGTGCTGCCCGCGCTGGAGGCCGCCCCACAGCCTGGGAACCGAAGTCGCCCACCTCCCGGTCTGGATTCGGTGTCTGGCTGAGGCACCCGGCCCCTGCCACCCCCGCGGCTCCTCGCCCGGCGCAGGGGGCTGCTGCTACTGCTGCTGCCCGGGCACCTTCCCGGCAGCTTCTCGCTGCAGACGGGTCTTTGCAGGAAGTCTTCCAGCAGAGGGGTTTGCTCGCTGCCAGGAAGCCCCTTCTGGGGGCCTGAGGCTGCTGGTCCGGGCTGAGACACCCCCCACCCCCTGCCCTGAGCCAAAACCAGCCAGGAGGGCAAAACTCGACAGAGGGGAGGCTGAGCGGGTGTCACTCCTGCATCTGCCACCTCTGGCAGCACCCTCCAGCCCCAGCAGCACCCTCCAGCCCTGGCAGCACCCTCCAACCTTGGCAGCACCTCCCAGTCCTGGCAGCGCCCTCCTTGCATCCTCAGCAGCACTCTTCAGCCCCAGTAGCACCCTTCACTCCCAGCAGCACCCTCCAGCCCTGGGCAGCACCCTGTACCTCGAGCAGCACCCTCCCTCCACCCCGTGCTGGCAGCACCTTTGTGCAGCCCCCAGAGGCCCGGCAGCCTCCGTAGCCCCGGGCAGCGCCCGAGAGCCGTTTGGGCTTTGCCAGAGGAGCCCGTTTGGGCGGTTCCAGCGGACACCCGGCGCACCCCCAGCACGGCACCGCCCCGCTCGCCGCCGCCCCCCTGACTAACCCCTGTGGTGCTGTGAACCCAGCAGCACAGACGAGGCCTTGTCACTGGAGGACAAAGACCTGAGGGACCGGGAGAGGAGGATGGCCAATAACGCCAGGGAGAGGGTGCGCGTGCGGGACATTAACGAGGCCTTTAAGGAGCTGGGACGCATGTGCCAGATGCACTTAAAAACGGACAAAGCGCAGACCAAACTGATCATCCTCCAGCAAGCCGTGCAGGTCATTCTGGGCCTGGAGCAGCAAGTACGAGGTATGGAACCGCCGGCAGGGCACGTCGGGGCCCCGCTGTCCCCGCCGCCTCTGCCCTCCCTCCTGCTTGCGCCCCCGCCGCGCCGGCCTCCCCTCGCGCTCGGCGGCGCTTTGGCACCCGGGTCCCGCCGAGCGGCTTCGGAAAGCTCCGCCCGGGGACTGGCTGAGGCTCCGGGGGCTCCCCGGGAGCAGGCAGGTGCTGGGGTGGCCCTGGGTCCCAGCCGGGCGCTGCTCCTGCAGCCGCTGGCACCGAGGCTGCTCCCTCGCGCGGTCCCGGGGTCGGTCTGTCTGTCCCGGGAGCCCGTCCTCGCTCTCTGTTCCGGCTGCTGCTGCTGCGAGCGGTGCCGCTGCCTCGGCTGAAGCCGCTTCCCCCCCTCGCTGTGTCCGGCACAGAGCGCAACCTGAACCCCAAGGCCGCCTGCCTGAAGCGTCGGGAGGAGGAGAAGGTGTCCGGCGTCGTCGGGGACCCCCAGATGACGCTTTCGGCTTCGCACCCCGGGCTGGGAGACGGGCACAACCCTGTCGGACACATGTAAAGGTAACGGGCCCCCGCCCCGCGATCCCCCAGGGAGGGGGAGCTCAGCCCAGCACCTAGCACCACCCCAGTGGCCACGTCGGGGCACTCAGGGCCACAGCCAGGCTGCCCTGCAGCACCTCCAGGGAGGGGGAGCTCAGCCCAGCACCTAGCACCACCCCAGTGGCCAAGTCAGGGCACTAAGAGCCGCAACCAGGCTGCCCTGCAGCATCTCCAGGGAGGGGGACTCCCCCACTGCCCTGGGCAGCCCAGTCCGGGCTCTGATCCTCCTTTCCCTGAGGAAGGGCTTCCATGTGGGAGGGAGCAGGCAAATCCCAGAAGTGCTGAGGAAGCCCCAGAAGCTGGGGTGCCCCAGGGAGACCGTGGGCTGACCCCACTTCTAAGGCAACCCTGCTCCTGGCCAGGAGTAGCCCAGCCTGCTTGGCCCAAGCAGTACAAGGCTGTTGGGATCGGGGGGCACTGAGTGGGTCTGGGAGTCAGGGCCCAGCGGTGCCTCAGCCCACTGCACCTGCACATGCCGGGGTGTCACCCGAGGGCTGGGACGAATCACAGAGCATTAGGGGTTGGAAGGGACCCCAAGAGATCATCCAGTCCCATCCCCCTGCCCCAGCAGGATCCCCTAGATCCAGTCACACAGGAACAGCCCAGGAGGGTTTGAAATGTCTCCAGAGCAGAAGACTCCACAACCCCCTGGGCAGCCCCTGCCAGGGCTCTGGCACCCTCACTAGGAAGAAGGTCCTTCTCACACTGATGGGGACCCTCCTCTGCTCCAGCTGACACCCGCTGCCCCTTGTCCTGTCACTGGGTGCCCCTGAGCAGAGCCTGGCTCCCTCCTCCTGACATCCATCCTTTACATACTGACCAACAGCCATGGGGCCACCCCTCAGGCTCCTCTCTCCCAGCTCCCCCAGCCTCCCCCCAGCAGGGAGCTGCTCCCTCCCTCCAGATTCTGAGGGCTGGTTTGGGGTCCCCCCGCAGGTCTCCTCGCTCCCGCGGACGCAGAGCTCTGCAGGACGCAAACCCCGCCGGCGCGACCTGCCCGACCTAACCCTAACCCCCGACCCTCGGACTCTGCCAACACTGACGGACGCGGCCGGACCCCGGCGGGACCTGACGTAAGGGGCTGGGTGGGGGCCGGCGGCCGACACGAGCCCACTGTAGTGGCCAAGCAAACACACACGAGAATTGCCTTAAGTGTGGGGCGAGTGCGGAGCAGCCAGCCCACGCCGCTCGCGGGGGGCGGCCTGTGCTCCTGGCTCCTGCACGAGCAGCCAGCAGCGAAAATTGTGCCTAAGCTTGAGAGTTTCTTTTTAAAAACAGCAAAAACAAAAAACCCACAAAAACACAAAAAAAGGAGAGAGAGAAGAGGAGAGGAGAGGAGAGGAGAGGAGGAAGAAAGCTCAGAGACCCTTTAGTTCAGAGCTGAGGATTTTTTTTAACGTAGAACAAATAGCGAAGCCCTCGGGGCTGGTTTTGTTTGGGGGGGATTTTTTAAGCTTCTTTGTTTTGTTTTGCGTCTGTTTTGTAAGCGCCGACAGAAGGATTTCTGGGTCCTTGTTTGTTTTGTATGAAAACCCACAAAAAGCCGACGGCGACCGAGCGGCTCGTAGCCCCCCGGCTCCTCTGCTGCTGCTTCTGAGTTCAGCGCGGGGTCTGTAGGAGCAGCCGGGACGTGCGCGTGGTTGGAGAGAGAGACGCTGGCTGGAAGGGGAGGGAGTCTCCCTCTGGGATGCCGGCGTGGCCCCAGCCAGGGGACGCTGGTCCTTGCCCGGCTCGCACCTGCAGTACGAAGCAGCCCCGGCTCCCGCCCGCGCCGAAGCCACCGGCTCGTTGCTTCGGCTGCGTCTGCTCTGGCGAAAGGGGGGCAGAGCGGCGGCGAGGGGCTCTGCCAGCAGCGTTGGCTCCTCTCCTGGAGGAGCCGGGGTCCTGCCCGGTGCCCGCTGCCCTCCCGGGGCCGCGCGATGGGGCCGATGAGCCCGGCCGGGGGGTCGGCAGAGGAGCCGCACGAGAGCCGGGGGCAGCCTGGGGCCGGGCGCTGCCGCAGGCACCGAACAAAGACCGACCGAACAAAGCTGGAGGAGGCAGCACCCGAGGGAAGGGTGAGAGCAGCCAGCCCCTGCCCCGCGCGAGATGCTGCAGTGGCCAAGCCGGGCCAGCGGTCCCTCAGTTCCCAGTCCAGACCGCACCAGTGTGCCCAGTGGGAGGAAGGTGCCGACAGCCACCACCGCCTGGAGGTGCAGGAGCAGAGGAGGAGGCGCCGAGCTGCAGCACGGAGCTGGCAGTGGAGAAGCACCTGCCAGGGACTGTTTGTTCCCTCTCCTTCCCCTTCTGTGCCCGGCTCTTCCCAGCTCCTGGGGGATGGCAAACCCTGTCTCAGCAGTGCCTGTGGGTCCCCCAGACTGGCCCAGAGCTGCCCGCCGGAGCCTCATCAGGCGGGAGAGGGCCGTGGGACAGCCCTGTGGTCCAGGAGGACCCCCGGCCACAGGGTCCCTCTCTGCTCCTCCGCCTGGTGCTCCCAGGGAAGCTGTTGCTTTGGCCCAGGGGAAGGGCCGGACTGGGCAGCAGGATCCGGTCCTGTGGGACTTCCCAGGACCCCCAGGCTCCCGGTGCTCCCGGTGCTCCCGGTACTCAGAACGGGTGGTTGTGCGGCTGGACCTGCTCAGGACTTTGCTCATCTCCCACCTGCACCCAAGGACCCTGGCTCAGCCCCAGGAGCATCTCAGAGGGGCCGCTGAGCGGAGCTGGAGCAGCGCAGGACGTCGGAGAGGTGGTCAGGGGCTTCCCCGGGGCTGGACTGTGCAGCAGCAAGTGGAGGCAGAGCAGAGCGGCTGCAGAAACTCGGCGGAACTGGAAGGTGGAGAAGGTTTGGGACTGGGTCACAGTCTGGCTGAACAACCTGCATCCTTCAGTTTGGCCCCGCTGGCCTCTGCCCTCTGTGCCCAGGGCAGCACGGAGACGCTCCCGAGGCCACATGTGCTGCCGGGTGACACCAGCACCGCCAGGTGCTGCCCCTAACCCCCCGGCGGCTCCGAGCCGCCAGCCTGTCGCAGCCAAACTCACCTGGGGGTGACCCGGGCGGAGGGGACCGGGCTCTGCGCCTTCCCCGGCCCCGCCGGTGCCATCTCACAGATGACTTTCCTCCACGGACTCCTTCTGTCTGCCTGTCGCTCCGGCGCCGCTCCTGCGCGGAGAGCGTCTGCCCAGTGCCTGGAGTCCGGTGTGTTAGCAGTAGAAAGGGCAGATTTGTCCATCTCCTCCTCCTCTTGGCCTGCTTTGGCCCCCAGCAGGACGGCTGCAGCCTCCCTGAGACCTTGGGTGGGGGCAGCTCCGGGGGGTGGAGCCGCAGCCACCCCCAGGCTCTGCAGCCGCTGCCCTGCCTGGGGCCCGGCTCAGCCGAGCAGCCGCCGGGCTGGGGTTCAGCCCCAGCTATCTGCGGGGTCCCCCCGGGCTCACGGCCGCCTGCCTGTGCCCGATCCCGCAGCGGGGCGGTGGTGGGAGGGACGGGCCCCGGGCCAGCTGGGTGCCAGTCTGCCGCCGTCCTGTCTGCGCTGAGCACCAGCTGTGCCTGGGTTCGCAGGGTGCCTGGGCACCCTGAGGTCCCGTGGGTGGCTCTGGGCAGCAGCCCCACACCATGGGGTTGACTCGCGGACCCTCCCCAGGGCGCTGCAGGTGCCCCCCGAGTGCCGGCCACGAGCCTGTTGCTGGAGGCTTTCTCGGGTGGAGCAGGAGGGACCAGGCTGGGATTTCCCCAGGAGCCCTCACGCCTGCAGCCTGCTGGAGCCAGCAGAGCCCTGGGGCTGGGAGGGCCCCCACATCCTCCCCTGTCAGCAGCCCAGGGGGAGGTCCCCTGAAAAACAAGCAGCTTGTGGTGCCTCCAGTCCCCTCATCCCTGAGCTTTGCCCCCGTGGGGAGCTGCCAGGGTTGGTGCCAGTGCAGCCCACGGCTCTGTGCTCTGCTGGGGACTGGGCCAGCTCCAGCTTCAGCAAGCCCCTGGCACAGAGCCTTAGATGGGAGCTGAGGCTGGGGAGGGGAAGCAAAGCCAGGGCTGGGCCAGGACAGAGCAGCAGCCCCCACTGCACAGAGCTGCCCCAGCTCGACCGGGCCCTGGCCGCTGGATTCCCCCCGTTCCTGCTCACACCAGCAATAGCAAGACCTGTTCTCTGCCCCACGAGCTTGCACAAGGTCTTTGCCCCGTTAATCCTATGCAACCCCCTCCCCTGTCCCCCAGGGCTCTCCAGGTGCCAGCCCGGTCCTGCTCTTACGCTGAGGTCCTGCTCCGTGTGGCCTCGGGCTCCGCTTTGACTTCCAGCAGCTCCAAGAGCGCTGCCCTCACGCTGCGGGAGTGGGCGAGGGCTGGCACCGCAGGAACCCCCTTCCTGCTCACGCTGCGGGAGCTGCCGCTGAGCCGGAGGGAGCAGGACCGGTCCTCGGGCTCCTCCACACACCCTTCACCCTGCTGTGCCTTCTGCTCGATGCTTGGTGCCTCGCTGCCAGCGGCCTTCGCCTCGCACCGTCTCCCCGGTAGCCCCGACTGCAGGTGCCCCCTTCGCTGCCCGGCTCTGCCCGCCTGAGGCCTCCCGTGGCCGGGCTGCTCTTCCTCCAGCCCCGAGGTCCTTCCCCCTGCTCCCTCAGGCCGTGCCGCCTCCGAGCTCTCCGTCCGCAGCCGCTGTGGATCTCTGCGGTGGGGCAGAGCCATGGCCAGGGAGGACTCGGAGCTGGATGAGGCTCCCGGGGCTCTGTGCGGGGATTCGGTCCTCGGGGCGCTTCAGCCCAGACAGACAGGCGGCAGCTGCGGGACCTCTCCCCGCCAGAGCCGAGCTGGGGGCTGCTCTCTGCTCGCGAGGGCTTCTGTGGCAACCCTGGGCCCACCCTGCAGCCCACCGGCCCGCGCTGAGCCGCAGCTCTGCCGGGGGTTCCCGCGGGGCTGCTTCTGGTTCCTCTTCTGCTTCCAGATGCCTCTTGCTCCTCAGTCCTGGCAGCCCCCGGCCCGGCCGAGCACCTGCTGGGAACGAGGCCCTCGCGGTGTCACCACCCGGCAGGGCGCAGCCGCCGGCAGGGCAGCAGAGGGGTTTGTGCTGCCCAGCGGGGTGTCCCGAGGCCTCGTGCTGCCGGGCACCCCGGGGCTCCCCAGCGCAGGCAGCCGGCCGGGGCCGCCATGGTCTCACGTCTTCCTCGGCACTTGAAACCCGCCGGCTTCTGAGGGGCCGAGCGAGGAGGAAGGGCCGGAGCCGCGGCCGCCGCCGTGTGCTCCTCCGTCTGCTGCGAGAGGAGAACGAGGCGCCTGGAGAACCGGAGCGGCGCCAGCCCCGGGAGCTCCCCTGGTTCTGCGGGTGGGACACAAGTGCTGCCGGGTCACCTTCCCTCTATTTTTGTAGGACGGGCTGGGGTGGGAGAGCAGCCGGGAGACGCCCCCAAGACGTTGGTTTCCTTCCGACCTCCGCGGAAAAGGGGGTGGGGGGTGGTTTTTATTTGGGGGGGACGGGGTTGCTTTTGATTTTTTTGGCCTTTAAAAAGAAAAAAAACCACAAAAAACAACAAAAAAGAAAAACCCAATAAAAACCAAGGTCTTCTGCTCTTTGTTTGGATCTTGACGCTGCCCGGCCTGGAGATCCGGAGGGGCCGGAGGGGCCGGGGGCCTTGTCCTCAGAGCAGGCCCAGGCTCTGCTGCTGGGCTCCAGCAAAGCGCCGGCGGCCTCGGCCCGACCCGGCCGAGCAGCAGCAAACGGGTGGGGAAACGAGGAAGTGTTTTGGGGGGACACCCCCGCGTTTTGTCCTGGGAACCGCATCGCAGTTGGGGGATGAGCTGTGTTTCCGAGTGCCTCGAGAGATGACCCCGTTGGTCCCGTTGCTCCTTTTTGTTTGGGTTCCTTTGCGTTCCGTTCGCGTTCTGTTTTTTAAATAATTTTATACGATGTCCAAACAGCTGGCTGGATTATTTGGGAAATTTTTAAATAATCCTAACTTTTTTAAGAAGTAGATTTGGAGGACTGTCCTGTATATAACAGTACTGTAGCAATAAATGTGACCTTTTATAACAACAGCACCTTCTTCTCTTGCTGTCCCCCGGCCGCGGCCCAAAGGCAGCTTCGGGTGGCAGGGGGTGGTTTAGCTGCAGTGGGGTGGGACGGGGGGCGCCGACCTGCTGGAGAGCAGCGGGGGCACGAATGGGAACAGCTGGACTAGCGGGGCAGTGAAGGACCAAGCCACGGTGCCAGCGCAGGGTGGGGACCGAGCTGTGGGAGGGCAGCAGAGGCGAAGGGACCTGGGGCTGCTGGTGGCCAGCGGGGTGGCCAAGAGCCAGCAGTGTCGCCCTCTTGCGGCCACGGAGGCCAGCGGCATCTCGGTGCGGCTCGAAAAGGGGGGGTTGGTAGAGCGAGAGAATCGCAGAATCATCACGGATTGGAAGGGACCTCGAACGATCCTCTAGTGCAATCGCCCTGCCACAGCAGGATCACCCGGACCAAGTTCTCCTCCTCCTCTGCTCTGCCCTGGGGAGACCGCAGCTGGAGGCTCGTGTCCAGCTCTGGGCCCCTCAGCTCCAGAAGGACCTGGAGCTGCTGGAGAGAGCCCAGCGCAGAGCCACAGGGATGGTGGAGGGAGGGGAGCATCTCCCCAGTGAGGAGAGGCTGAGGGGTGACCCCATGAGTGTTGATCAGTATGTGAAGGGTGGGTGTCAGGAGGATGGAGCCAGTGGCAGTTGCACCCAGTGACAGGACAAGGGGCAGCGGGTGCGAGCTGGAGCAGAGGAGGTTCCACATCAGTGTGAGAAGGACCTTCCTCCCAGGGAGGGTGACAGAGCCCTGGAAGGGGCTGCCCAGGGGTCTTGTGGAGTCTCCTTCTCTGGAGAGGTTTCAAACCCAGCTGGACTGTTCCTGTGCGACTTGGTCTAGGTGGTCCTGAGCTGCGCGAGGCCCCGCTGCGCTCCACGACGAGGCCGCTCCGCTCAGGCACTGCCGCGGACACCCCTGACGCCCGCACGCGCGGCCCGCGGGGTCTTTCCTGGAGCCTCGGCGCCCCCGCGCAGGCGCAGTGCGGGGTGACTTTGACGGGCGCGATGCTGGAGCAGCTGATCGGACCGCGCTACGTCCAGCTGCTGAAGACCTGGTGAGGCCGGGGACAGCCCTCCGCGATCGGGGATCCTCCCCTCGCCCTCCGGGCCTCCAGTGGGCGGTGGGGCCGCGGCCGGGCCTCGGGATCCGCAGGGGAGGCCGCGCGGCCTGCAGCCGCCCTCAGCAGGGACAGCGGCCCCGGCCCCGCCGCGATCTGCGAGAGCACAGAGGCCTTCCCGAACCCGCGGAGGGTGGTTCGCGGGGTTGGGTTCGGCGCCGGGCGCAGCTCTGTCTCAGCGCTGCAGGGGTTTGTCGGTCCAGCGGGAGCGGAGCGGCCTGTGGGCTCTAATGGTGCTGGGAGCTGTAGCGGGAGGGCACTTACAGGAGGTCGGGGACGGGGGGTGGTTGTGTTAGCTCTTAAATAAAAATGCTTCAGCGCAGCCGCTGAAATGATCCGGGGGCTGGAGCTTCTGCCGTAGAGAGGAGGCTGAGAGACCTGGGGCTGCTCAGCCTGGAGAGGAGGGGACTGAGGGGGGATCTAGTTGATTCTTAGAAATATCTAAAGGGCCGGTGTCAGCAGGATGGGGCCAGGCTCTGCTCAGTGGTGCCCAGTGACAGGACGAGGGGCACTGAGCACAAACTGGAACCCAGGAGGTTCCTCCCAGAGCCCTGGCTCAGGTTGCCCAGAGATGTCATGGAGTTTCCTGCTCTGGAGAGATCCCAAACCCTCCTGGGCTGTTCTTGTGGGATCTGCTGTAAGTGATCCTGCTGTGGCAGGGGGCTTGGACTGGATGATCTCCAGAGGTCCACCTGGAATTCCACCAGTCTGGAATTCAGTCTTTTCAGTGAGGTTCTTTCCAGTTTCTGCCAAGCTTTTAGCCTTGATCACGATGACTTTGCCAGGCACCTGAGCAATGGGCATTGCCCAGCCCTTTCACAGAGGAGAGTTAATGTTGGTTACTGCACACGTGTGTCTGTCTTTTCTTTAGGACTCCCACCCTCCTGACGTGGGGCGGGGTAGGTGGTGTTGGCGTAATATGGGCCACAGACTGGAAGCTGGTACTGCAGTACGTTCCCTACATTGGTGGCAAGTACAAAACTGAAGACTGAGCTTCCCCTGACAGTGAGTTCTGTTTGTGCATCTCTTGGCTTTAGCAGCAGCGCTGGGTTGATGTCACAGTCACTGTCTGTCCAGGGCACGATTGCCTTGCTGGTCTGGAACAAAACTGCACAGTTTGCTCATTGTGAGCTTTTTCTTTGGAATTGGGCCTTCAGAGAGCACCAGGAGGATGAAACATTGATAAGTCTGTTCATTTCGAGCGGTTCTCTTGCAGCAGTGGGTTTTTCACAGCACCCTGTGGTTCTTAAGAAGTCAAATCAAGTTTTCTGTGGTGGCTTGTAACTGACAGCAGGTGTGTTTGCCTCTCTTCTTGCGCAGGCTGGCTTCAAGCTCACCCATTGTGTTGTTGCCTGGCAAATCCAGGCTCCTCTCTGTTCTTTGTAGTGAGTGTGCCCCTGGCTGTGCAGGGCTGTTGGAACGGGATGATCTTTCGGGTCCCTTCCAACCCCGGCCATTCTGTGGAATGTTCAGAGCTGGTTGCTGTGCACCACAAATTCATTGCAAAAGTAGCTTTCTCAACCTGGGGGGTTCTTTTTCTTTAATTGGATATGATGGACTGTCCTGGGTCTTCTCTAAGCCTGACCATCTGTAAAGCTTCAGGAGCAGTTAAACGACACCTCCAGTGGGTCCTCTACCTGCAGAGGCAGCTGTTTTGACAGCTCTGTAGCCCAGTGGAAGGAGCACGGCCACCAGCAGAGCACTCAGTGTGGTGTCCATCTCTGGTTTTGTTCTATCCCCTCTGCCCCTGTCATTATTCACTGGGGAGCAGAAGCCAGCACCCAGCTCTCTACACCCTCCTTTCAGGTGGCCGTAGAGGGCAGTGAGGGCTCCCCTCAGCCTCCTCCTCTCTAAAGAGCCCAAACTCCCTCAGCCTCTCCTCATCAGACCTGTTCTCTAGACCCTCAGGAGCTTGGCAGCTCTGCTTTGGACACCTTCAGCACCTACACGTCCCCCTTGTAGTGAGGGGCCCAGAGCCGACCCCAGTACTCGAGGCGACGCTTCACCCGTGGCCAGCACAGGGGCTGTTCGAGGTGGCAGCTTTCCTGGTCCTCGTGCATGAATCATCTGGGAGGAGGACCAGAGGTGGAGGATGTTTCCGGGGCAGCCTGTGGTTCCTTCCTCGGGCGCTGCAGGCCTTGGTGCCTGCACCCTGCCCTTGGTGTCCGGCCTGGGTGCCTCGTGTGGCTCTGTCTGTGGTGGCGGCTGCTCTGCTTAACAACCACTTTGTGTTTGTTGTAGGACATTTATTGCCAGACAGTGGTTGGGATCCGTCCATCTGCCAAGACCCCGCTTTGAGATGAGCTTGTCCAGCACAGCTTCTGCAACAGGCCGTGGGGTCCCTCTCTCTCCCCCACGAGCGCTCAGCTGTGAACAAACCCAGCCTCCCAGCCCACCTCACACGCTCCCTCTGACCCCTTCCACAGCAGATTTGCCCCAATGGGAGTAATTTATAAACCCAGTGTACAAAATAAACCAAGTGAGTGGTGTCTGGGGGGGTTGTGTTGCTACTCCTCAGCCCCCACTCCTGCGTGGGTTGGGGCTGAGTCTTCTGCATGTTTGCCTGCCTTAAGGCCCAGACCTTCCGTGGGACGGGCTCCTCCCGTGCTGGTTCCTCGGGCGTCAGCCAGTGCCTGCTGGGTCTGAGCTGTCCTGGAACTGTTCTTGGCAGTGGGTTGGGTTTGAGGTGATCCGGAGTGAGCCAGACCAGCGGCCACCCTGGGCTCTCATACAGTCCGTTGTTGTAGCCACTAACAGAGAGTCTCCTGGTGCGAGGGTGCTGAGGTGCTGGAACAGGCTGCCCCATCCCTGGCAGCGTTGAAGGCCAGGCTGGCTGGGGCCCTGAGGAACCTGCTCTGGTGACGGTGTCCCTGCCTGTGCAGGGGGGTTGGGACTAGAGAATCTCGACCACAGCTGGAGGCTTGCGTCCAGCTCTGGGCCCCTGAGCTCCAGAAGGACACGGAGCTGCTGGAGAGAGCCCAGCGCAGAGCCACAGGGATGATGGAGGGAGGGGAGCATCTCCCTGCTGAGGAGAGGCTGAGGGAGCTGGGAGAAAAGGAACCTGAGGGGTGACCCCATTCAAGCTGATCAACGTGTGAAGGATGGGTGTCAGGAAGATGGAGCCAGGCTCTGCTCAGTGGCCACTAATGACAGGACAAGGGGCAGCGGGTGTGAGTTTGAACAGAGGAGGTTCCATGTCAAAGTGAGAAGGAACCTCTTCCCAGTGAGGGTGCCGGAGCCCTGGCAGGGGCTGCCCAGGAGGGTTGTGGAGTCTCCTTCTCTGGAGACGTTTGAAAACCTGCCTGGACTGTTCCTGTGTCCAGGGGACCTAGGGGACCCTGCTGTGTCAGGGGATTGGACTGGATGGTCTTTGTCCTCCATCATTTCAACCTGGGGGATTGGAGTGGATGATCTTTGAAGTCCCTTTCAATCCCCAATGTTCTGTGACTCTGTGATCTTTAAGGTCCCTTTCAGCTGTGGCCATTCTAGAACAGAGATTCCTGGCCCTTCCAGGGAGTCACTGCACTGCTCTGCAGCGGGATGTGCTGGGAACAAGAGAGTTTGAGAAGAGTTTGGTGGGAATTGATGATCTGTGCTTCTCTGAGTTCATCTGGCTTCATCCCCTTCCACCAACACTGGACTTTGCCAACACATGTATCTGCCAGAACAGCATCACCGCGTGTTTCCTGTAGTTAGAGGGAAATTTCACCTTGTGGCTGTTCTTAGCTGCCCTGAAAGGCTTTAATTGCTGGGAGGGAAAAGCTGCAGTGAGGCAGCTGGACTGGCCTGTACTCACACATCACCAGGACCAGGAGCTCCTGCTCAGCAGCCTGAGCCTCTCCTCCTGTGTCGAGCGTGTCCAGACGTGACAGGGATGAGACGCCGCTGCTGAGCTCAGAAACGACACCGTTTAGTCGTGTTCGTGGGGCTGGAAGCTCTTCAGAAGGCCTTGAGCCCAGGGCCTGCCTGTGGACCGCGGCCCCGCCGAGCTGCCCGTCTGCAGTGAGGATTCTCCTCAGCGAAGCCCCAGCGACAGCATCGAGCTGAGATGAGATCAGAAGACAAAAACATTCCCAGCTCCTCCTGCCTGCCTGGGTGGGCGCCGCAAGGAACGCCCGGGCTTGGGATTTGCTCACCCTTGGGCGATTGTTTAGCCGCTTACGCTTGCCACGGTGCTTCAGATGGCGGCTTTGCCTCTAATTAACCCTGGGATTAGCAGGCAGCCGGTGGCCTTCCAGTGCTTCCCCTTCCACCACCTGCCGAAGGGCTGTCAGGAACCTCTCCTGCGTTCGAGGGCCGATTCCTGCTACAGTTCAAGCGGTTTCTCCTCAAGTGTTCGACGTTCGGTGCTGCTCTGAGCCCAGCTGGAGACACCGTGAGACCCATCCTCATCCCTGGGGAGGTCGATGGGCACCCGTCAGGCTGGCAGGAAGCTCCGGATCGATGGCGCCGACGACAAAGTCCCCAGTCGAGGAGTCTCCCAGTGCCAAGCGGTCAGCGCTCAACAGCCACCCTGCAGCGGGGCTTTCCTTGGGTGTCCGCCTGCGTTCCCCCGGCCCTGCAGCTTCCGCAGGGGGGTTTCTCTTGCAAGAAGGTGACCGCGGGGAGCTGCCAGCGGCTCCTCGCACAGCGGGTGGCTGCAGGGAGCCCGAGGGGGGCAAAAGCGGCAAAGCAGCAGCAGCCGGGGCGGCGGCGCCGGGAGGCGCTGGGTTTGGCTTTTCCCAGCCTCCCGGCACATCGGGCGCCCGTTAACGGCCGCGCACGACCCCCGGCCTCGTGGCGCTCGGGGCTCCCCGGCACCGGGCACCGCGATGGCGACCGTCTCCCTGCCGGCTGCCCCATCGCGGGGGCCCGGCCCTACGCTGCCCGCTCCGGGCTGTCCCGGTCACTGTAGCCCGGTGGCGGGGGTGCCGCGGACACCGGAGGAGCCTTCAGTCGGCGGCCCGGAGCAGTGCGGTGCGGACGAGCGCCG
>VXBP01010543.1:0-83130 GCA_013400115.1 Rhinopomastus cyanomelas
GCTGGCCAGTGGTTTCACCTTTTTCCTAGTCCACAAAGAGCCCTTGGCGGTTCACACAGAGATCCTTAATCTCTGTTCTGGATAACAAGGTTTTTCAGCCCAAACTGTGCTGATCATCTGTGTCTACAGACACTAATTGTCCTTCAGGTGTTGTTGCAGCTACATCCCTGCTCTGCCAAACCTTCCTTAGAGATCACTGTGGAAGGCTGAGGAAGGGGGCACCACCAGTCACAAGTGCTTGGGGTGTTGCAGGACCCCCGTGACGTTCAGCTCGGCTTCAGATATCAAATTAGCAAAGGTAAATATTTTTCCTCTTTCTTTGTTAAATTGGGTTTGGACTACCCTTTGGACAGTAAATAATGCATCACATTTACATTCAAATATTTCTTTTCCCATTAGCCCTGGGTAGGGAGCAAACCAATATTTGCTGCAGCGTCTTGCTGGGGCTTCTGGAAAGTTATCTGTGTGCTAAATAAGTAAATAAGCGGGTGGACAAATGTGAGCTGGTAGGGAAGGCAAATTTGCAGCAGGTTTTGTGAAGATACTGCACCCAGCTCAGTCAAAATTCAGCTCTGGGTTTGTAACCTGTTTGCAGTTTGCCTCCTGGAAATGAAAAGAATGACACCAGAATCATAGGATCACAGCTTGGCCAGGGGTGGAAGGGACCTTAAATAGCATCCAGTTCCAACCCCCCTGCACAGGCAGCAACACCTTCACTACAGCAGGTTACTCAGGGACCCAGACAACCTGGCCACCAACACTGCCAGGGATGGGGCAGCCACAACTGCCCTGGGCAACCTGCTCCATTTTCTCCCCACCTTCACAGCAAAGAACTTGTTCCTCATGTCTAACCTCAATTTCTCCTCTTCAAGTCTAGAACCTTTCCCCTTGTCCTCTTGTTACCCATCCATGTCAAAGCCCTCCCCCAGCTTTCCCTGCTTCAGAGACTGGAAAGCTGCTAGAAGGTCACCGGGAGACCTCCTCTTCTCCTGGCTGAACAACCCCAACTTGCTCAGCCTGTCCTCATATGGGAGGTGCTCCAGCCCTCTGAGCATTAAAGTTGCTCTCCTCTGGATGCCTTCTAGGAGCTCTGTGTCCTTCTGGTGTTGGGGACTCCAGAAGAGGGACCCAGGGCTCCAGGTGGGGTCTCCCAAGTGCAGAGTAGAGGGGGAGAATCCTCTCCTTCAACCGACGGTCACTGCTCCTCTTGCTGCAGCCCAGGACATGGTTGGCTCTCTGGGCTGCCAGCACCCACTGACAGCTCCTGTTCAGCTTCTGCTCCATCACCACCCCCATATCACAGAATCACAGAGCATTGGGGATTGGAAGTGACCTTGAAAGACTGTCTAGTTCAATCCCCCTGCCAGAACAGGGTCACCTGGACCAAGTCCTTCTCCTCAAGACTGTCCTTTCTCCTCCCAGTCTGTGTTCATGCAGAGCAATAGGATGCAAGTTCCAGTATCTCAGACAAACTACCATCCTGTCTCAACTCAGATAAACAGTTCCTCACCTGTGACTACATATATGTGTTGAAAGTCTGCTAATCCTTCCACTTTAGGATTCTTGATGAAAAAAATCCTCACTAGCTGACATCTGTACAGGGGCTTCATCTGACCTCAAGGTGCAGCTGCTTTTGGCACGAGGCAGTGGCTCTGCTCCAGCAAGTTCAGCTTCAGTCCCCCTGAAGTGGGGGTCAGAGTGGGTCAGAGTGCTTTATGCCTCTCTGTCTGTGGCTGGAAGACCTCTTGGTGTCATCTCCTCAGATTTCCCATTGGACCAAAGCAAGAGATAAGAAAGTGTGACGTGTGCTTCACCCTTTGGAACAGGTTGTGGAGTCTCCTTCTCTGGAGAGGTTTAAGACCCACCTGGGTCCTGTGCGACTGGATCTAGGTGATGCTGCTCTAGGGATTGGACTGGATGATCTCTCAAGATCCCTTCCAATCCCTGATGATTCTATGATCAAAGGTTTTACTGGCTGTGACTGGAACTGCTGGGCAGGGCGGTGATTTATGCACCCGCGAAGCCGGAACCGGGATTACAATGATTTGTAGGTCACGTACAGATTGCTGGGGTTTTATAACCGATCGTAATGAGCCCTCGTTAGCAATTGGCAGGCAGGGGGTGTGTGTTTTCTGACCAAGGAGATTAGATGGAGGGGGAAGGAAAGTAATCTGATTGCACTTGGTGGGAGGTAGTTGACTAATGGACTGTAGTGGAGGTTGGACTGGATCTGGCACAAGGTGTAGGCAGCTAAGTGGCAGCTCTCGTTGCACCTACTTCTCCACCCTGGGAGAAGACTGCAGAGGCTTTTCCCTGAGCAGGCTCTGCTCAGGGGCATCTAATAATGTGACAACGGACACCAGGTGTAAGCTGGAACGCAGGAGGTTCCACATAGATATGAAAAAGGTCTTCTTCACAGTGGGGCTGACAGACCACTGGAAGGGGCTGCCCAGGGGAGTTGTGGAGTCTCCTTCTCTGGAGATGTTTAAAACCCACCTGGCCATGTTCCTGTGTGACTGGATCTAGGGGATCCTGCTGTGTCAGGGGGACTGGACTGGATGATCTTTTGAGGTCCCCTCCAATCCCTGACGTTCTGTGTAACTCAGACCCAAAGCCAGTCCAAATGTCCATGGTCTCCTGTCTGTGGAAATATTTCCTTCCTGAAATCGGGTTCCAGGGTAGCAAAGAGTCGGGCCCTTCCCAAACTGGGGTGATGAAGGCACAACCGACTGCGGCATTGGGGGCATCAGCTTTGAGCAGCGGTGGTGGGTGCACCCCGCAGTTAGGTGGGACCAGGGGCGACGCACAAGGAGCTCACAGGACCGAGCACAGCGATGCATTTCCTTCAAGATGTTTCTCTGCTCTTTCTGCTCGCCCACACAGAAGCAAAATGCCAGCAGGGACAAGTTGTATTTCTGTTTCGGGTAAGATAGATGCTGCTGCGGTCCCTGTTACCTAAGCATCTCAGCACCTCCTAAATCTGTCACTTATTCCACAGGACCGTGTCAAATTGGCATCACGGGCTCTGGCTGCAGCAAAGGGCTGAACAGCACAAACAAGTCTGCGCGGGGAGTCCGGAGTCCGCGGGGTGGGGAATTGCTCCTTCATTTTCTTCATTTCCTGCCTATTCAAAACACTTCCCCCTGTCTTTTCCTCCTTCTGCCAAGATCAGATCAGCTTCTGCAAAACCTCAAATACTTCAATTTCTTCCCACTGTTCTCTCTGAAAACTTCTCGTTCCATCCATCGCCTTGACAATCTGCAGGGTGAGACTATCTGCCTCTTCCGTTACGAACCTCGTGAGGTGAAAGCTGATCATTTGGCCTCGTCGTGGATTTATCACCTTCTGAGCCAGGAGTATTCCAGGGTTTTCATTAAAGATGGAACCTCAGCAAATGCAAACTCATGTTCATTGGAACAGGCTGCCCAGGGAGGTTGTGGAGTCTCCTTCACTGGAGATGTTCAAGACCCACCTGGATGAGTTCCTGTGTGACTTGGTCTAGGTGATCCTGCTGTGGCAGGGGGTTGGACTAGATGATCTTTCAAGGTCCTTTCCAATCCCTAATCATTCTGTGAAGTGTCTTTGTAGCCCCCCCAAAGTGATGATGTAGCTCTTGGAATAAATTGATTATCATCGACTCATGCAATGGGCTGGGTTGGAAGGGATCTTCAGAGCTCATCTAGTCCAACCTCCCTGTAGCGAGTGGTAAAGTCTTCAGCTACAGTAGGTTGACTTTTCTCCACATGCCACAGACTCATTGAATCATTAGGGATTGGAAGGGACCTCAAAGGTGTCTGTGGTCTGGGGATGTAGTGTGGAAACAGGCTTCTGTCCTCGGGATAAGTCGTCTTTGTGATGCTCTTTGCATGAGGAAAACAGCGGAGACCCTGGTGGTGACTTCTCTGCACTGGACTGTCAGCCTGGGCAGTGTAAGCACAAGGCTTGTGTAAAACACCTCCAGTTAGCCTTGGCAATGCCTCTGCACCTCACCAAAGGGGTCATTTGCAGAGATGTTCTAAATACCCAGCATTACTCAAATATCCAGCCTTCATAAACAGTGCTTTGTCAGCCACCTGCAGAGTACAGCTGGGAGCATCGCCATGCGCGGGCTCAGAGAGAGCTGCTTGTTTGCCCCTGGCAGCTTTTGGGGGGGAGGCTTGTGAATCACGTTAGCCTAGTACATTTATTCTTCTCCTATGAGAACATGCAGCCTCATATGGAATCACAGAATGTCATGGGCTGGAGGAGACCTTTGGAGATCATCTAGCCCAACCCTCTCTGCTACAGCAGGATGATGCTGTAGCATCTCACCATCCTTATGGCTTTGCACTGGGCTCTTTCAATCAGTTCCCCATCCTTCTTCACAGAATCACAGGGGATTAGGGATTGGAAGGGGCCTCGAAAGAGCATCCAGTCCAATCCCCCTGCCACAGCAAGATTACCTAGACCAAGTTGCACAGGAACATGTCCAGGTGGGTTTTAAATGTCTCCAGAGAAAGAAACTCCACAACCCCCTGGGCAGACCCTTCTGGGGCTCTGCCACCCTCACTGGGAAGAAGTTCTTTCTCATATTCATGTGGAACCTCCTCTCTTCCAGCTGATGCCCATTGCTCCTTGTCCTATCACTAGATATCCCAGAGCAGAGCCTGGCTCCATCCTTCTAGCACCCACCCTTCACATATTTAACAACATTTATGGGGTCACCCCTCATCTCCATTTCTCCAAGCTCAAGAACCAGCTCCCTCAGCCTTTCCTCATCAGGGAAGTGTTGCTTCAGTCCTTCCATTGACCATGGCTGGAGATCAGAAAAGAGCACTGAAAACTACATTTCTGTAGTTATGTAGTTATGTACCAGCCATTATGATGCTAAATCTGTGACCCCAGCTGTTCCATTCAAAACAGGGGGGACCCCAGAATTGGGCACAATATTCTCACCAGGGCAGAGCAGAGTTTCAGATGTGTGGAGCAGTGGCTGGAATAAGCAGATTTGCTGCATCAGTCCAGCTAGAAGCACTGAGGAGGTGGCTGAATAAAAAGAAAGATCCAGGAGACGGATGCAGCAGCGAAAGCTGAGGAGCCCCGAGCAGCCCGTGCACGGCTCTGCTGCTGGTGGCATCGCTGAGAGACTCTCTTTGCCTGTAAAAGATGGTGTGTAATGCTGATCTGATAACCCTTTAGGTAAACACTTTAGAAAATATTTGATGGTAAAAAAAACCCCACTTCAATCTCCAGAGTGTGTAAGCTTGAAAGAGCTTGCCATGAGGATTATTCTTCTCTAGGTAATTCTCCTTTCGCTCCCCTAAAGGAAGAGCCATTAACAAGACCTGAGATCTCTCTTGGTTTTGTGTCAGTGCTGGAGGAGAGGATCCCACATGATTTGCTTATTGAGAGGTTTCTTATCCCCTTGTGCTGCTGCACAGAATTTTATGGGGTTTGATGGGTCTGTTTGTCCTCATTGAGTTGTTTGAGGTTGGGTTTTTCCCAGTGTAGGGTTTGTGGAGGGGTTCCACAGCTGCAATTCTACTTGTAGAGTCATTGAATCATAGACTGGCCAGGGTTAGAAGGGACATTAAAGATCATCCAGTTCCAACCCCCCTGCACAGGCAGGGACACCTTCACTACAGCAGGTTCCTCAGGCCCCAGACAACCTGCCCTTCAACACTGCCAGGGATGGGGCAGCCACAGCTGCCTTGGGCAACATGTTCCAGCATCTCCCCACCTTCACAGCGATGACTTTGTTCCTCATGGCCAACCTCAGTCTCTCCTTTTCAAGTCTGGAATCCTTTTCCCTTGTCCTCTCGCTACCACCAGTCTCAAAAGCCCTCCCCCAGCTTTCTTGTAGCCACCTTCAGAGATTGGAAAGCTGCTAGAGGGTCACCTGGAGACCTCCTCTTCTCCAGGGTGAACAACCCCAACTTGCTCAGCCTGTCCTCACAGGGGAGGTGCTCCAGCCCTCTGAGCATTTGAGTTGCTCTCCTCTAGACCCATTCCAGGAGCTCTGTGTCCTTCTGGTGTTGGGGACTCCAGAAGTGGACCCAGGACTCCAGGTGGGGTCTCCCAAGTGCAGAGCAGAGGGGGAGAATCACCTCCCTCGACCATCACAGCTGCTTCTGCTGCAGCCCAGGACACGGTTGGCTCTCTGGGCTGCCAGTGCCCACTAACAGCTCCTGTTCAGCTTCTACTCCATCACCATCCCCCAAGCCTTCTCCTCAGAGCTGTCCTCAACTACTTCTGTGCACCTGAATTACTAACCCACTGTGGGGTGAACAGAACAGCTTCTCTCTGCACCAGCACCTGCCAAACCCTCGTATCATTATGCACATTGAGAAGCACCGAGCTCAGCATGAAACCTCTAGGAAGAACCTACCTACCAAATGTGCTGCTGCTGGCAACTCAGTGGGTTTGTTTCTTCTAAGTGGAATCACAGCACAGGCTGGGGATAACGAGAAGCAGACACACAGGTCTGGATGGATGTAAGAACCAAGCCTTTTCCAACCTTGATGATCTGTGACTTGATCTAGGGGATCCTGCTCTGATGAAGCGATAGGACTGGATGATCTTTTGAGGTCCCTTCCAATCCCTAAAGTTCTGTGATTCTATGAAAATCCTAATCTTGTAGGTGGCAAATGACCTTCAAAAAGAGTAAAACAAACCAAACTCCTCCCTAAATCACCTTCTGGAAAGCCTGTGGTCAGCACTGCATGGACAGCAGGACCGTGCTCCCGTGCCCGTCACAGAATCCCTTTGTCCGTTTCAAAGACCCGCTGCAAAACCTTTTGCAACCCAGAATTAAATCGTTTGGTTCCTGAATCTGAGCATTTACATCCCCAGCACTGCAATCTGTTGGAGCTGTGTGTGTGCTGTCACAGAAGATCTGCTGCAGCGGCTCTTCCTCGGCGCAATTTGTCACTCTTCACCCGATTCTTTACGTATTCTGGGTCTCCTTTATGCTCCCGTCTCCGCCGCGCGCCTCAGCCAGGCGAGAAGATTGATGGTCTGGAGACTGCAGCCTTTTCTCCACAAAGGGAAAGAAGAACGCTGAAGTGAATAGCAGATGTCAGCTCGTGGCACGGTGTGACTTGGAGAGGAGCAGCGTCGGGGCTCCACAAGCCAGACAAGCCACGGGGTAATTAAGCGTGACTATTGCTAATCAGGTGTATTTAGGGAGTGAGCGATGACGGAGCTGAGGAAAACGTGGAAATCAAAAGCACATCTTGTACCATTCACCCGCAGCTCCCAAAGAGCAGAAATCTCTTGTGGAGAGACAAAAGTGGTTTGATCTCCCTCAATTCAAGAAAGAGATGGAGGGGCTGGAGCGGGACCAGAGGAGCAACAAGGCTGGGGAAGGGGATGGAAGGAAAGGCTGATGGGGAGAGGCTGAGGGAGATGAGGGTGTTGAGCCTGGAGAAGAGGAGACTGAGGGCGACCATCTCCATCTCTACAACTTCATGAGGGGAGGCTGTAGTCAGGTAGAGGTCTGGCTCTTCTCCCAGGCACCCAGCACCAGCACAAGAGGGCAGAGCCTGAAGCTGCTAGGGGAGGGCTAGGTTGGATGTTAGGAAGCCCTTCCTCATGGAGAGGGTGATCAGAGCCTGGACTGGACTGCCCAGGGCAGTGGTGGAGTCCCCATCCCTGGAGGTGTTGAAGAACAGCCTGGCTGTGGCCCTGAGTGCCCTGGTGTGGCCACTGTGGTGATGTCTGGGTTGGCTGAGCTCAGAGGGCTTTGCTAGCCTCAACGATTCTGCAATTCTGTGACCTGTTTGTGTGCCGAGTTGACCTTGTCAGGCTGTAAAGTACCCACTGAGCTGCTCTCTTACTCCCTTTCTTTAATGTGGCAGCTCAGAGTTCACGTTTGTAAGGTCACTGACATGAACCTGCTCTGTCCTCTAATCCTGCACAGGTCAGGAGCTGACACAGACAGAAAAACACCCCCATGTGTTTTCTGTGTGACAGGATGTAATGACCCCCCCCAGTCTGCAGGGATGGAATTAATGGAGTGGGTAGAAGGAAGTGTCACACAGAACTTGAGGGATTGGAAGGGACCCCCAAAAGAACATCAAGTCCATTCCCCTACCCCAGCAGAATCTATCGCAGCTAAGGTGATTGAACAGTAGCTTTCACCATCATGCCAAGGAATCTGATGTTTATGCAGTATTCATGGGTGGATTCTTAGAAATATCTACAAGGTGGGTGTCAGGAGGATGGGACCAGGCTCTGCCCAGCAACAGGACAAGGGGCACAAACTGGAACGCAGCAGGTTCAACCCAAATGTAAGCAGGAACCTCCTGATGAGGGTAGCAGAGCCCTGGTGGGATCTGCTCTAGGGGCTCCTTCTCTGGCAGGGGGTTGGACTGGACGATGAGGTTGGACTGGATGATGAGGACTGGACAATGAAGTTGGACTGGACAATGAGGTTGGACTGGACGATGAAGTTGGACTGGACGATGAAGTTGGACTGGACGATGAGGGTCGACTGGATGATGAAGTTGGACTGGATGATGAGGTTGGACTAGATGACCTCTAGAGGTCCCTTCCAGCCTAGAACATTGTGTGATTCTATGAGGATCCGCAGTTTCACTGTCTGACTTAGTAGCTTCAATTATGGCAACGACAACAGGGTGATGTGTGATAACACCGTAAAAAATAGCAGGAAGCCTGTCCAGCACTTTAAAGCAGAAGGTGCTTAAAGAGAAAAGAAAGGCCTGAGAGCTTAATATGAGGCTGTTGAAGCTAATGGAGGGACTTTCTACCGCATCCTTTGAACTTTGGATTAAACTGAAATAAGAAGAAACTCAATGGGAGTTTCTCTGGGGGGGGGAAATCCATCATATGCAGTGAGCCATAAAGAAAGGAAAGAACAGCCTCATCTAAGTCAGATGACAGCACTGAGAATGAGGAAGAGCATGTTCGATTCACGTTCCCTTCTCAGGAATGTTCAGCTTCTCTGTTTTTAGTTCAAAGCACGGTTTGTATTTCCATGATGAATGGTTATTGTGTTCTCACACAACCACAAGCTCGACAGTAACTCAGGCATCCCTCCATCCTGCTGGCAGTGAACATCACTCCCAGAAGGTACCATCCAAACGTACTCAGGCATCCCTCCATCCTGCTGGGAGTCAGCATCACTCCCAGAAAGCACTGTCAGTAGGTACAGTGGGGCATTTCCCTTCCAAAGCACAAATGGTGTCCAAACCACATTGGTGTCCCCACTGGAAAGGCCGGGAAGAGGATTAGACAGAGTCTTCCTGAGGCATAAACCAGCTGAATCTTCATTCTGTATCCAGCATTTGTTACAGAATCACAGAACATTAGGGATTGGAAGGGACCTCCAAAGAACATCCAGTGCAATCCCCCTGCTACAGCAGCATCACCTAGACCAAGTTGCACAGGAACATGTCCAGGCAGGTTTTAAACATCTCCAGATAAGGAGACTCTACAACCCTGCTGGGCAGCCTGTTCCAGTGCTCCATCACCCTCACTGGGAAGAAGTTCCTTCTCGTATTTATACGGAACCTTCTATGTTCCAGCTGACACCCCTCATCCTATGACTACATGGCATTGAACAGAGCCTGGCTCCATCCTCCTGACACCCACCCTTCACATATTTATAGACATTAATGAGGTCACCCCTCACTCACTCTTCTCCAAGCTCCCTCAGCCTTTCTTCATGAGGGAGGTCTTCCTCCAGTTGAGTCTTTGTTCCACCTCCAGCATCTGTTGCTCGGTTCAACTTTACCTCTGCTCAAGTTTCACCCTCCACCCCTAAACAACCATCAAAAAGAAAATGAAATCACTCTTCAAAGCCCTGGAAGACCATGTGATACGAAGTAAACAGCACACAACGTGAATAGTAAGACCCTGGTTTGACTTCGTTTCCCTTTCCGCGGGACTTAAGCGCGATAGTCATCAATTTATAACGCAGAGCAACGCGGGGAGCGCCGCGGATGAAGAACTGGAGAGCTAAATGGTTTGGACGGCTCAGGTATGCCAATTGCATACTAACAAGAAACACACATGAGGGAGCCTGTCCTCTAGCTGTGTCCTCTCCTGCACGAAAACATCCTTTAACTGGATTGATGGTCGACATGACTACCGGCTTCCCAAGGAGAAGAAAGAAGGTCTCCATTCCTGTGCTCTGGAATGAAATGCAAGTAAGTAAGTGTGTGTTCCTGTCTCCGCTGTGTAGGCAATGATGATCCTCCTTGTAAGTAGAAGAGCATCTCTCTCACAGGGCTTTCTGGCTGTGTACTCAGCCAGCAGATGGTTATAGAATCATATAGACTGGTTTAGGCTGGAAGGGAGCTCAGAGATGACCCAGTACCGACCTCCTGCCATGGGCAGCGACACCTCTCACAAGAGCAGGTTGCCCAGTCAACCTGGCCTTAGAATCATAGAATCATTAAGGATTGGAAGGGACCTTGAAAGATCATCTAGTCCAATCCCCCTGAACCTCCTATGCTCCAGCTTGTCCACTTCCAGGGATGATGGATCAGCCACACCCTCCCTGGGCAGCCTGTCGCAGTGCCTCAGCACCCTCACAAAGAACTTCTTCCTAAGATCTAACCTAAATCTCCCCTCTTTTAGCTTGAAGTCATTTCCCCATGTCCTAGAGCTCCGTGCTGATCATCCCTCTCTGAACCTAGCAAACCATGGGCAACGTTGCCTGTATTAGGCAGGATTTGTTGTATGGAGACATCAGGAGCACGTTGGGATCCCACAGATACTGTCACAGTGACTCTCATAACTGTTATTGTTGTCATTAGTGTCATTGATTGGTTTTGTTGTGGTTTCTGCTCCATCTCAAGGAGACAGGGGTTTTTTTCGTCTCACCCTTTGACCTCAAACTGACTGTACTGGGGTCTGTCCCTGTGGTGTGGAGCAGACAGGGGTTGCCAGTCTAAGGAGGGTGTTTCTGGGATGGGTGTCCCAGCAGTGTGGACAAGCCTTTGCAGCAAGTCAGCACCTTATGGAGGACACAGGATGAAGCAGGGAATTTTTTATGTGCTAACAATCCCCTGCAGAGCGACAGGCTGGAGGCAAGGTGGTGGGAAGAAGCCTGGCAGAGAGGGACCTGGGGGTTCTAACTGACAGGTGGCCAAGAAGGCCAGTGGCATCCTGGCCTGGATTAGAAAATGTGAGTCCAGCAGGAGCAGAGGGGATTGTCCCCCAGTACTCAGCACTGGGAAGGCTGCACCTTGAGTTTGGTCCAGTTTGGGGCACCTCAGTACAAGGGAGACATCAAGGGGCTGGAGCGAGGGCAGAGAAGGGCAATGGAGCTGGGGAAGGGCCTGGAGAATCAATCTGATGGGGAGAGGTTGAGAGAGTTGGGGCTGTTTAGTCTGAGAAAGATGAGGCTGTGGGGAGACCTCATTCTCAACTATCCAAAAGGACACTGTAGAGATGCTGGTGCTGGTCTCCTCTCACAAGTGACAGAAGCAGAGGGAAGGGCTTCCAGCTCCAACAGGGAAGGGTTATACTAGCCATCAGGAAGAAATTCTTCCTGCAGACAGTGGTCAGGGACTGGACAGGGCTGCCCAGGGTGGTGGTTGAGTCCCCATCCCCAGGTGTGCTGAAAAGTCACTTAGATGTAGTGTTGGACAATGTATTTTAGGGGTGACCTTGTAGAGTGGGGTTGCTGGTTGGACTTGCTGATCCCAGGGGTCTTTTCCAACCTGAGTGATTCCATGATTCTATGTAACTGCTTCAAGAACCAAGCATCAGCCTGTTCTTAAACTCTTCTTGATAACCTTGGAGGGGATGTGGATGTATGGAAGGAACTCTCAAACAAAACATACTCTTGCCCCATGACTTTGCTGGAGTCTCATGATCTTGGGAGTCTTGCTCTACCTTAAAAATAATGACGGTGTTTGATGTCCCCAGCTGCATTCCTTCACCATTCAGCTTGGGCACAGACATGGAACAAGCAATTAAGCCAAGCTGAGAGGAAGAGCACCGTGGGCTCGGTGTGTGGGATGGGATCCAGGTGGGGTAGCTTTCATAAGCGCCTTAAAAGCCATTCTGCCACACGGCTCTTCCGAGGCCTCCCCACCGAAGCAGCTCAATTATTCATTCAGAGCAGAACCTGCTTTATTACATGTCTTGTGGTTCGAATGGTTGGACTGAAATGTGGGACACTCTGCTCTCAACGAGGTCCTGGTATTTGCATTTGTACTTGCGCTTGTCCTGCGGAGCAGTAGAAGAGTTGCCAGCACCAGCTGGGAGGTAGGAATATCATTAGCACGTATTTTGTTTTGTATCTTCAAGGTTAGTACAAATCACAGAACCTCTGCAGCTGAAAGAGAGAGGAGGAGCCCAGCTCTGCCACTGCAGTGATTTTTCAGACCAGCCTGGACGAGGTTTAGGTTACGGTTGAATATCTGCCTTTGGCCCAGGGGAAGGTCACTGCACCATCCCACTCAGAGAGTCTGGTCTCATCCCTGCTTGGAAGCTCTTCCTTCTGCCCCAAAATGTGTTTTCCACTCTGAGGCTGCCTGTCTGCTGGGCAGCCAGGGAGATGCAAACAGGAGATGCTGCACAGTCCACACTCCTGGTGTCCCTCTGCCACCTCTCCCCTCCTAGGGTGATGTTGAGGACCTGAACCTTCGATGGCTGCTCCTGTACAGTGTGGGTTCTCCTCCACATCCTACCAGGCTCCTGGACAGTGTGGGTTCTCCTCCACATCCTGCCAGGCTCCTGGACAGTGTGGGTTCTCCTCCTCCACATCCTACCAGGCTCCTGGACAGTGTGGGTTCTTTTCCAAATCCTACCAGGCTCCTGGACAGTGTGGGTTCTCCTCCACATCCTACCAGGCTCCTGGACAGTGTGGGTTCTCCTCCACATCCTGCCAGGCTCCTGGACAGTGTGGGTTCTCCTCCTCCACATCCTACCAGGCTCCTGGACAGTGTGGGTTCTTTTCCAAATCCTGCCAGGCTCCTGGATAGTGTGGGTTCTCCTCCTCCACATCCTACCAGGCTCCTGGACAGTGTGTGTTCTTTTCCACATCCTACCAGGCTCCTGGACAGTGTGGGTTCTCCTCCACATCCTACCAGGGTTGTACCCAGCTTTTATTTAGATTTTGGGTCAAGAAAGTATAAAACCACCCAATTAGCATTTTTCTGAGTGAAGAAAGCTGAAGTCCTCTCCGTTCCTGTCTAGCCCAAAGCTGTGTGAGCTCAAGTGAATGCTGTGCCATGAAGGTCCAAGGGCTGGATGGGGAGCTGTACGGTGCCACAATCTGGCGCTGCATTAGCAGCAAATGATTTCCAAAGGTCTTCCTCGAGCTAACGCCGACTTCATCGCGTCCCACGTTCTCTATTACCACGTGTGCACATTACCAAGGCTCTGGATTGTTTCCTGATGTGGACATCCCCAGCGGTTCTCCAAAGGGCACAAATTCACTGTCAGGGTGAAGGATGAAGGTTACTCAGCACCGTGGTTCTCTGGAACCACCAGACTGAGCAGAATCTCTCCCCGACTCTCCATCAGGTCGTCTTTCCTCGGAGCGCAGAACGCCTGGCTAATTGTGGCCGGTGTTTGCACAGCAAATGGCTGTGATTTCAGACCATTCTGTTCTGTTTTCACATTGGATTAGTTTATGGTTCTTCATAAAGCCGCTACATTTGGCCGAGCTCATTTGTCAGCACTCTGGAGACATCACAGCAGCAGATGAATCATCTCATCTCATCACCAGCTAACTTGGCTGGTCCATGAGCTGTGGCACTGCCTGAAGCTGACCCCATCATCTCCAAGAGCAAGATTGAGCCTAAGGGTGCCGCCAGCATGACATGATCCAGCTTTTCCTGGATGGGAAAAGCTCTCAGAGAGCCACATCCAAGAAGAAGGCAGGTGGAGGATGGACAGGAGGCAAAAGGTCTGGAATCTGAGGGTGGGGGATCCCTGGAACAGGCTGCCTAGAGAGAGGGTAGAGGCCCCATCCCTGGAGCCATTCAAGGTCAGGCTGGCTGGGGCTCTGGGCAGTCTGGTTTAGTGAGTGATGGCCCTGCATGTTGTAGGGGGGTTGGACTACATGTCCTTTGGAGGTCCAGTGATTCCATGGTCCTTGTTGGCAGAGCACTCCTGGAGCCGCCCGCAGCAAAATGCTGATGGACACCAGGTGTAGGTTTGTGATTCTGCTACGCTCCATTTTATAACCCCAGGATAAAAAGTTATTCCAACTGTGAGAGAGAATAATGTCTACCTTCTTGTGTGCTAAAGCTTGGAGAAACAGAGGGACTTGATCATCCCACCTGCCAACTCACTCAGAGTTGCCACCAGAACAATTCTGTGCCCTTCAGGCTAAGGCAAAGCAAAGGGATACATGAGATGCAGGAAGCTTTGCCTGTCCTGGAGTGGATTAGACGGTGGGTGGTTAGTAGATGGAGAGAGGTTCTCCTTCTCCTCTGCTCTGCCCTGGTGAGACCCCATCTGGAATGTTGTGTCCAGTGCCAGAAGGACACAGAGGCACATTTCAGTGCAGAGCCACAAAGATGATGAAGGGAGTGGACCATCTCCCTGATGAGGAAAGGCTGAGGGAGCTGGGTCTCTTGAGCTTGGAAAAGAGGAGACTGAGGGGTGACCCCACCAGTGTTGATAAATATGGAATGGGTGGGTGTCAGGAGGATGGAGACAGGTTCTGCTCAGTGACATCTCATGATAGGACAAGGAGCAGTGGGTTTTTGTCTCAGACACTCCTGAAGCCACCAACAGAATGAACAAACAGAAGTGAGCATCCACGGAAGGTGCTGTGCTCGCGTTGCGGAAGGCGAGCCGGCGCGGCAGGGCAGAGTTGCCGGCAGCCAGGCAGCTGCGCGTCTCCATGATTTGTGAATATTGTTTTCCCACCTGATCCACCAGACATTACCTTCCCCCTCGCTGAGTTGCTATTGAGGACTTCAGCAGGAAGCCAGCGGATAGATAATTCAGGCAGTGATTTTATCTGGAAAAGAGAAAGAGGGGTCTCGTGTTCTGCTCGCAGGCTGCTGAGGACCGGAGCTCCTGCAGCACCAAATCATGGGGAGCGAACACCGCTTCACCCCAGAGATGTTTGAGCCTCCGTGGATTTTTTCAAAGAGAGTGGCCTGAGGTTTTAATTTATAATCTAATCCAACCTCAGATGAACTGCAGCTTCACGATTTCATGCCCAGCGTGAGAGCTCTGCAGCCTGCAAGGCCACCACAACCCGTGTAATGAATATGCTAATGGGGAAGGTGAGGATGGGAAAGGGGGTGGTGGAAACCTGGTTCAGAACTGAGTTCTGCCTGCACTAACAGCCTCAGCACCTTCCCGATGAGGACAAGGCTGAGCAAGATGGAGAAGAAGAGGCTCCCAGGTTACCTTTGAGTAGCTTTCCCATCTCTGAAGGAAGGAGGAGGGCTTTTGACAGCGGTGGTAGCAAGAGGAAAAGGTGAAAGGTTCTAGACTTGAAGAGGGGCGATGGAGGTTGGACATGAGGAACCAATTCTTTGCTGTGAGGGTGCTCAGATGCTGGAACAGGCTTCCCAGGGCAGTTGTGGCTGCCCCATCCCTGGCAGTGTTGGTGGCCAGGTTGTCTGGGTCCCTGAGTGACCTGCTGTAGTGAAGGTGCCCCTGCCTGTGCAGGGGGGTTGGGACTGGGTGGGACTGGAAGGGACCTTGAAAGATCATCCAGTCTAATCCCCTTCTCAGAGCATGACCACCTAGTTCCAGTTGCACAGGAGCACACCCAGGTGAGCTTTAAATGTCTCCAGAGAAGAAGACTCCACATCCCCCCTGGGCAGCCCCTTCCAGGGCTCTGTCAGCCCCTTTGTGAAGAAGCTCTTTTTTCATACTGATGTGAAACCTCCTCTGTTCCAGCTCACACCCGTTGCCCCTTGTCCTATCACTAGATCATCTTTGAAGATCCCTTCCAATCCCTAATGTTCAGTGATTCTGTGATACAGACATAATATCTGCTCTATCTATAAACCCATTGTTATATTATTGGTCCTGCTCTGGCAGAGGGATTGGACTAGATGATCTTTCAAGGTCTCTTCCAGTCCCTAATGATTCTATGAGTCTATAGATACACATATACAGACATATCTATGATTCTATGATATATCTTATATATACACATTATTGTGTATGCTACACTATATACAGGATTTTATACTGTATTTGATGTATAAATAATGCATATTATAATCTATTTTATTATCTGTGCTGTACAATATGTTCTATAGATTATATATATGTAATGCTTGTATGTATATAGTGCATGGATGGGTAGGAAGGAAGGTAGGTAGGTAGATGGATAGATAGATGGATGGACAGACAGAGAGAGACAGATGGATGGATAGATGGATGGATGGATGGATGGACAGATAGAGAGATAGATAGATGGATGGATAGATGGATAGATGGATGGATGTATAGATGGATGAATGGATGTATGTACAGATAGAGAGATAGAGAGAGAAAGAGAGAGAGAGAGAGAAATAGATAGATAGAGAGAAATAGATAGAGAGATAGACAGACAAATGGCCACATGCATTTGCATTTTTTCTCTTCCCCCTCTATTTTTCCACAGTTTCTGATGTGTTCTGTAGTGGACCGTCCTCCCATAACCCACCCCTACTGAGGCAGGACTGTCTTTCTCAGAAATTCATGAAAGCAGAACCCTTAGCGGCGTTTGCTTGGGATTGTACAAGTGGTTTGGAACCCCACTGCCTACCAGCTAAAATACTACAGGCGAAGCACAAGCGTTGGGTCTGTAAGACATTTATAGCCCTCAGCAGCTGAAGTGAAGTTTATCCAAAGGATTCTGTTCATGTGAGAGAAATTGCTATGATCAATCACGGCCAAGCCAAGGGATCAAAGAAAACGCTGAAGCAAGGGCTGGATTTCATTTCACCCCTTCAGCAAAGGAGAGAGGACACTGCAGGGAGCTGCTTCACGTTCTGCAAGGGATCCACAATTAATTTTAGCTATTCCCTCCCCCCTACACACCTCAGGTCCCCCCAAATGATATGAAACACCTGTTTGATTTATTCTTCCCTTCATGTTACAGAGAGAAGCCAAAGGCTTTGGCTAATCAGGCTGTTGGCTTCGGGTTCCTCTCCCTGCTTGTGCCCGTAGCTGGAGTTGTGGTTTTCTCTGGTTTGCACAACCTGCTGTCCTTCCACAGGAAATGAATTAGAGAAAGATGGGGGGAAATAGTCCAAATACACAAGATTTGAGTGAGTTTTGACTGAGCAAACAACACCCTTATCTCTCCTCCTTCCCTTGCATGTGTCAGGGAATAGCTGTTTCCTGTGTATTTGAGCACAAGCTCAAGTGTAAACCAGCAGGGAAAGGCTAGAAGTTCTATTCCCTGTGAATATTGGGAGATACCTGCTGATACCTTGAAGGCTTCTGCACCATGGGATGTCCTCAAGGCACAAACTGCATCTCCAAGACCCTGAGCTGGACCTCGGGACAAATAAGCACCGTTGCATCCGTGGAAATCAGAGCTGCTGGCTCATGTAATCCACAGAAAAAAGTAGTTCTGGGAGATTTACGCCTCAGACACACAATTTCCAGGTCTGATGTCACCCACTCCTCCCTGTTGGCCTAGTTTGCGTGAAAATAGAGCCGTTGATGGATCTAGTTGCATCGTTTCCCTTCTCTAAACTGCTGGACTGAGCTGTGCACTTTGGTTTGCCATCGGTCCCTCCCCAAAAGCTGTCGCACTCTGGTTTCAGATGGAACAAAAGCAGAGCCACAGCCATAAAGAATAGGGATGGGGAAAGCACGAGAGGAACACGCAGCTCCTGCCGCTTTGGGGAGGAGAGTGACTGCAAAAAGTGGGTAAAACCTGCAAAAAGTGGCTGCTGGAACTGCAAGAAGTGAGTATTAAAACTGCAAAAAGAGGGTAAAAACTGCAAAAAGAGGGTAAAACCTGCAGAAAGAGGGTAAAAGCTGCAAAAAGAGGGTAAAAGCTGCAAAAAGAGGGTAAAAACTGCAAAAAGTGGCTGCTGGAACTGCAGAAAGTGGGTATTAAAACTGCAAAAAGAGGGTAAAACAGGCAGAAAGAGGGTAAACACTGCAAAACGTGGGTGCTGGAACTGCAGAAAGTGGGTATTAAAACTGCAAAAAGACTGTAAAATCTGCAAAAAGAGGGTAAAACCTGCAAAAGGGTGCTGGAACTGCAGAAAGTGGGTATTAAAACTGCAAAAAGAGGGTAAAACAGGCAGAAAGAGGGTAAAAACTGCAAAAAGTGGGTGCTGGAACTACAAGAAGTCAGTACAGAAACTGCAAAAAGAGGGTAAAATCTGCAAAAAGAGGGTAAAAACTGCAAAAAGAGGGTAGAAACTGCAAAAGGTGGCTGCTGGAACTGCAAGAAGTGAGTATTAAAACTGCAAAAAGAGGGTAACAACTGCAAAAAGATTGTAAAACCCTCAGAAAGAGGGTAAAAGCTGCAAAAAGAGGGTAAAAACTACAAAAAGAGGGTGCTGGGACTGCAAGAGGCGGCTGTTAAGCCTCGGTTACCCGCCCCGGAGGTGGTGCCTGGGGAACGAAGCGATCAGCGAGTCTCCAGCGCAGCTCGGCGCTGCGGTGTCGGGGATGTCGCTCCCGCAGGGTGCGTGCAGGCTGCCTGCAGATGTATTATCCAGCCCTCGAATCAATCGGAGGCTACACTCGCCTTTGGCCCGTGGCCAGCCGCCATCGGCGCTGGAGCACCCGCAGGGTTTTGCGTCCGCGGAGGAGCCGTGGCTGAACTGGATCAGAGGGTGACAGCTGAAGGGGGAATTAGTCTCCCCCCCATCGCTGAGAAGAAATTGCTTCCTATCAGCTCAGTGCAGCTGCTCCAGCGCAGGTTAAGCTCTTTGATATCTTAAAGGGACTGGAGGTGACAACCTGTACGACACCAGCACGGAGCACCAGGCAACAGCCCTTGAGGAGAGGATGCTCCCAGGCTGTGGTCCCGCAGCAGCAGCTTTACAGCCCCGAGGCACTTTGCCTTTGTGAAGGAGCACAAGTCCTGTGGGTGAGGCTTTGCCTTACAGGCACAGCAACCACCACCCTCCTCAGCACCAACCTCAGATGTCGTTCCTCCACAGCCCCGGTGTCCTGCAGCCTCAAGGACAGCGGGTCGGGTGCTCCCCGATGCTGACAGCGTGGACCTGTCGATAGAAGTTATCAATCGTATTAGAGATCCTCACTACTCACAAAGCTGTGTTTTTCTGCGGCACTTTTGTTAAAAACCAGAGTGCAAGTGGAAGTGTTTGAACCCAGTTTCTCCAGGCAGAGAGCTAGGGATCCCTACACACAGGGTGGGCAGCTTGGGTGCTCAATACACGGTGAAGAGTGGGGTTCTAACTCTGCCTGAAGCACGGTTGACCCTTCTTCACCATTCACAGGTGGCTGAGAAAGCTGAGCTTGTTTATTTTATATCTTTTCCCAGTCACTGAAGTAGACTTCATCCAGGACTTAAACTAAAAACACACTTTGGAATCCATCTGTCACAGACTGGGCTGCCATTCAGCGAGACCTGGACAGGCTGGAGAGCTGGGCAGAGAGACATTGAATGAAATTATCAAGGGTAAGTGTAGAGTCTGGCATCTGGGCAAGAACAACCCCAGGGACCAGTACAGGCTGGGGACTGACCTGTTGGAGAGCAGTGTAGGAGAAAGGGACCTGGGGGTCCTGGTGGACAGCAGGGTGACCATGAGCCAGCAGTGTCGCCCTCTTGTGGCCAAGAGGGCCAATGGCATCCTGGGGTGGATCAGAAGGGGGGTGGTTAGCAGATCAAGAGAGGTTCTTCTCCCCCTCTGCTCTGCCCTGGTGAGACCACACCTGGAGTCTTGTGTCCAGTTCTGGGCTCCTCAGTTCAAGAGGGATATGGAGCNATCTAGGGGATCCCGCTGTGTCAGGGGGATTGGACTGGATGATCTTTTGAGGTCCCTTCCAATCCCTGGTGTTCTGTGATATTTAGTTAATATAATTTTGCATCCACTTTTGCTGAATGCAGATGTTTCTGAATGTGCTGGATGCTCCAGGATTAACAGGTCCAGCCCTCAGACCAAGACCTCCCTAAACTCTAAACCTCAGCCCAACAGCTCCCTAACCCCTAGATCATGGTCTCAAGTGCTCTAGCTACTTGCTTTTTAAACACCCCCGGGGATGGGGGCTCCAGCACCTCCCTGGGCAGCCTGTTCCAGTGCCCAACCACTCTCTCAGCAAAGAACTTCTTCCCAGGATCCAATCCAAACCTCCCCTCATGCAACTTGAGGCCATTTCCTCTCATCTTATCATTAGTGATTTGGGAGGAGAGACCAGTACCAGCCTGGCTACAACCTCCTTGGAGGTAGCTGTAGAGAGCAAGAAGGTCTCCTCTCAGCCCCCAGGGCTGGTGTTTAGTTTTTAATTAAAGATTTCATTTTGCTGTAGAACAGGCAGCAATTCTCATTGAGGCTATAAATTGGACAAGAAGAAAACAAGAGCAGGGAATTCTTTACAACACTAGTATTTATGGCTTCCTCCCGTAGAGGATCTTCCTAGGGAGGGAGAGGAACCCCGTGGATCTATCGCTCCGTGTGCCAACGCAGATACGTGAACGATGACACCTCCCTGCAGACGAATTTTGCGCTAATAAGGATAAGGCTGGAATTGTCTGGGAGAGCCCTTGGGAGGGAACAGACTGCAGGATTAACTGCTTTGCTGTTAGGGTTCTCTTTCCTCCAGTGGGTGAGGAAAGGCTGACCATGAGAGGGAAATGTTTAGTGCAGATTAATTTCATCTCCCAGGCTGAATTAGTGTGGTGGGAACCCAGAAAACGTATCAGACATCATTTTCAAAGAAAGTTTATCACTGCCCTATCCCCAGAGTGGGGTAATTATGGAGCTTTGATAGAGATGAAGGATCCTTTTCCACTGAGCAGAACATTTCCAAACCAAAGATCAGTGAGGGTGACGGAGCCCTGGAAGGGGCTGCCCACAGGGGTTGTGGAGTCTCCTTCTCTGGAGATGTTTAAAACCCACCTGGATGTGTTCCTGTGTGACTGGGTCTAGGGGATCCTGCTGTGGCAGGGGGATGGGACTGGACGATCTTTCAAGGTCCCTTCCAGTCCCTGATGTTCTGTGATTCTGTGATTCACCCACCACCTCATGGAAAAAACCAAGAAGCAGTCACACACCCAAGGCCTGAGGAGATCTCTGCTAAAAATATTACTGTGGCTTTTTAAAAAAGAGGCAAAGGACCCTCTACAACCCCTTACACACTCAGCCTGGTCCAAAGCCCTCATTTGTGGGACCACCATGTTCCTTCAGCATCCCCAAGGGCAAAACAAGTACTGTGTCTTGGCATGGACTGCTTGGCATGAAAATAACCCAACTCCTTTTCTTCTGGAGCAGCAGGGGAAGGGCTGGTTTGCATGATGGGGATGTCTGTAAGTCTTCCCTGTGTTCCAACAACCTCTGAGGACCCCTAACGAGCCTGAAGTCTAAAGCAAATAAACCCCACTTCAGCTGGTTTCATGTCTGCACGCCCCTGCTTTGCATCATCCAGTGTTTAAAGGATCCTCAAAGGCTGCAGCAGACGCTGTAGCTGTGAGCTGGGCCACTAGCCAGTGACCCTTGCTGGCCCTTTCCCCAGCCCTCTACTGGTTTCCAAATTAAGAGCTTTGAGCATCTCCTGGCTGCTTTGCTGAGCTCTGAGGCTGAGCTTATAAATGATTCATGTGGTACCGCTAGACAAGTGAGATTTTACAAGGAAGAGGGAAAAAAAGACCCCACAAACTAACCCCAAGACTGTCTCTGTGATGCTGTGTGTTGAATTCTGCCAGCCCCTGTCCTCTGGTGCTGGGTGCAGGGGGTCGCTGCACGGGGAGCACACGCAGAGCTGCCCCTGTCAACCTCTACCACAAAGTGAAAAGGGGGAATTTATGACCAGAGCTGGAGCCATCTCCCAGCTCTGGGCCCATATGTGCCTCCTGCCCGCTGCAGTGTAACTCCAGGGCACAGGAACAGTTGGATGATCTGAATTCCTGGCTGCAGGCGTGAGTGCTCTGTCCAAGGAAGCAATTCCCCTGCTCCCGAGACAGCCAGTGGGCTGCCTGGTCCTGCCCGGCCCCATCAGACAGCAACCAGCTGCTTGGAGCTGCTGTGCTCCCCGGCTTCTGGTGATCTGCAGTGTGGAACCTGAGCACCACCAACACCAGGATAACTCCATCGAGAGGGTCAGGACCAGTGGCCGGCTGTTTGCTGTTCCCGAGGACCCAGTGGGGCATCAGGAGCACCGCTGGCTGAGAGGTTGGAATGAAGAGGTCCCTGAAAGTCCAGTTGCACAAGGGACTTCATTTACCTGTCCTGAAAGCCCAGCTCTTCAGTGGAGCAAGACTGACCCAAGGCACTAATTAATATGCTGGGAGATGACTGCTAAATTAGGTGCCCTAGGATGTTGTCTGAACCTGCTCACCTTAAGCAGCAGCCCTTCACAGAGCAGTAGTCTCTTGGAAAGGGAGATCCGGACCCTTCAAAGGCCTGAACAGCACCAGTGGCAGCCAGGTCAATGTGATTTAGCAGCTTGCTGGCTGCTGGGAGGATGAAGCATCACTAAACCCTCCTTTGTGTGAAACATAATTCGTAGGAGGGAGTCTTGATGTCTTTGGTGCTGCCGTGGAGGAAGGGCTTGCATCACTCATGGTCTTGGCTGTGACAAGCTGTGATTTTTATTTCTGTGCCCCACAATCACACTTCTCCTTGGAATCAAATGTTCTTTACACAGAGACACTTGGGTTTAAGATGCAGAAGTCTTGGCTGTGTGCATTTGCCTTCCTCGCACCCCGTCCTGCGCCCGGAAGATGGCTGTTGTATGTCCGGGTCCTGGCCAGGAATGGGTCCCTGCTGTGCTGAAAGCTGCACAAACAGGGAGACAAAGAGAAGCACCTGCTTTGGAGAGAGAAAATCCACACCTAGGCAGCAGCTGTCCCCTCCAGTGTGAGGTGTGTTCCTGCAGACCTTCTGGCTGGCCATGGAGAGGTGAAGCCAGTGTGGCCACAAGTGTTTGCTTGATGGCAGTCTGACCCCCGGAGACTTCAGTGGGGACAAAGAGCCAAAGTTCTGCTTTGGGAGGCATCACCCTGTTCAAGGAAGGACACGCTGACTCCTGTTGGCCATCAGCTGTATGAGAGTTTGTGGGGGAGGATGGCAGCGATCCCATCCCCATCATCTGAGTCTCATGGCCAGCACTGGATGCTGCTGGACCACTGTGTTGTGACACTAAATGGGTCAAAGTTTGCTCTTTTTAAACTACAACAGAAGTTGTGTTCACCAGCCCAGCCCTGCTGGTCACCCCAGCAGGTTCTTTGTGGTCACCCCAGTGAGGGTGACAGAGCCCTGGAAGGGGCTGCCCAGAGAGGTTGTGGAGTCTCCTTCTCTGGAGACATTTCAAACCCACCTGGATGTGTTCCTGTGTGACCTGGTCTAGGTGGTCCTGCTCTGACAGGGGGATTGGACTGGATGATCTTCCAAGGTCCCTTCCAATCCCTAGTGCTCTGTGATTCTGTGATTAATGAAAGCCTGTGAACACTGGATGTCCTTACACAGACCCTAAAAACCAATCTGCTCTTTAACCCAGCCCCATCTTAATCTTCAATAACAATAATAAAATCCTGGTAAAGAAAACTTTCTCCTTCATTATAACTTAACTTTCAGCTGTTGATTAAAACCGATGCAAACATTAATTAAAGGCATTAGGTTCAGTAAAGGGCTGCCAGCTGGATGCTCCCACCATGCAGGAAGAGGGCAGAACTGCTTCTCTCCCCCAATAACTTTGCACTTATAAAATTATTAAAATACACTCTAGTGTTTGTTAACATGTCTACTTATTAATGTCTGTCTTGGGATTTATTGAAATATAGCGTGGGAGACAGGACCCACAGCAACCTGCAAGGAAGGAACCAACCCAGCTGGAGCCGGGGCACTTTAAGAACTGGTTGGTACTTAGCTCTTCCCCCAGCCCCTGATTTTCCTCCCCTCCCAGAGATGCTTGCAGAGGGGGGGCTGTCCGGTCCCATCGTGGCTCTTCTTCCACAAGAGTTTTGGGATGGGCTTGTTTCCCCCCTTTTTAGCTGCTCCTTCAGGTGCTGGATGTTGGAGAACTTTGCATGAAGAACAACTGCCCAAGAAGAGAGCATTGGAGGAGTTTGGGGGCATGAGGAAAGGTAACAGGGAGAGGGGGGAGAGTATGAGATGTGTTTGTGATTAACTAGTCCCCTTTGGGGTCTGGGCTTTTCATTTAGCTTGAAGGGATCGTGGGACTTGGGGTTTTGTTGTGTGCGATAGGTGCGGCTGCCATCAGCTCCTCCGTGGAGCCGCTCAGAGATAAAAACTCTTTTGTTTTTAAAAGTTCTGTATGTAAAGCAGCATAAATATATTAAAAACATTTATATGACTACATAGAAATAGTGATATAAATATATACAAATAGAAAACACAGAAAAATATGTTAAATAGCTATGGAAACATGTGGAGGGATGCCTGTGAACATGTGGAGTGATGCATATAAAATGATGTATGGAAATACATAAAATTATGTATATANATATATTAAAATAGATAGAAGAAAATGCATGACCACAAAAAGTATATCAGTTTAGAAATTATATAAATAGGAATGTGTAAACATAATTTATTTATGTAAGTGGATAAAAATATGTACATGGGATGTACAAAAGTATATAAATAAGGACGAAATATAGAAGATAAATATATGCAGTGTATTCAAACATATAAAATATTTACATAATGTACAAAAAAGTATAAATACAAAACTAGACGACTATAAAAAGTATATAAATATAGAAAATGTATGACTAGCAGAGAGATAGGTCCATGAAGTGTTTATAGGAACGAGCGTAAGAAGTGCATTGACGTGTATTGGAGGGCGCTGCGGTGCTTCCGCGTGCCGGGGAGCAGCTCGGGTTGCCGCTCCTGCGGGTGCCACCGGTTTTATTGATGCAGCGCTGTGCTGCTGGAGCTGGGCAGTAAATTGTTGTGTTGCTTTTCTGCTTGTTGAGCACCGGCTTCATCTCCGGTGAGACGAGGCGATGTTTAAGCAGCTGATGAAGTGCAGAGGCTCGGCGAGTGGAGGAAGGTGCTTTACAGCCAGAGCCACCTCGGCTCTGCATGACAACGGCGTTAAACGCTCTGTGAAAGGCACCGTAAATCTGGGGCTCTCCCGGTGCCTCCTGCAGGGGCTGCTCCGGTAGTTGGGGTGATTAAAGTGTTTAATTGGGGAAGATGGGGCTGGACCGCGGGCCCGGTGTGGCTTTCACAGAATCAGATGGTGGGAAGGGATCTCCAAGAGTCATCTAGCTCGAACCCCAACTTGCAACAAGCAGGGCAGTCAGTCCCCAGATCAGATTGCCCAGACCCCCACCCAGCCTGATGTCGGATGGCTCCAGGGATGGGACCTCCACCATCTCCTCTCTGGGCAGCCTGTTTCAGGCATCCCCCACCCTCAGATCCAAGAGCTTTTCCCTGCTGTCCAGCCTCAATCTGCCCTTTTCCAGGTTAAAACCATGACCCCTCGTCCTATCGTTCCCTGCCCTCGTGAACAGTCTCCCCCAGCCTCTGACAGCCCTGTCAGAGATGAGGAGATCACTTTCCACTGCTGTTTCCTGAATGATCTGCAGCTTGTTCTCTGACTTGTTAGGCTGTGTGGGGTGGGTGACTGGCACGGTGGGTGCAGAGCTTCTTTGCAGAGGGCTTCTTGCTGAGTGTTTAGTGGAGAAGAAGCTTTGGTGTCAGTGCAAGTAGCATCTTCTGGAACGATGCTGAGGCAGGAATGAGCCTGCCTTTGCGTTCCCTGTCATCCTTACAGGGTACCCTACACCCAAGTACCATCCTGTACTTCTTCAGCAGTGCCAGTGGCACTGGAGAGGCAACAAACCGAGTCCTCTCTAGTGGATCAGCTAGGGAGGAGTTCAGGCAAAGCAGCATCTCGGTGGTTATCACTGGGTTTCGGCGTGAATGGCTTCACGAGGTTCAGCTGTGGCAGGCTTCTCCCTTGTTGTGCAGAAGATCTGTGCTGCAAAGAGAAGGGTAAAACTCCTCCCTGAAAGCCAAAAACCTGCTGTGTGGCTTCTCTGATGCCATGTGTTCCCAAACCCCCCAAATATGGGGCCGCGTGAAACCCCGATGGCGGCGCGTGGCTGCCGGCAGTGCTTGCTCCGTTTGTTTTTTGATGCATCTGTAGGTGCTGGGAGAATAAATCCTGCTTAAAAGTCTTTTAGCAAATTAAAACGTCACCGTTCTGGGTCTAAGCCTGTTATCCTGCTCTGTCGCTTTGCGGATTAATTATTATATAACTAAGGAGTGGAGGTGGCCAGGCAGGTCCGTGGCTGCCTCAGGTGACCTCCGCACTCGGTAGTGACTCAAAGCTGAATAATTCAGAAGGACAATGACTCACATAATTAATCTCAAGCAAATACTACCCCTGCCCCCCCCTTTAATCTAGGGAAAAGGAAATCTGCACCTTCTTCCTTAGCTCCGACGTCGCTGCTGTCATTGGGAATCAAAGATGCTTTAGGCAGCCCCCAGTAAGAGGTTTTGGGACAATCCATCACAGCTGTTTCTAACCTGGAGCTTTTTGCATTTGCCACTAATTAAGTGTTTGGAGAAGAGCGATCGTGCAGTCATAGAGTCATGGAATGGGAGGGGTTGGAAGGGAACTCTGGAGGTCATCTAATCCAACCCTCCTGCCATCGAATTAATTGAGATGACGCAGGTTTTAATAAACCCAGAAGTGCAGGCTTCTAATTCTCATGTGATATGAGTGTTGTAGTATTTGAATCAGTATTTGGACAAGTTACCAAGGAAGAACCAATTCCAGAAGCCCACAGCCTGGTGCTGGAGGCTCTTGCCAAGTGATCTGAACCCCAGGGATGTCCCCTGCAGTTACTGCAAGGCAGCTCTGTGATAGAATCATAGAATCATTCAGGTTGGAAAAGACCCCTGGGATCACTGAGTCCAACTGTCCAAGTACAATCTTAGTCTTCAAAGACACTAAATAAAGGATGTTGTGTAGTTCATTCCTCATCACAGAACATTAGGGATTGGAAGGGACCCCAAAAGATCATCTGGTCCAATCCCCCTGCCACAGCAGGATCACCTAGACCAAGTCTTCTCCCTTTATAATTCCTAAAAACAATTAAAGTTGGGTCACACTTGCCCTTTCTCCTAACTCAGCTGCTACTGCAAACGTGAGTGATGTTTAACCTTTTAATCTTCAGCCTAATTAAGGTCAGCTCTCCAAGATCCTCAGCTTGGTGGGCAATTTGTTTGACCACCCAAAGACGAGGCAAGAAGGGTAGACACCAGCTTCCATCCCCACCAAACTGGGAATAGGTGGTCCCACTGGGTGTTTTCATTTACCACGCACTCCTTAACCTGGCTAGAAATGCAGCTTGCAGGTGAGTTCTGGCTCTCCTGATGCCTCGTTCTGTCTTTGTGGGATTAGCAGGAGGGTCTGCAGCCAGCAGATTCTCTGTCCTTAGAAGAAGGTGTCATCCCCAGGTTGTGAACCCTGCTGCTGCAGAAAGGCACCTCCCTATCTATCTGTGCAGGGTACAGAGGACCTTTGGTGACAGTGAAGAGCACTGGAACAGGCTGCCCATGGGGGTTGTGGAGTCTCCTTCTCTGGAGACATTTAAAGCCCACCTGGAAGTGTTCCTGTGCAACTGGATCTAGGTGATCCTGCTGTGTCAGGGGGCTTGGACTGGATGATCTTCTGAGGTCCCTTCCATCCCTAACATTCTGCGAGTCTGTGATCCTGATATCAGAAAACACCCTTCGTTATGTGAACTTCAAAAGCTGCAGAAGAGTTGGGGTGGAATCTTGGTCCAAGTACAAGCCACTGCAAGACTCCTGGTGGCTTCAGTGGTGCTAATATGACATCCCTGCTGCACTGGATTTGCTCTTTGTCGCTGGCTTTTGGCAGACCTTCCCGAGAGCTGAACCTGACCGCGTGTCCAAGGGTTATAGACAACCCCAAGCTCCAGCCCCACATCCCGGTGAAACCACTTCTGCGTTGAGAAGCTGAGCACTTACCAAAGTGTTTCATCTCTAATCCTTGTATGTCACAGGATCACACTCTGTCACCCATCCCTGAAACACCGTGACCACTGGAACTGAATGTGGCAGCAAACGCACCGGTCCCACGATGGTGTTTGAGTCGGGGACAGCTAGAAGGGGGAAACATTGCCCTCGATTTCACTGTGGCAGTTTGTCTTATTTTCTGTTTCCTTAGCCCCCGCTGGCTTTGGCTTTGTTGTTGCTCAGACAAATATCTGCTGGAGCGTTGCAGCTGCTGGGAGCCAGAAGTAAAATTCAAGGCTGTAGTTTTATCTGCGAGATATTTGTATGAAAATATGAAAACAAGACTTGGGCTGCTCAAGTGTTGAGCGCTCACGTAGCACAGTCTGTTCTACTCGCTGGCCAGACCTGCTCGGAGTAGAATTCAGCATTAATTCTACTCTGAAGAAATGGTGTCAGGCTGGGAATGAAGACTTTTCCGTGCCTGTTAACAGACGTTTCCCTCCATGTGGTTCCTCTCCTGCTGGTGTTTTGCTAAGGTTTTACCAAATCCAAGGGATGCCACCAGAGCTGCATCTTCTAAAACCCCTTCTCCCTGGTTTTCTCACTCATCCTGTTGGAAAGCAGCATCAGAGAGAGGGATATGGGGGTCCTGGTGGCCAGCAGGATGACCAGGAGCCAGCAATGAGTCCTTGTGGCCAAGAAGGCCAACAGCATCCTGGGGTGGATTAGAAGGGGGGTGGTTAGTAAATGGAGAGAGGTTCTCCTCCCCCTCTATTCTGCCCTGGTGAGACCAAATCTGGAATGTTGTGTCCAGTTCTGGGTCCCTCAGTTCAAGAAGGACACAGAGCTGCTGGAAAGAGTCAAGCACAGAGGCACAGATATGAGGAAGGTGGGGGGAGCATCTCCCTGTTGAGGAAAGGCTGAGGGAGCTGGTTCTCTTGAGCTTGGAAAGAAGGAGCCTGAGGAGTGACCCCATTAATGTTTGTAACTATGGAAAGGGCAGGTGTCAGGAGGCTGGAGCCAGGCTCTGCTTGGTGGCATCTAATGATACAACAAGGGACGACGCATGTGAGCTGGAACAGACGAGGTTCCACATCAATGTGAGAAGGAATTTCTTCATGGTGAGAGCGACAGAGCCCTGGAAGAGGCTGCCCAGGATCGTTGTGGAGTCTCCTTCTGTGGAGATATTTAAAACCCACCTGGCCATGTTCCTATGCAACTTGATCTAGGGGATCCTGCTGTGGTGGGGGGATTGGACTGGACGATCTTTCAAGGTCCCTTCCAGTGCTTAATGTGGTCCATAACTGAGTGCCCTTGCACCATGTCACATTCAGCACATGCCCTTTGCTCTTGCAGGGCACAACACGGACTCCTCCTAAATGTAGAAACTCTGGGGGCTTTAGGCAGTGCAGAGGGGCAGCAGTTTTGGATCAATCCAAAAGCCCCTTGGGATCCTTGGTCCTGAGCTCTATGGATTTCCTCTCAGCTGTCAGGGAATCTGTGCTGGTATTTCCTTCTCTAGTTTAAAGACTTCCTTGGGAATTGCTAGTTAGCCTCTTAGTTTATGAGGGACAACAGCGGTATCAAACGCTCTCTAAAGGTCTGCAAAGCACCACTCTCACCAGGGTGGAACGTTCCTCGTCCATCTGAAACCTGAGTCATTCCAGGAGCTGGTTTCAGAGACGGTGATTTTTAGGGCTTGGGGAAATGAAAAATAATGGAACACACTAATTAGAAATCCCTCGTAACGCTTCGCTATAGAAATGACATTGGAGCTGAAGGCTTCCTAATATTTAAATGCGTTTCGTGACAGATCACTGGCAGCCTTTAAAAGGTCTTGGGTGCTTTGAGTTCCTGAGTGGTTTGACAGCTTGACAGTGATGTGTAAACCGAAGGTGTTGGCACAGCTTGCTCTGCTGTCGGAGCAGGTATCAAAGTTCAGGCTCCGGTCTAGTCACCACTTGAACGGAGAGATGAAAAATTGCTCTCTGCTAAATGTTTTCTCACTGTGGAAGAAAGAAACAAGCTTCTGCTCCTGAAAATAGCGAAGGCCTGATGTGAAAATGATTCAAGCCAACGGAAAGACTTCCATTGATTTCCACGGCCTCTGAATCAATCACTCCCTTCTGCCTGCGTCCCGTTTTATGGCACAGCGGCTGTGTTGGGGGGTTTGTCAGAGGACAGGCCAGAGCTCGAACCCCCGGCCAGTCTGGATCAAAATGAGGATTTCACCGATGTGGATGAGGGAAACAGAGGTCACAAGGACAGAGCAGGTAGCAGCAGTGATTTAGAACCTGGAATCGTATAAATTGGACTGAGCACCACATTTGAGGATCAGCTTCTCTTGTCCTCAAACTTCCCTCTGAGCGTGAATTCATATTTTCTGTTCAGGAAGAGGTCTGAGAGCAACTTCATTTGGTTCTACTGGGATTTCTCCAAAGTGCACCAAAAATGCAGGGCAAGTGAAGATTAAATACTAATAATTTTAAATAAGGTAGTTTAATTTTCAGAGATGGCCACTTGTTTCCCAAGCTTCTCTTGGAATCTCACCAGCAGAAATAAAGCAGAAATACAGGAAACAGGACAGAAGCGCCTAGAAGAGCCTAGGTCTTAGATCTAGCAATCTCTAGGGTTTTTATCTCAATCTGGAGGGTTTATACCTAGAAATGCCTGTTTTATATCTAGAAATCTGTAGGGTTTATACCTAGAAATGCCTGTTTTATATCTAGAAATCTGTAGGGTTTATACCTAGAAATGCCTGTTTGGTATCTAGAAAACTGTAGGGTTTGTACCTAGAAATGCCTGTTTTGTATCTAGAAATCTGTAGGGTTTGTACCTAGAAATGCCTGTTTTACAGCTAGAAATATCTGGGTATGTATCTAGAATTATCTAGAGCTCTTGGAGGGGGTTGTATCTAGAAGTATCTAGAGCTCTCGGAGGATTTGTATCTAGAAGTATCTAGAGCTGTGTGGGTAGTATCTAGAGCTCGGGGGGGTGTATCTAGAAGTAGATAGAGCTCAGGGGGGTTGTACCTAGAAGTATCTATTGCTCTCTGGGATTTGTATCTAGATAGTATCTAGAGCTCTAAAAGTTTTGTATCTAGAAGTATCTAGTGCTCTCAGAAGATTTGTATCTAGAAGTATCTAGACCTCTAGAGGGTTTGTGTCTAGAATAGGGTTTATATCTAGAAATCTCAAGGGTTTATATCTAGAAGTACCCAGATATCTCGAGGGGTTTATATCTAGAATATGGTTTTATATCTACAAAACTTCTAGTTTTCATATCTAGCAATTTCTAGGATTTGTGTCTAGAATAGGGTTTATATCTAGAAATCTCAAGGGTTTATATCTAGAAGTACCCAGATATCTCGAGGGGTTTACATCTAAAAGCACAGGAGTGTATAGAACGACCTACAGTTTCTGTATAGAAATCTACAGGAATACAGAAAACGAACACATAGTAACTGAACAGGGTGCCAGAGCCCGAAGCCCCACACCTGCAAAGTTTGTTAGCCGTGAACATTCCCAGTTGTTTCCGTTGCAGCGCTGTATTTTACACATTAAACTGAACCCACGTTCCGTTATGAAACCATACATCTTCATGGCTTACAAACTTTGCAGCTGCGGCATTAAACGCTCCATTGCCCCGGTTAATTATTTGTGCCGGGTTTTTTTAGCATCCTTGGAGGTGGCACATGTGGGCAGTAAAAGCCGAAGAACAAAAAGGCTCCAAGGTGCAAGTATTTGAACCGAAGATCAAGAGTGCATTTGTTGTTTTGGGGTTTTTTTTGGGTTTCTTTTTTTCTGTGGTGCTTTATTTTTAGCTGAACTCTGAAAACACTGGAAAAACAGTTGATACTCTGCAGGATGTCAGAAAATCCCTTCTAAGGGGAAGGGTGGTGAAGCACTGGAACTAACAGAAGTTAAGAGGCACTCCATAGCATGAGCTGTCTGCTTGTCTCTTGCCACGAGAGGTGGTAGAACCACTCAGAGCAGCTTCAGACACCCTCTTCCTCTGTGTTGTTCCATCTGAAGTGCTTTCATAGATGGTCCATCACTGGGGGCTGTCCTTGTGCTGAGTGCTCAACCTGGGAAGTGCTCATGGAAGATGCTCCCCAGGTCTGTTGTAGCAGTTCTCAAGAGACTACGGTCCTAAAATGATCTCATGAACATCATGATCCTGAGGGGAAATGTGGAGAAATGTTTCTGGGGGTATAAGAAAGGTAGGAACAGACCTTTTTCAGCAGGTCCTGTTGTGACAGGACAAGAGTTAGTGGTTTTAGACTAAAAGAGATTCAAAGTGGCTAGAAAGAAGTAGTCTTTCACACTGAGGATGGTGAGAGCCTGGCCTAGGTTGCCTAAAGAGGTGGAAGAAACACCATCCCTGGAACCATCCCTGAGCAGGTTGGCTGTTGGGGTCTAAGCAACCTGCTCTGGTTGGGGATGTCCCTGCTCACTACAGGAGATTTGACTGGTTGAGTTTTGAAGGTTGTTTCCAGCTCAAATCAGCCTGTGATTCTATGAAAATGGATCATAATCACCCCTTGTGATCCCTTTCAGCCTCTCTTTTCTCAGCCAGAGAGACACAGGCTTAGAATATAGTTCTGTTGTGAAGACATTCTGACTTAGTCACTCTCATATTTGCTGTGAACGCCCAAGTCTCAGGATCTTCATCTAGAACTTCATGCATTGTTTGGTTCTCTACTTTTTAAGACAACTAATTGTAACTCTAATTTCCTCTACTTTGGCAGCCTGAGAAACTGATACAACGTGACAAGATCCCTAATCTGTTCTCTCAGCATCCCTACAGCATTTCAACCTATGTCAGTCATAGGGTCAGAAGAGACCTGCAAAAGGCATCTAGTCCAACCTCCTGCAATCGGGAGTCATGTCCATTTTGATGTGATTTACCCATGAAACAAGTCACTGCACAAGTGAAAACAGAATCAGTGTCCCAAATCCCAGTCGCTATCCCTGTGGGCCCCCACTTCAAGAAAAGATTTAGGGGCTGGAGCAGGACCAGAGGAGCAGTGAGGCTGGGGAAGGGACTGGAGGGAGAGGCTGAGGGAGCTGGGGGAGTTTAGCCTGAAGAAGAGGAGACTCAGGGGGGACCTTCTCCCTCTCTCCAGCTCCCTGAAGGGAGGCTGTAGTCAGGTGGGGGTCAGGCTCTTCTCCCAGACAACCAGCACCAGGACGAGAGGGCAGAGCCGGAAGCTGCCAGTGGAGGGTTAGGTTGGATGTCAGGAAGCCCTTCCTCATGTAAAGGGTGACCAGAGCCTGGACTGGACTGCCCAGGGCAGTGATGGAGTCCCCATTACTGAAAGTGTTGAAGGGCAGCCTGGCTGTGGTCCTTAGTGCCCTGGTGTGGCTGCTGTGGTGATGTTAGGTGCTGAGCTGGGCTGGCTGAGCTCAGAGGGCTTTTCCAGCCTCAATCACTCTGTGATTTTTCTGAGCAAGAAAAAGAAGGCAGCAAAGTCTCAGCTGCAGCCCTGAAAATCTCTGGTTTTATGGCAGCTAAAATGGAGAAGGCAGTTTGAAATCAGCCATATGTCCAACGCCTTGTGTTCGCTCGCTCCTGCTGCCTGGTGCATCCCTTTCTTTTACATTAGGCTAATGCAGAACAATATTAATGGGGAAACCAAGGTGTAATGTTCTTGCAAGAGTGCTGACAGAAGTGAGTCCCACGATTTAGCCAGGGCTTGCTTGCTTGAGCATTATCTCTGTTGCCGTTAAACACGCTCTACGTTTTCTGGGCAAATATCATTTGGAATTAATTGAATGGAAAGGCGGGTGTTCAGAAGATGCATCTTGAGAGCTATTGAAGTATGACTTTTTAATCAAACTGAGTGATTGTAAACATAAATTAGCTCTTGTTCTTCCTTCTGACTTCAAAACGGAGATTGTGAACTCTTTGAGGTTTAAAGCCTTTTTCTCATGAGTTTGCAGTTTCAGACCTCAGAGATGCTGGTAGGACCATTAACTAATTGTGATTACTTGGGTGTTACATGAAGCACAGGCTCTCTGCACATGCACTGACTTTCAAAGTTGTACTACTTCCATTATTCTCTCAATACGTGGTTGAATGGGAAAGTTGTGCTGGTGCTTCTGCCTCCTTCCTCTGGGGGGACATTTCCCAGATTCATAGAACATTCCCTATGAGCATAGAACAGCCCTATGAGGAGAGGCTGAGGGAGCTGGGATTGTTTAGCCTTGAGAAGAGGAGGCTCAGAGGAGACCTTCTTGCTGTCTACAACTACCTGAGGGGTGGTTGTGGCCAGGAGGAGGTTGCTCTCTTCTCTCAGGCAGCCAGCACCAGAACAAGAGGACACAGCCTCAAGCTGCGCCAGGGGAAATTTAGGCTTGAGGTGAGGAGAAAGTTCTTCACCGAGAGAGTCATTGGCCACTGGAATGGCCTGCCCGGGGAGGTGGCGGAGTCGCCAACTCTGGAGCTGTTCAAGGCACGATTGGACGTGGCACTTGGTGCCATGGTCTAGCCTTGAGCTGTGTGGTGACAGGTTGGACTTGATGATCTATGAGGTCTCTTCCAACCTTGATAATACTGTGATACTGTGATATTTTACTGTGATTCGGGATTGAAAGGGACCTCGAAAGATCATCCATCTCCCTGACACAGCAGGATCTCCTGGATCCAGTCACACAAGAACATGTCCAGGTGGGTTTGAAATGTCTCCAGGGAAGGAGACTCCACAACCCCTCTGGGCAGCTCCTTTCCATGACTCTGTCACCCTCATCATGAAGAAGTTCCTTCTTAGATTGATGCGGAACCCCCTCTGTTCCAGCTCACACCCAGTGTCCTATCACTGGATGCCCTTGAGCAGAGCCTGGCTCCATCCTCCTGACACCCACCTTTCACATATTTATCAGCGTTCATAGGGTCACCCCTCCATCTGGAACCTCCTCTCTTCCAGCTCAAACCCATTGCCCCTTGTCCTATCATTAGATGCCCCTGAGCAGAGCCTGGCTCCATCCTCCTGACACCCACCCTTTCCATGTTTATCAACATTCATGGGGTCACCGCTCAGTCTCCTCCAAGCTCAAGAGCCCCAGCTCCCCCAGCCTTTCCTTATCATGAGATGTTCCACTCCCTTCATCATCATCATCTCTGTGCCTTCCACGCTGGCCTCTCTCCAGCAGCTCTGTGTCCTTCTGGAACTGAGGGGCCCGGAACCGGACACAAGATTCCAGATGCAGCCTTATTTCAGCATTTCCTTAACAAATTCTGATGTATTTTCATACAATTATTTACCTTGGAAGATTTTTATGATCTTAAAGTCCACCCCCCATATATCCTACTGTACTTAGACCCACTGTTTCCTTCTCAAGGAGTTGATGGCAGAGTGTTGAGCACAGGTTCCAAGTGTGTATTTTTCTGTGCAGTTCTTACAGTATCTGAATAGGGCTTTGGAGTTCTGTAGGTCTTCAGATTCTCTCTTTGAGAAGGGAACACAATGCAGATGTTCTCTGAGGGTCCAGCAGTCTGATTAGGTATAAGCTGTAAAGCTGAATGATCTCATTTAACATCCTCTGCATAGGCTGATTAGCTGAAGCTCAATGGGAGCAGAGAAAATCTTGAGTAGAAGTGTCTGTAAAGAGGGGAGAAGGAGCATCCCAGCCATACTCAACGATTCTGTACTGAAGTGCAGCTCCTTTTCTTTCCATAGTCCTGGGTGTATAAAGGAGAATTAGAGCATCTTTAACGTTCTCAAAGGCGTCTAAACCCCTTCCAGCTGCCCTGTACAGAAGGAACGTGGGAGTAAAATAGGAGAAAGCAAGCTCAGGGGACCAGATCACTGGACAACTTCTTGTGCCATATCTGTGTGGTGCCTCATGAGCAGACTCCATGTGTGCTTCACATCAGGGTTCTTACAGGATGTGATCTTCTGTTGTTCTGGTTTTAAAGATGGTTTCACTGTTAGGACTTCTTGGGGTTGAGGAGGGATCCAAAGGTGCTCCTGAAGGAGGGAATGATAGGATGAAGGGTCATGATTTTAAGCTGGAAAAGGGTAAATTTAGGCTGGACATGGGGAAAAAGTTGTTGAATCTGAGTGTGGTTGATCCCTGGAACGGGCTGACCAGAGAGGGGCTGGAGGCCCTGTCCCTGGAGCCACTCAAGGTCAAGCTGGATGGGGCTCTGGGCAACCTGTTCTGGTGAGTGATGACCCTGCTTCTTGTAGCAGGGTTGGATTAGATGACTTTGAGGTCCCTCTGAACCCAATACATTCTGTGTGCATGTGAGTATTTTGTGTTTGTGGGCTGCTAGAGAGATATAAAACACTCGAGCTGTGGCATTAGTTTAAGTCAAAGAGTGTTCAACAGATACCAGCAGCAGAAAGCAGTTCACCCTCCTTTAGGAACTTAACAAGATCTGGCCTTAGTGTTACAGCACATAATGTCCTGGCTCTAATAATTCACTCTAGGACCCTAACAGAGTTATGAGTTAACTCTGCCTACGCAGTATCTATGTGACTCTGTAGACCAGATCTGATCCATAAATTCAACTTCTGGAGCTTCACCAGTGACTACAGAAGTTTCACAGAGCCAACATGGACTTTGTAATTAAATCAGAAGTAAGTACTTCCAATTAAATTTGAACTTAGGTCTTTTTCCATGAGATAATGAAATCTTGGGTTCACACTGGAGGAAGGGGCGATCTAAAAGAAGGAATGAGAGCCTGAGGATGGAGAGGCCAGATGGTGCCTTTTCCAGCAGCACCGTTAGCTTGAGCTAGTTCAAGTTGCACCCCAGAGCAAGTGTTTTTGTTGCATGAGTAGTGCAGGAGCAGAGGAGCATGTGTCACACAGCAGCTGAGGTTTTCCTTCTGTTTCATGGGATCACAGAGCATTAGGGATTGGAAGGGACCTCGAAAGATCATCCAGTCCAATCCCCCTGCCAGAGGAGGGTTAGAAAGTCCTCTCTGTCTGCGAAAGTTGTGTTTTCTTCTGGCTTGAGCAATGCACTGAAAATGTGAGTCCTTGGGAATGGGTTGAATCTGTTGGTACCTCAGTTCAGTGCTTTTTCACTTTGTTTTGTTTTGCTGTTTATCCCATAATAATTGAAGATGCAGAAATTGTGCAACTGAGATTCATGACTAGAAAAGCTCAGTCCTGCCTTAGTGAGCCCTTTGTCCCAGAGGAGAACCCCCAGCCAGTTCATGTCTGTGAAATCATAACACCAACTGTTAAATCACAAAAGGTAAATCTCTGTCCTTTATGCCTTAACGACCTAGCAGAGGTCACCTTGCTCAAGTCTTAGTGGACAAAAAGTTTTCCATGGAACATCTTGGGGGATCTGGTTTAGAGGTGAGCTTGTAGAGTAGGGTTGATGGTTGGAGTCGGTGATCCCAAGGGTCTTTTCCAACCTGAACCATTCTGTGATGTCTAGGAAGCTTCAGCATCCAGCATTACTGGAGGTGATCTCCTGGAGAGCACCCCCATGGAGAAAGGGACCTTGGAGTCCTGGTGGACAAGTTCTCCTTGGGAGAGCAATATGCTCTTGGGGCCAAGAAGGTTGATGGAATCCTGGGATAGATCAAGAAGAGTGTGTCCAGCAGATCAAGGGAGAGTCCTCTCTCTCTGTCTCTGTTCTGCCCTAATGAGAACACACCTGGAGTGCTGTGTCCAGCACTGGGGTCCTCAGTTCAAGCAGGACAGAGACTTGATTGAGAGAGTTCAAAGAAGGGCCATGAGGAGGATTAGTGGACTGGAGGAGAAATTGAGAGACCTAAGACTTTTCAGCCTGGAGCGGAAAAGGCTTTGAGGAGACTGAATCACTGTCTACAAATCAATGAGGACTGGATGTCAAGAAGAGAGAGACAATCTCTTTTCACTTGTGCCCTGTGATAGGACAAGGGGTAATGGATGTCATTTGGAGCCCAGGAAGCTCCACCTCAATAGGAGGACAAATCTCTTTACTGTATTGGTTACAGAGTGCTGGAAGGGGCTGCCCAGGGAGGATGTAGGATCTCCTTCTCTGGAGACTGTCAAGACCCATCTGAATGCATTCCTCTGTGACCTGTCCTAGAGTCAATGGTCTTGCTTGAGCAGGGGGTTTGGACTCAATGACCCCTGTAGGTCCCTTCCTAATGATCTGTGTATCTGTGTGTGTGTGCACGTCTCTTAGAGGCAGACAGTGCTGTGGAGTGTTTTAAACACCAGTTTGCTTTTTTCTAGTCCAGCTCTCACTAAGCAACGAGGATACCAGCACAGTCTGTTGGGCAAACACTAAATGGAAGAGTTACCTCTGTCATTTTTGTGTGTGGCTGATGAATCACACGGCAGAGCGAACCCAACCAGCAGAACAGGCTCTTTACTAATGAGTGAAAAAACCTTACTTTGCTCCCAGCAAAACCAGTGTCACCTGTTGGGTTGTGTTTCCAGCAAGACGTTTCAAGAAACCCTTGCAGTGCTTAGAATTTTAAGGTAATTTCTGGTGATACCCTTTGAGAAGCAGAGATGTCCATTGCTTGGTTTAGGGGGAGTTTAGGACAACCCAGTTTACCCTCAGTTCTCCTTGTACCACCTTCCCTCCAGCTGTGGGCTCTTGCAGATATGGAGATGTGGCAATCAGGAACAGCAAATCTTTGGGTTTACCTTTCCAAAGGAAATAACTCTGTCTCCATCTGTTAATTCATGCATTAAGCTGCCTGGCTAAACGCTGCTGCTTGACCCTCCAGCACAGGGAGGCTAAAATCCTATTAGCTCTAATAAGAGCTGCAAGGCTAAAGCCCACGTGTAAGTGGAGGTGATAATTTTAACTCTTCTTTTTTTTCCTTCATTTTCATGGAGCTGAAAATTAACCAGTGGCAGTAACTGAGAGAGGCTCTGTCCATCCCAGAAAACTGGTTGGATGGTCAGGGAAGGGAGATGAGAGTGTGGAACAGTCAAGGTGAAGGGGACAGAATCACAGAACATTAGAGATTGGAAGGGATCTTGAAAGATCATTCAGACCAATCCCTCTACCACAGCAGGATCCCCTAGATCCAGTCACACAGGAACATGGCCAGGAGGGTTTTAAACATCTCTAGAGAAGGAGACTCCACAACACTCTTGGGTAGCCCCTTCCAGTGCTCTGGCACTCTCACTGGGAAGAAGGTCCTTCTCACATTGATGTGGAACCTCTTCCATTCCAGCTCACACTCGCTGCCCCTTGTCCTATCATTGGGTGGCCTTGAGCAGAGCCTGACTCCATCCACCTGACACCTGCCCTTTCATATTTATCAACATTAATGAGGTCACACCTCAGTCTCCTTTTCTCCAAGCTCAAGAGACCCAGCTCCTTCAGCCTTTCCCTTCATCACCTTTGTGGCTCTGCGCCAGACTCTCTGCAGCAATTCTGTGTCCCTCTAGAACTAAGGGGCCCACAACTGGACACAAGATTCCAGCTGTGGTCTCACCAGGGCAGAGTAGAGGGGGAGGAGAACCTCTCTTGATCCACTAACCACTCCCACTTCTAATCCACCCCAAGATGCTGTTGGCTTTCTTGGCCACAAGGACACATTGCTTTCTTCTGGCCATCCTTCTGTCAGCCATGACTCCCAGGTCCCTTTCTCCTACACTGCTCTTCAATAGTTCAGTCCTCTGTCTATACTGGTCCCTGGGGTTGTTCTTGCCCAGATGCCAGACTCCGCACTGCCCTTGTTATGTCTGGTCTGGGTGAAGCACTTCTTAACGTTTTATTTTAACATCTCTGGGACTACTGAAGAGCTTGGAGACCTTGTGGGCAAGACCAGTACAGAAACAATCTTAAAGAAGAAAGTGTTCCTGTGTGACTTGGTCTAGGTGATCCTGCTGCAGCAGGGGGATTGGACTGGATGCTCTTTGGAGGTCCCTTCCAAACTCTGTGATTCTCCTGCATTAAAATGAGCAGGCATGGAACTGGAGGATTTTAGGAGCAATAAACCAGTCCAGAGCAAGGCCTTGGAAACAACCTAAAAGAAATTTAACTGCTAGTGTAGAAACAGTCAGAACCTTCATTCCAGCTTTCATTGTTCCTCATAAACAGATTGTTTGAAGTTCAGATCGTGTGTTCACTTCCAATACTTCCAATAATTCTCAGCACATGCGACTTGGATTTTGCTTTCGATGGGGGAAAACCATAAATAACCTCCATGATTGTTGATGTCACACTAAACTGATCAGACATAACAGAACACTCACAATTATGTAAGTTCTCCTGCAGTCAAATGATGTTAATGACAAGGACTCCCTTCATTATTAATGTGGGAATACATGTAACTGAACTTAATGGGCTGTGATTGCGAAGGGTTACTAACATCATCGTTAGGATTGTTTAATTAATCACGTATGACTTCTTGTTTCGAGCAGGAACTCTTACGCTGTGTTTGTATTAGACCTTCTTTAGTGCCTCAGACCAGAGCTAGACGGTCAAAATGAAGGGTTGAAGGGGCGAGTTGGTTCCTTTGCTTGGAGATCGTCTTTCAAAGACACAGCATCACAAGTCAAGGATTGCTCTTACTCTACAGGGACTGATGCTAAAATGAGTGAGAAGCAGAGGTGTTATAATTGAATTGATTTGATAAAAACTATCATTTGATTGTTGTTATTGGATGAAAAACCATATTCACTACAAAAAAAACTGGCAAAGCCAAACCCCAACCAGAGCAACGCAAGCAACAGACCTCAGCTATCAGTAACACGTGGTGCTCCTACTGCTTTTCTCCTTTTGATGCTAAAAAATAAGGGGGAGATCAGACTATGGCAGGATAGACATATTTTTCTCTCACACAGAATCACAGAGTGTTAGGGATTGGAAGGGACCTCAAGAGATCATCCAGTCCAATCCCCCCGCCAGAGCAGGATCATCCAGACCGAGTGGCACAGGAACATCTGGTATAAGCTCTCCAGCTGTTCAGACCATTTCATGTACCATCTCGGTAACTTCTAGACTAATTTGTTTTAAATCATTATTATTGTTTAAGCGTCTGTCTGCTGCTCCATCAGTACTCCTGGGTACAGATCACACTAAGCCTAAGGCAGCGTGGCCAAAGTCAAGGGTAAACCCACACCGAAGCCAAATATCTGATCATAATTCACCTTGAAAGAAAAGCTGAGCACATTTATTAACAGTAAAATTGGAAAGGGAGAGAAAAATAATTTGCTGAATTAATGGTGGAAGAGAAATTGCAGCCATCCAGGATGCCGGTGGTGACCTGGTGTTCCTGTTGCACTCAACAAGCCCTACAAGTTGCGCATGCTAAATGCTGAAAACATGAGGCAAGGGAACACAAGACCTGGTGAGAGGAAAGTACAAAGTCATTATGATTTTCAAACTTCTAGTAAATCAATCTCTTCCCTGCTGCTTGACCTGCTGCCAGGTACCGAGCTCCCCCAAATACGTGTTTAGAGTGGAATTACAATTGGGATGGAAGGAGCGGTCAAGAAACTCTTGCCAAAAAGAAAGGAAAACAAGCCCCCCAAAGTTTAAAGGTCCTGAGAAGGAGAAGCAACATGGAACAAAATGTTGTTTCTTGTCTAAACCATGTATTAAGAGATCACAGAATCATTAGGGATTGGAAGGGACCTCAAAAGATCATCCAGTCCAATCCCTCTGCTGGAGCAGGATCACCTAGAACAAGTCACACAGGAACACATCCAGGTGGGTTTTGACAGTCTTCATAGAGGGAGACTCTGCCACCTCCCTGGGCAGCTCGATCTGGTGCTCTGTCACCCTTACAGTAAAGGAGCTCTTCCTCACGGTGAGGTGGAACTTCCTGTGCTCCAGCTGACACCCAGTGGCCCTTGGCCAGGGCACAAGTGAAAAAAGATTGTGTCTTTCTTCTTGACACCCGGCCCTCATGGATTTATACACAGTGATCTAGTCCCCTCATAGCCTACTCTTCTCAGATCTGTAAGGTGCCAGGTCTCTCAACCTCTCCTCATAAGGTAGGTGCCCCAGTCCCCTAATCATCCTCATGGCCTTCCGTTGGACTCTCTCAAGCAGATCTCTGTCCCACTTGAGCCAAGGAGCCCAGAAGTGGATGCAGTACTCTAGGTGTGTTCTCACTAGAGTAGAGAGGGAGAAGACTGTCCCTTGATCTGCTGGACACAGTCTTCTTGAGCCATCCCAGGATTCCACTGGCCTTCCTAGCCCCAAGAGCACATTGCTGTTCCACAGAGAAGTTGTCCACCAGAACTCCAAGGTCTCTCTCCAGCAGATCACCTCCAGTAATGCTGGATGTTGAAGGGATGCTCCAAACCCCTTCTAGTCAGACACACTGGGAAGCTGCCGCTCAAGAAAACAAACACCGTGCTACAGAACTCGCCTTAAAACATCTCATCAGCTAATGCGACCAACGCTGTTGAGTGATGTGAAGCAAACCCATAGGGGAATTACTTGTTTACCTCAAAAGATCATATAGGATGGGTTTGATTCCTACACTCGAGAGTAAAAAGGAAAAAGACTAACTTTTGATACCAGACAGCAGAGCGGGCTGTCAAGAACTACAGGTACGGGCATTGTTTATTTGAAGCCCTGTGAACAGGAGCTGTCAGACTGAATTGGCGAGCTCAGCGCACAGCCCTGTCTTCTCAGAGGTTCCTGACACTGAAAGACCTTTTTTTTTCTTCACGGAGCAGCTGCAGAAAATCAGAGCAAAATATGAGAATGTGGAGACAGCAGGGTCCGGTCGATTGCTCTTAGCGGCAATTGCTCTGGAGAGGAGCAATCAGGCGCTCCGTTACGCGGCTTTGCAAAAGTGGTACCCGTGGAAACAGCGGATCCCCGCTGTCCGTGCTCGTGGCCAGAGTCGGAGCGAGCCTCAGGCCCGCTTTCACGCCCCGGCTCCGCGCGCCGCAGCTGGCGGTGAGCTCTGCCCTTGGAACAGTTTGGCTCTGCGTCGCGGTAGGATTTCAGTTTCTTCCGCTGAAGGCGCGTCGCGTGGCGGGGAAGGCTTCTTGGTGTCAGGGCTGAGCTCTGTGCTGGTCAGGCAAGGCTTTTCCTGGAAACAAGTCTCTTCTGCTTTAATACATATTTGGAACCACTGGCAAATTCTAATTAATAATTAGCAATAATTACAATCATTTATAGTTGTATAAAACACTGTAAGTACAAAATATCTTACAATTATATAAATAATATGATTCTAATAATATGAACTATATAGAATAGTTATAATATATATAATATATATTATATAAATTGTTACAAATAGTATAACAAATTATTAATAAAACATAACATATTAATTACATTAATATATAGCTATATATTGCATATATTGATGCTTCATTTTAATCTATTTTTATTACATTATTAATAGTATATAATATTATACTATATAAAATATATTAGCATATATTATTGTTAATGATAAATATATAATATACAAATAATATAAATATATAATTTCATAATATGTAATATAGGTAATATATTTATATGTAATATATAATATATTATGTATTGTATAATATATTAAATAATATCAAATAATATACAATATATACTATATTATATGTAGTATATAATGTATATAATAATACATAATAATATATATGATATATTAGATATAATACATATATATTATAGTATATATTATAATACAAACCCATCTTGTTATTTCAAGAGGGCTTTTTCCTCCTGTAACATTTCTATCAGGGTTTTTACCGTTCCTGGTGGCTTGCAGAAGGGAGCGGATACCCTTTGGTGTTCTAGGAGTGTGTTTCTTGCAGCAAACCCCTGACTGAAGAGCTTTTAACAGGTTTTTCTTCCAATTTTCTTCCAAATCTAATAGATTTCTCTCTTAGATTTTAGAAACAAATTTATGACTCTCAGGGTGGTGAAACAGTGGAACAGGCTGCCTAGAGAGGTGGTAGAAGCTCCATTCCTGGAGGTGTTCAAGGTCAGGCTGAATGGGGCTCTGAGCAACCTGATCGAGCTAGAGATGTCCCTGCTCACTGCAGGCGGGTTGGACTAGATGACCTTTGGTGGTCCCTTCCAGCTCAAGACATTCTCCAGCACAGAGCCTCAAAGATGATGAAACATCTCCCTGATGAGGAAAGGCTGAGGGAGCTGAGTCTCTTGAGCTTGGAAAAAGGAGACTGTGGGGAGACCCCATGAATGTTGACAAACATGGAAAGGGCGGTTGTCAGGAGGATGGAGCCAGGCTCTGCTCAGGGTCATCCAGTGGTAGGATCCAGTCACACAGGAACATGTCCAGGTGGGTTTTAAATATCACCAGAGAAGGAGACTCCACAACATTCCAGGCTGCCCAGGGTAGGATTTGTGAGCTAGTCCACATGAAACTACTCCTTTCAAAACCCTGTGAAGATGGTTCCTGAATCCCCATGGTCTCTGCTTTGGCCAGGAATGCCTCATCTTGTAAGAGCCAACAACTCTTTCACTGCTGTCTTCAAGGGTTCTTTACTTTCCTGGCTTAAAACAAACCCAACCAAGCAAAACCCAGCCTTGCTCAGCTTGGGAACTGAACACTCTCTACTCCTCCAGTCTTTCATCACAGAGGAAACCTGGGTATGTAGATCACCTTGGGGTGGTGAAGTATGACGATTCCTTCTGTCAGATGCCCCTCCCTCACCTCCCCGTGTGAAATTAGAGAAAGAAATCAATCACAAGAGAAACGCATCGATAAATTCAGCGCAGAAGAATGGAGAGTGACAGATGGTCTGAGCCTGGAACATATGGATCTTGTCAGACAACAGGAAAAAATATATAGGATCATGTTGTGGAAAAGTAGACATAACCTCTGTGTGTGTACTTGGGGAGAGAAGAAGAAGGCGGCGGAGTGTGTCAGAACTTCTCATTTCTTTCCTTTGTGACAATGATTTAGAGAAAAGTGGACGAGAAAATATTTGCTCCTCAACCTTTCTGACCTCCCAGAAACGCTGGTGCCAGGGAAAACAGATGGCAGCTGGGTCTCTGCTGAAACGACGGCTCTCCCGCTCTCGCCAGGTCTCTGTGGTGTGCAAAATGTACGGTCGAAGTCGCTGTCGGCAAACAAGTCATTAATTAACAACATCTCGCTGCACAAGGATCACGTAGGTGAGGGTGCCTGTCAGGCAGCTGCCTCTAAGAAGTCTGCTCGGCACAGGAGGAGAAGAGGCTCAGGCAGAGATCGGTCTCCCCACCTCCTCTACCTGCAACGCATCCATCATCACAAGTAATCAAGCCTAAAAGTATTTGTCATCCCCAGGGTGTGGAGCTGTTTGAAGTCCACCGTATGAAGAGAACATCAGTGGAACAACGAAGCCATCAGTCAAGCAAAGAGAAATTAGAAAAACCAGTGAGAAGAGCAAGGAGTAGGATAACAGAAAGCATCCTAATTAAATCCTCAACTGTAATTACATGCGGTGCGAAGTGACGAACAGCGCTCGCAGGATGGTTTTGCTGTTGGTTCTTCCACTGAGTAACTTGCACGTGTGTTTCTTGTTGTGGTGGGAATCGTGGAACCACAGACTGGTTTAGGTTGGAAGGGACCGCAGAGCTCACCCAGTGCCAGCCCCCTGCTATGGGTGGTGACAGCTCTCACCGGAGCAGGTTGCCCAGAACCCCATCCAACCCAGACTTGAACACTTTTGGGGATGATGGAGCAGCCAAGGATGCTCTGACAGCAACAGTAGTGTCTTCAAGAGGAGCAAACCTTTCAGTTGTTTTTGGTCAATGGATCACAGACTCAGAATCGTCAGGGATTGGAAGGGACCTCAAAAGACCGTAGAGTCCAATCCCTCTGCCGCAGCAGGATCCCCTACATCCAGTCACACAGGAACGTGGCCAGGTAGGTTTGAAATGTCTCCAGAGAAGGAGACTCCACAACCCCCCTGGGCAGCCCCTTCCAGGGCTCTGTCACCCTCACTGGGAAGAAGTTTCTTCTCACATTGATGTGGAACCTCCTCTGTTGCAGCTGACACCCACTGCCTCTTGTTCTATCATTGGGTGCCCCTGAGCAGAGCCTGACTCCATCCTCCTGACACCCACCTTTCCATATTTATCAACATGAATGGAGTCACCCCTCAGTCTCTTTTTTTCCAAGCTCAGGAGACCCAGAATTCTGTGCCTTGTGTCTCTCAAGAGCTCCTTCTGATTTCCAAAGAATCAATTGGACTTGATGATCTTGGAAGTCTTTTCCAGCCTCACTAATTCTGTGACTCTGTAGTATTAAACCCTGTGAGCAAAGATTCAGACCATGACCTCCCACCTGCTCCAGTCAGAGCTGATCAAGCCGCTCTCCAAACCACATCACATTTTATATGCTTGAAAGTAGCTGAGGTTGGAGAAACACAGGCTGTTGTCCCGGAGTAAGGCTGGAATTAAAGCCTTAAATTAAAGCATAGAATTAAAGCACTTGGCTGTGACTCAGGAGCCCTGGTAACGAGCAAGTACATTGGATGCTAAGAAAACATTGCAGTTGCAAGGGTGGTTGTTTGGTCTGGAGTTGGAAGGTGAAATTAGTGATGCAGACAAGAAGTGATCCAGCCAACCCAAGGTTAGGGTTGGATGCGGTTTCTTCGGTGTTTACCTATGGACTCGTAGAATGGAAGGTGTCTGAAACTGCCCTGAGACTCTGTCTTTGCTTGGAAGCAGTGGTCCTGGGTCAGAAGCAAGGTCAAGGTGGTCTTGGGTGGCTACAGTCCTGTGACAGTCCTGTAGTTGGCTAGAGCTGTTGTTAGTGATGGAGACTTCAAGGCAGGATTAGGATGACACCTAGATGTAGGACTGGAAATAGTTTGGCTGCTCAAGACTGACTTCTGCCCGTTGATTTGATTTTACTTTGTTTGTTCATGTGGTTCAGGTTTGGAGGGATAGGGTCCTCAGCAGCAGTTAGGAAAAAGCCTACTCATGTATAGTCTGGGGTTTGTAAAGAAGTTGTCATCAGTCAGTGTGTGTTTCATAGAATCATAGACTGGCCAGGGTTGGGAGGGACCTTAAAGATGATCTAGTCCCAACCCTACTGCACAGGCAGGGACACTTTCACTACAGCAGGTTAGTGAGGGCCTCATCCAACCTGCCCTTCAACACTGCCAGGGATGGAGCCGCCACAGCTGCCTTGGGCAACCTGTTCCAGCATCTCCCCACCTTCACAGCAAAGAATTTTTTCTTTGTGGCCAACTTCAACCTCCTCTCTTCAAGTCTGGAACCTTTTCCCTTTTCCTCTTGCTACCCATCCATGTCAAAACCCTCCCCCAGCTTTCTTGTAGCCCCCTTCCTTCAGAGATTGGAAAGCTGTTCTAAGGTGAGCTGGGAGCCTCCTCCAGGCTGAACAACCCCACCTTGTTCAGCCTGTCCCCATAAGGGGAGGTGCTCCACGTGCTTGCAGATGATCCGTGAGCTATGATGAGAGTCACAACTGGAGTCACACAGAATCACAGAACATTAGGGGTTGGAAGGGACCTTAAAAGTTCATCTAGTCCAGTCCCCCTGCCACAGCAGGATCATCCAGACCATGTTGAACAGGAGCATATCCAGGCGGGCACTGCCTCAGAGGCAGCAGACATGTCTGCCGTGGTTAGGATCGAAGACACGGAATGGTTTGGGATTATTGATCAGCAAAGGACCCTAAAACCAGGCTGGAACTGTAGGTAGCAGCAAATCAACTTGGTTTTGGTGCAAAAGATGAACAGGCTGCCCAGGGGGGTTGTGGAGGCTCCTTCTCTGGAGAAGTTTAAAACCCACCTGGATGTGTTCCTGTGTGACTTGGTCTAGGTGGTCCTGCTCTGTCAGGGGATTGGACTGGATGATCTTTCAAGGTCCCTTCCAGTCCCTAATGTTCTGTGATTCTGTGACACCTGCTCTGAGTTACCACTTTGCCCAGTGCTGATGCTGGGGCTGCTCCTATGTTGTGTCTAAAGAGCTGGGACAGCTTTGGTTTGGAGATGGCTGTTGCAGTGGCAGTCTCAGACTACAGCCTCATGGGTGCTGAGATAGGCAGAATGGGGTTAGAAGAATCTCTGTTCCACGAGGAAAACAAATTCATGAACATGCAGAAATTAATTTCCCTTCATTCTATTCAGTGTTACCCAGAAATTCAAACGCCGGCGACCAAGGAGCAGAGGCTTGTTCTAGGGAACAGATGGCTCCTCAGCAAAGATTGTGTGAAGAAGCTCACCAGTCCTTTTGTTTACAACACATCCACGTCCTGTTTTGTTTTAATTACACCGTTGTTTTTCCACCCAGGCTATTCACTTTAGAAAAAAACCCAACAAACCCAGTCCCCCCCAAAAGAGCCCAAGCCCAGCGCCGTGTTTGTGTCAACAGAGCTAATAAGCAGTCGGCAAACTGGAACCGCGCGAGCGAGCGCGCGCTCGCTCATGAATATTGAGAACCTTCTGATAGATGTGGTGTCTGCCTGTGTTGTTCATATCCATCTTGATGTCCCTTGTGAAGTCAAAGGAAGCAGGAAACAAAATCATCTTCAATAGCTGTCTGGCCAGGAGCTCAGTGCTTTTTGGGGTATTTTCATGTTCTGCTCTGTTAAATCCGTTTAAGAGTCTTATGTTCACGAGTCTGAAATAGAGGAGGAGGAGGAGGACGAGGAGGAGGGGGAAGAAAAACCCAAATGCTTTCCCTCTTGTCAAAAGCTGTGGGTTTAAGACAGGATTTGAGCAGTTTCTGCCTCTTCTTGTCTCTGTAAATGGCAGTATTTAATTACAGGTAATAAACAGAGGAGCCTCTAATAGGATTATCAGCAGCAGCTTTCGGTGCCTCGTGCTGGCTCTGAGAAGAGGGGACCAAGCGATGGGTTCCCGCAGCCTCGTGGAGGGGCAAAGCAAAGAGGGCAGAACCCTGAGGTCGTGTGTTTGGAGAGAAGGATTTATTCACCTCGGTTTGAGCCTCATTTGTGCTTCTCATGGCTGCAATACCCTCTAGTGGCATCTTGCCTGGCAGCAGTGGCCTGGAGATGATGATGCCATGTCCCTGCCTGGGGCTGTCCCCAGGACAACTTCCCACAGTGTTCCTTTTTTAATTGTTTTGTATTTCTCAATGCAGTGTTCAGTTTGGGAAAAAAATAGATGATCTTTCATGGTCCTTTCCAATCCCTAATATTCTGTGATTCTGTAATCCTCTAGCTCATTTCTGACCTCACAGTGTTTTATAGGAACCCCCCGAGCTGTTCCAGCCTGGAAAATACTCCCCCATCCTAACAGACCTGCAGCTCAGCTGTTGATGTGCTTCAGGAAGGGTTTAAGAACCTACCCTTACACAGAATCATGGGATCATTTAGCCCAAATGGGACTGGTTACACTCAACTTCAACCAACATCCCCACTGAATCAAGCATGGGAAGCTGCCAGTGTTCTCATGATGCTAAAGCTCTCCTGGTGTGTTGTTAGAATCATTCAAGTTTCAGGGAAGCACTCAGCACCTGTAAAGTTTCAGGCCCAGTTCCTCTCAGCCCTCTATACACAGGACCTTGGGCTGGGTGTCTGCTTCACTCAGTGAGCATGGAGGAGGGAGCCCATCAAATTAGCAGCTACTCGCTCTGCTCTGGGTTGTGTGGAGGTTGGAATTTTAACTGCAGGTTCAAAACTGCTTTTCATCCTCTTTGTGACTGTCTTGCACCAACATGGGGTGGTACAGAGCCTGATGCTGCTGAGGAGGGGTGCTGTGGGGTGGGTGGGAGGTGCTGTAATGCTCCCTTTGGTGGTGCAGGAGAGGAGGTGCCTGATGCTGACCGGCACAAGTACCCGATGAATTCAGATTGCCAGCGTGGAGGGTGTGTGCTGGGGTTTTTTCCAGGGCACTTAGCATTTCCTGGGGCTGGGGGAATCATTTCAGTTTGCTTCAGTTGCTCTGTTCTTCTGAAACACAACTGCAGAGATCAAGCTGGGAGCAGACTGTGCAGAATATGTGATCAGAGCCCATCTCTCGCAGCTTGGCTTTGGTGATTCACGTGTCATCACCCAGGTAGTCTGTGCTCCTTCAGCTGCCTTCCTCACAGAAACAGCCTTCCTCCTCATCATCCTCTGCTTCATCCTCTTCATTCCTATTAACTTAATCAAAAACACAATGAATTGCTCTAGAGATTTGAGTCCTTCCCTCGGTAGCCTGAGTTTTGTGAGTTCCTTTATGTGATGCTTGAAGACTTGGAAAAGAAAGAGGAGTGTCACTAATAATGATGGGACGATGGGAAATGGCCTCAAGTTGCAGCAGGGGAGGTTTGGACTGGATCTTAGGAAGTTGTTTGCTGAGAAGGTGGTTGGGCACTGGGACAGGCTGCCCAGGGAGGTGGTGGAGTCCCCATCCCGGGAGGTGTTTAAAAAGTGAGTAGCTAGAGCACTTCAGGTCTAGGGGTGAGGGGATGTTGGGTTGAGGGCTGGACTGCATGATCCTAGAGGTCCTTTCCAGCCAGGATGATTGTAGGATTCCATGATTACAGATTATACCTTTGAGTGCCCAGCACAGCTAGGCTGGCAGTCCCAAATCCATGTAATCCCAAACGTGTGGAATGGAGGTTCTCAGGTTTTTAGGAAACTGAAAAAACAAGATGAAAATACAAGATGGAAGAAGACTGTTCAAAATCAGTTGTTTGCTCCATTCTTCCTGTTGCCTCAGCTATTCTTTTCCTTTCATTCTGCCTGGAGTCCGTTAGTGGAGCAGTTCAGTCATTCCATGGAACAAAAGGTAAGTTTAAGCTGAAGCATGAAGAAACATTCAGAAATGGGAGAGAAGGTTAGATGGAGAAAACTGGTTTTTAAACCAGTGGATTTAAGATACTTTTAATTTAAATAATTATGAACCTGATAGTGCTACACATTTACATTCTTGTTTATTTTTACTACAGAGAGTTTGAATCATAAGGGATTGGAAGGGACCTCGAAAGATCATCTCCCCCAACCCCCCTGCCACAGCAGGATCACCCAGACCAAGTCACACAGGAACACATCCAGGTGGGTTTTAAACATCTCCAGTGAAGGAGACTCCACAACCTCCCTGGGCAGCCCCTTCCAGGGCTCTGTCACCCTCACTGGGAAGAAGTTCCTTCTCACATTGATGTGGAACCTCCTCTGTTCCAGCTCACACCCACTGCCCCTTGTCCTATCATTGGAAGACGCTGAGCAGAGCCTGGCTCCATCCTCCTGACACTCACCCTTTTCATATTTATCAACATTAATGGGGTCACCCCTCAGTCTCTTTCTTCCCAAGCTTAAGAGACTCGGCTCCCTCAGCCTTTCCTCATCAGGGAGGCGTTCTACTCCCTTCATCACCTTTGTGTCTCTGCACTGGACTCTTTCCAGCAGTTCTGTGTCCTCCTTGAGCTGAGGGTCCCAGAACTGGACACAAGATTCCAGATGCAGCCTCATCTGAGGAAATGGATCACTCATAAATCCTCCCTGTGATCCTGGAGTCACTCTTTATGTCACAGTAGCCCCTAAATTTTCACCAGCTTCTGAAAAAACGTTGGGTTGAGAATGTCAGTGACCTAAAGCTGGATTTCCATGTCAATGACTTTCAGCAGAGAATGGGGGATGCACATCTTATCACTGCAGGGCAAATCACCCATGAGGGGAAGCAGCAGAAAGCTTTCCTCATCAAAAGGACTCTGTTTGGTTGCAGCTCAGCTGGTTACAGATTCAATCATCCCCCTGGCACTTCCCGCAGAGACAACTTGAAATGACCCTTGAGCTTTCTCCCTTTGGCCAGGCTGCTGTTGTTTTGTGTCAGACAGAGCAAGCTGGAGCTTTGCTAAAGTTCTCTCTGATGAAAGCACTGTTTTTCAGTGGAAGGTGTGAACACTTGACCCGCTTTATTTCTACGGTTTCTCACTTTACTCTCCTGCTTTGGTGAAGCCATCACATGTAGTTTGATAAGAGCATCCAACCTAGGAGATCTCTATCACAAACACCACCAACTTCTATTAAAAGGTTGCTCAGCTCTGTGTCTCCATAACAACTGACATCCCAGGCCAAGCCTGCTGCTCTTCCAAAGGAGTCTTTCCTCCAGATGTGCAAACGATGGTCTCTCCTGGCCCATCTGCCTCTGTTCCTGCCTCCGATGCTGCAGCCTGACAACATGATGCTTCAGTTCATTCTATCCAAAATCTTCTGGTCAACCAAGCACACACAACAAGCAATTCTTCTTTTGTGCTGAGTGTGCCTCAAATATCCCAGTTTAGAGTGATCTTTTACGTGTCAATGTGGTCCTCCACACCTCATCCCAACTAACAGGAGAGCAGGTCACGTTTTACTGGGTGGGGGGACTGCTGCAAGCCTTTTCCTCCCTGGCAGCAGCTCAGCTCCTCCCGTGGCAGACCTTTGACTTTGACAGCTGCAGCCAGTCCCCATGAGCTTGTCTCAGCCCCCTGCCCTGAAGGGAAGGTGATGGTAAACTACAGATGATCAAAACTGCCTTGCGACACCCTTGAGGTGACCTTCAGCAGCTGGACACATGAGAACTGCTGTCCTCAACGAGCCAGCTGAGGGAAACGTCAGCACCTTTGGTGCCACATCCCTGGTTCCATCTCCTGCTTCATATACCTGCAAAATGCAGGAGTTCATAGATAAATGAGACAGAATATTGAGTGTTTTTAAAGAAGTCACTTAAAAAGAAAAAGAAAATGGCTATTTTTCAGTGTGGTAATTGTGCAGATCTGGAGCTTAAAGATGCGTGTTAGCGGTGGGCTTGGGACACTTGGGTTAGAATCATGGAATGTTCTAGGCTGGAAGGGGCCTCTAGAGGTCATCTAGTCCAACCTGCCTATCCAGGGACAACTCGACCTAGGTGAGGCTGCTCAGAGCCTCACCAAGCCTGACCTTAAATGTCTCCAGGGATGGGACACCTCCCTGGCAGCCCATTCCAGCCATCAACCACCCTCACATTGAAGAACTTTCTTCTAAGATTCAGCCTCAATCTCTCCTTTCCCAGCTTGAACCCACTGGTCCTTGTCCTATTCATACAAACCCTCTTGAAAAGACCTTCCCCTGCCTTCATGTAGACCTCCTCAGGTACTGGAAGGTCAGAAGAAGGTCCTCCTGGAGCCTTCTCTTCTCCAGGCTGAACAGCCCCAACTCTCTCAGCCTGTCCTGGGATGCTCCACTCCCCTGATCATTTTAGTGACCCTCCTCTGGATGCACTCCAGTATGTTAGTGGTTGGACTTTATGATCTTAAAGCTCTTTTCCAACTGAAATGAATCCTTTTTTCTATGATGGCAGCGGGGTTGTTGTGATGTTTTACTTACTGGTGGTGTTGGCATGAGCCCTTCCTCGTGTAGCCGCTCCCACATGAGCACCTTGGCCTTCGTACCCATCTAGATGACATAAAAACCACATTAATGCATCTTCTTTGCCCTATAAAAACCACAGACTGTCAGAGAAGAACCCCAACAATTTATTTTCATAAAAGCTCTCTTTTTTCCCCATTTTGCTGTCGAAATGCACCCTTATGAAAAGCCCCAATTTCCTCACCCGTCGCAAGCAGTAAATAACTTCACTGTATCACATTAGCACCATTTAACAAATATTCCCAAACCAGCAGCAACACTGAGCTCTGTGAAATAGATTTGTTCTGGATATAAACCAAGGAGAGCAGAAGACGTGTTTCCCAGCCCGTGTGGATGTGTGTGGTGCAGTCGTGCTCGGTGGCTTGAATGCAGATGGAGCAGGTGTAGAACAAGCATCACCCTGCACAAGGATGTCTATATACAGTTCCTCACAACCTTAGCTGTTCCCTCCCTCCCTCCCTCCCAAAGTCTGCTTGTCATGGCTTTTTTGTGTGTGTGTGGTCGTTTTCCCCACTGATAAGTGGATTTTAAGGTTCTGTTGCAGCTTTCTCCACGCGGGATAAATGGGTGTAATATGTCCCTCATAGAACGTTACTGCGCCGGTGGGACCGAGAGAACTTTGTCCCATTCTGTGAGGCCCTTCATTAGTAACGTTTCCCTCTTCTGAATAATGAAAGAAAACAGCTTTTGGCAAGTTTATCAGAGTTTTCTTTGGGTTTTTTTGCTTTCTGTCAAAATACTTGAGAAAAGGGAAAGCTCAGATAGGAAGAAACCTGGGCTTGTGATGTCAGAATCTTCTCAGGTGAGGAGTCTCTGTGACTCACATGGGAGATACCTGTTTCATGCTGAGAGGGCTGGAGCACCTCCCCATTGAGGACAGGCTGGGCAAGCTGGGATTGTTCAGCTGAGAGAAGAGGAGGCTCCCAGGTCACCTTGGAGCTTTCCAATCTCTAAAGTAAGGGGGCTGCAAGAAAGTTGATGGAGGGCTTTTGACACGGGTAGTAGCAACAGGGCTAGAGGAAAAGGTTCCAGAGAAAGTAGGAAGAATGAGGTTGGACATGAGGAAGAAATTCTTTGCTCTGAGGGTGCTGAGATGCTGGAGCAGGTTGCCCAGGGCATTTGTGGCTGCCCCATCCCTGGCAGTGTTGAAGGCCAGGTTGTCTGGGTCCCTGAGTGACCTGCTGTAGGGAAGGTGTCCCTGCCTGTGCAGTGGGGTTGGAACTGGATGATCCTTGGGCTCTCTTCCAACCTTGGCCCTTCTACGATTTGCTCATGCAGCAAATACTTCTGTGTTCTCTCTTTAATTTATTTTTACCACCACTCTCCCCCCAACCCCAGTCACGGCCAGTTTGTGGCTCTGCATTTTTAATGGGTCCACGAAGATGAGCTCAGTGAGACCTGCTTTTTAAATTTGTTTTGATGACTGTAGCACACAGACCTGTCTGTCTTTGTGATGGCGAAGGGAAGGCGATGTTAATAATGAATGGAAACAAACAGCTAGTAAACACAGGCTGGAGGAAAAACTGACCAGAGGAAAAACAAAGCAGATGATAAAATTCCACAGTTTGACTTTATTAGAAAATAAACTGTGGTGAAAGGTAATTTTTTCCCTTATAACTGGAGCTGAGAAGTAATGGGAAGACTTGACTCATTCTGGGCTATCAGTGCCTGGGGGAGCTGCCAGGAGGTTGTTCTCAGTGGATATTGGGCTGCTCTGTTCAAAACTGATATGAGACCTTGGAGGCAGAGGGAAAAGGGAAAGAATACTCGGTCTGCTGTCACTTACATGCTCCCACTGCTCTCGTCTGAGCAGTGCAGGGCATGGTGTCTGTGGGAAGGGATTCATGATGTGGAGCAATCTGCCAGGAGTCCGAAGCAGATGGGACTGGGGCAGTGATGGCAGAATGGGGGAAAGCTAACTGGAAGAGTAGCTGAAGTTGGTTATTGCTCATTTATGAATCCACATGTGACAAAGGTCTTGGCTCCAAGGTAGTTTCTGAGGATGTAGAATTGATGGAGAAACAAGATGTCAGCAGGAGAGTTTCTTTTGTGCCTGAATCCTGCAGCCCTTTGAGATCTGCAGCTACCTGAAAGGAGGTTGTAGAGACGTTGGGGTTGGTCTCTTCTCACTAGTAACAAGTGACAGGATAAGAGGAAAGAGAGGTTGCACCAGGGGAAGTTTAGGTTGGAAAATCTTCTTAATGGAAAGGGTTCTCCAGCTTTGGAACAGTCTGCCCAGGGAGGGGGGTGAATCGCCGTCCCTGGACGTGTTTCGAAGTAGTGGAGATCTGGAGCTCAAGGATAGGGTTTAGCAGTGGCCTTGGGACAATTGGGTTTATGGTTGGACGTGATGGTCTTGAAGGTCTTTTTCACCCTAAATGATCCTGTGGTTCTGTATGTGAGGTGCTGCAATTCACATGGGACTGCTCTGTGGTTGTGAGGAAATCAGAGCTGTTGGCAAGAAGAAGAATCCATGGCTCACCTAGAGGTAGTAATGGCAACACCAAAACGTAACGTGTCACCATCAGTGAAAAATGACAGCAGGGGAACATTGACCAGTGCTGAATGATGAAAGGCTCAGTAAGTGAGTGCTTCAACATGAAGGCTGAGGAGAAAACATCCTCCAATATCAAACACTGAGCAGGAATGTTTCAGCAGGAAGGAAAACGAGAGCGTGAGGTTTGCATCGTTATTTGCTGGTAATTGCCAAGAACAGGAAAATGGTGAAAGCGAATGTTCCAAAGGGACCTGAAGGGAGGTTGTGGTCAGGTGGGGGTCGGGCTCTTCTCCCAGGCAAATAGCACCAGAACAAGAGGGCAGGCCCTGATGATGCCAGGGAAGGGTTAGGTTGGATGTCAGGAAGCCCTTCCTCAGGGAAAGGGTGCTCAGAGCCTGGACTGGACTGCCCAGGGCAGTGGTGGAGTCCCCATTGCTGGAGGTGTTGAAGGCCAGCCTGGCCGTGTCCCTTAGTGCCCTGGTGTGGTCACTGTGGTGATGTTAGGTCCTGGGTTGGTGTTGCAGTTTGAAAACTACCAAAATGCTCAGGTGTACAGAGTTGTGCTTTCATGAAGAAAAATGTGCATTTCTCCTTAAGAGGGTCCGCCCAGTGACCTGTACTGGGACAGGTGGCCACCAGGTGATACTATAAAAGAGGGCTGATGACCCAGGCAGCCATGCAGTTGGTCACCATCTTGAGCTCCGCATGTGGCCAGAGCAATGTGAACAGTCACCGCCATCTCTGAGCCACTGTTCAGCATGAGGAGAGACTGTTTGTCATTTCTACCGCTGAGAAAACCTGGGGATGCTCGTGTGTTGGGGACCGAAGACGCCTCAGAAGATGCATCTGAGAAGTCCTTCAGACTTAGCTGGACTCTTTGTTCTGAAGGAGAAAAGCAGTTTCTTTGCTTTCCCCCACTTCAGCTGGATGAGCTCGGAGGGTTTTTCCAACCTCAGTCGTCCTGTGATTCTGTGAAAGAATGGAAAGGACTCCCTGGTGACTAGGTGTGAGATAGCCAAGAATTTCCTGAGGACTGTGGAGACTGAGATTTGGCCCAAAGCCTTTGCTTTCTAAAAGAAAGAAACGATCTCTCTGCCTCTTTCTGTCTGTGGCAGCGCCCAGAGTTGCCTTGGTTCATGTTTTGATTTACAAAGAGAGTCTCTATCAGACATCTGTTGCTGGATGGATTAACAACACACAGTGTTTATTTCTCGGCAAACTTCTCCGCGAACAAAGAGAGAAAATATCAGTGACTATAAATTGATGTGGTATTTCCAGTAAGAAGAAAGAACCCCAAATTCAACTAATCAGATGGTGAATTATTGAAACGTTCCTTTCACTTATCACGGCAACCAAGAGGCAAAATGATCTATGTTTCTAAATATATGTGTGTGTCTATATTTATATCGACACGCTCTGCTTCTAATTTACTGGCCACGGCGACGGAACACACGATAAAGCCAGAGCCGTAACTCTGCGGAGCCAAGGATCTCCACCTAATTTTAAGCCTGTGAGTAATGGGACTGACTCAGGTTTACTCACTTGGAGGTTTGAAATTGCTCTGCAAATTCTTGTCATGACCGCAGCCTCATTTCCTTACGAACACAAGAATCTAAGATATGGAGCTTTCAGCTGCATTGATTTAATTAGTAAGAAGTTAAATGAATGGTGTTAACATGTGAGGTAAGAGGGAGGGTGCTTGAAAATATGACACTCAAGGCAGATACCTAAGGGTTCTGGTGGAAAATTCAGAGTGATTGGTTGGTGGATTGAGAGAGGTGTTCCCACCTCTCTAACTCTGCCCTGGTGAGACCACAGCTGGAATATTTGGTTCTGTTCTGGGACCCTCAGTTCCAGAAGGACACAGAGCTGCTGGAGAGAGTCCAGCACGGAGCCACAGAGATGATGAAGGGAGGGGAGCATCTCCCTGCTGAGGAAAGGCTGAGGGAGCTGGGGCTCTTGAGCTTGGATAAAAGGAGACTGAGGGGTGGCCCCATGGATGTTGATAAATATGGAAAGGGCAGGGGTCAGGAGGATGGAGCCAGGCTCTGCTCTGTGTCATCTAATGATAGGACAAGGAGCAATGGGTGTCAGCTGGAAAGTAGGAGGGTCTCCATCAGTATGAGAAGGAACTTCTTCCCAACTTCCCAATGAGGGTGATAGAGAAGGGGGTGTGTGGAGTCTCCTTGTGCCTGGGGGGTGTTGTGGAGTCTCCTTCTCTGGAGACATTTAAAACTCACTTGACCATGTTCCTGAGTGACTTGGTCTAGGTGATCCTGCTTTGTCAGGGAGGTTGGACTAGATGATCTGTTGAGATCCCTTCCGATCTCTAAAGTTCTGTGGTTTTGTGATTTGATAAGGTACAGCCTGTCACTACTGACTTCTACTTGTGTCTTACTGGGGTTTGTCTGAAATGAACCTTCCAGATCAGGTTTTACACCATTTTATCCAATTAGCAATAATTCTTAAGATTTGATTAATTGGATGTAAATAGATGGACCACAGATTCTGTGACTTGCAAGCGTTGGATACCTCTAGCTGAAAGTTCTGTTCAGGTGAAGATCAAACCACATTTTTAATTACATTTTTCTTCCTACAAAGGGGAACATTAGTGTGTAAGTGTCTAGATGAAAGGTCCAGCATAAATACAATTAAACATGCTAGTACCCTGCCTGCAGCTCTGGAGCCCCCAACACAAGGAGGATGTGGACCTGTTGGAGCAGATTCAGAGGAGGCCACAAAAATGGTCTCAGGGCTGGAGCACCTCTTTTATGAAGACAGGCTGAGGGAGTTGGAGTTGTTCAGCCTGAGGAAGGGAATGTTCCAGGGGGACATCATAGCACCCTTCCAGCACCTGACAGGGGCTACAGGAAAGGTGAGGAAGGACTTTTTACAAGGGCAGAGGGTAAGGGGTAATGGTTTTAAACTGAAAGAGGAGAGATTTAGGCTGGAGTTTAGGAAGGAGTTCTTCAGTGTGAGGGTAGCAAGACACTGGAACACATTGCCCAGGGAGGTTGTGGCTGCCCCATCCCTGGCAGTGTTGAAGGGCAGGTTGGATGGGTCCCTGAGTAACCTGCTCTAGTGAAGGTGTCCCTGCCTGTGCAAGGGGGGTTGGAGCTGGGTGATCTTGAAGGTCCCTTCCAGCCCTGGCCAGTGCATGATTCTATGATTTGAAATAGTGTCATGGTGGTGGCAGAGTTTGGTTCCTGGAGGGGCAATGACCAGACTTTTTTCTCACTTGCACATTTCCACTTGGTTTTATAAATCTTAGCTACAAACCTGGCCAAGAGCCATCCTCTCCTGTCGTCTTAATTAGCAAAGCTTGGAACAAAAAAATCTCTGCTGGTTACTTAGTGCTTCATAAATAACTTGATATTGAATATTCAGGACTACAATCAGTTTTGTTTTAAATATTTATAAACATCAAGCAAGCTGACCCTTTTTTAATCATCCTCTAGTACAGGGGGCATGGTCTCGTTTGATGCATAATCTCTCTAAGTCGTGCTAGTGTCTGAGCAAGTTCTTAACTATTGAGCCATCGGGGAACTCAAAGAGGATCCGACCATCAGCTAAATCAAAGCAGTTAACTGTTCACAAGAGAGTTAATTGTGTTGCTTGGTCTTTATTCTTTGTGGGTAGAGGAATGGGCAGAGCAGTGTGACTTTGTCAGGATTTCATAGAGTCATAGAATCATTACGGATTGGAAGGGACCTCGAAAGATCATCTAGTCCAATCCCCCTGCCACAGCAGGATCACCTAGACCAAGTCACACAGGAACACATCCAGGTGGGTCTTGAACATCTCCAGTGAAGGAGACTCCACAACCACCCTGGGAAGCCTGTTCCAGTGCTCCGTCACCCTCACCGTGAAGAAGTTCCTTCTCAGGTTGATGTGGAACCTTCTATGTTCCAGCTTACAACCATTGCCCCTCGTCCTATCACTACATGACACTGAGAATAGCCCAGCTCCATCCTCCCGACACCCACCCCTCAGATATTTATAGACATTAATGAGGTCACCCCTCAGTCTCCTCTTCTCCAAGCTAAAGAGACCCAGCTCCCTCAGCCTCTCCTCATCAGGGAGGTGCTCCACCTCCTTCATCATCCTCGTTGCCCTACACTGAACTCTCTCCAGCAGCTCCACATCCCTCTTGAACTGAGGAGCCCAGAACTGGACACAATACTCCAGATGTGGTCTCACCAGGGCAGAGAAGAACCTCTCTTGGTCTGCTAACCACCCCTCTTCTAATCCACCCCAGGATGCTGTTGGCCCTCTTGGCCACAAGAGCACACTGCTGGCTCATAGTCACCCTGCTGTCCACCAGGACCCCCAAGTCCCTTTCCCCTACACTACTCTCCAACTGGTTTCTCATAAAACTCTCTGTTCTGATAGAAATGATTTGTAGTAAACCAGAATTATTTTGGAGAGGGGCTACTTACTTTGTTTCTAGTCAGTCTTCAATCACCTCTAGCTTTTTCCTGCGTGCCTCGAGAGAAATGTTGAGTCCTGCCAAGATTTATACACCAAAGGTACCGGGAGTCGTGTGTAATGACTTCCCACATTCCAGAAAACTACTAATCAATGGAGCCACCTTTTCAGAATGACTTCCCGTGACGTATGTTGGATGCTGCTTGCTGCAGAGAGCTTCTGGAGATTTATGTGAAGCATAATTTCCAGGCTTTGCTAGCTCCAAAGGTCACAGGACTGCATGAGGAGAGAAGGTTTTTGTTGTTACCCTGCTTGTGCAGTTGTGTGGAGACAACCTCACCTGTGTATAAACACGAGTGGGAGCCGGGCTTTGCGCTAGGATACCTGATGGACCACAGATTGAACAGTGGTGAAAACAGCATAAAATGATTACTCATTTGATTAATTTTCAGTCTAGCTAATAAGAAAGAATCTGTTTCCTAGAACCCAGTGTTTTGTTACCACAACAGTGTTTTGACGACACTTCCCTGAAACTTTCAACTGCAGTGGAACACTCTATTGTCACATCAGACTAGATGATCTTTCAAGGTCCCTTCTGATCCCTAATGTTCTGTGATTCTGTGATTCATTGGTCAGTTTGTAATTTGAGTTCAATTTTCAATTCTAAACCAGTTTGGTGATTTTTTTACAAATCTATGAATTTAATGAAGTGCTGAGGAGAAAAGTGAGTGCAAAGGAGGGCAACAGAGATGGGGAAGAGCTGAAGAATTAATCTGATGAGGAGAGATTGAGAGTATTGAGGCTGTTTAGTTTGAGGAAGAGGAGGCTGAGGGGAGACCTCATCACTCTCTAGAACTATCTGAAAGGAGCCTGTAGAGATGCTGGTGCTGGGCTCTTCCCACAGGTCATTAGCAATAGAATCTGAGGGAAGAGCTTCAACAGGGTAGGGCTGGATTGGACATGAGGAAGAAATTCTTCCTGGAGAGAGTGGTCAGGCACTGGACTGGGCTGCCCAGGGTGGTGGTTGGGTCCCCATCCCTGGATGAGTTTACAGGTTGTTTAGATGTAGTGTTGGGGGCTCTGATTTAGGGATGAACTTGTAGAGTGGGGTTGCTGGTTGGACTCGTGGATTTCAAGGGTCCTTTCCAACCTGAATGATTCTATGATTATTTGCTATTTAAAGATGCAAAGATGCAGGCATGAATGTAGAAATGAATACAGAAAGAGTGTTAATATGGTGTGAACACATTCATATGTATATGAATAGCATTATATAGAAATATGGGCTGAAATAAGAATTAAAATAAGGTGAAGAAAAGCACTGGGAAGAAAATGGAATAACTACAGATTCAGCACTGCAATTATGGGAATGCTAGGATCTATTTCCAAATTCCTGTGACTATTCAGCCCCGTGTTTAGAGCTGATACAGCTGCCCCATTGAAAATTCTTCTCCATAAAGAATCACGGGTTTCCTTCCAGAGTCCTCTGAAATGGTGAATATTGAGGACAATATATGTTGACCAGTACAGCTGATAGTATGGATTTGGACGATTCAGCTGATTCAGCTCCCATGTTAAAAAAAGAAGAAGAAGTCATGATCTCATTAGGACTAAGATGTCAATGAGAGGGGAGTAGTCACAGACACCACATAACATCTGTGCTGCCTTAGGGTCCGGTTCAGTCCCAGAGGTTGTGTGAAGGTGAGGTACTTCTGGATTTCTGGACTTTTTTAGGTGCTGGAGCGGGGCCAGAGAAGGGCAACGAGGTTCAGAATAGGTCTCAAAAACAGGCCCTATGGAGAGCAGCCGAGGGAACTGGAGTTATTTAGTCTAGAGAAGAGGAGGCTGAGAGGAGACCTCCTTGTTCTCTACAGGCACCTCAAAGGAGGTTGTAGTGAGGCTGCTGCTGGTCTCTTCTCCCAAATTACTAATGATAGGATGAGAGGAAATAACCTCAGGTTGCATCAGGGGAGGTTTGGACTGGATCTTGGGAAGAAGTTCTTTCCTGAGAGAGTGGTTGGGCACTGGGACAGCCTGCCCAGGGAGGTGATGGAGTCCCCATCCCTGAAGTTGTTTAAAAAGTGAGTAGCTAGAGCACTGGAGGCCATGGTCTAGGGGTTAGGGAGATGCTGGGCTGAGGGCTGGGCTTGCTGATCCTGGAGGTCCTTTCCAACTATGATGATTCTATGATTCTGTGATTCCTTGCAATGCAGAAGTTCTACCATGAGGTACAATGTGTAAATCACACCCTCTGACCAGATAGTCTCCCAGAGGCCATAAAGGCAGCAGACTTTCAACATGGCCATGTCTGCCAACAGTCTGTGTTGCAATGAAATTCATCATTAAGGTGCCTCGTTTTGATGATTCTTCTTCAATTGAAGCAGCTGTTTTCTTTGATGCCTGTTCTTTATTCACTCTGGAAAAGAAAGCAAAGGACTATTTTGGGAAGCAGGTAATTTTCCAAGAAACTGGGCAGAGATTGATTTGCATTAGCCAAATAAATCTATTTTTGAAAGAGAACTAAGGGTAACTTTACATAATTTCCTCAAAGCTAAATGGTGCTAAGTTTAGTTCTGGTCTCAGGGGACGTTTGGAAATTTTAATTCCAGAAGCTGTAAAACCCAAGACTTTGTTCTATGATTAAGGATCTTCAAGATCCACTCAAAACACAGTTAATTGCTCTCTTTAAGTAGCCTCTAAGTTAATTGCTTTTGTTTGTCAGCCTGCATCCCTGTGCAGACCAGTCCATCTTCTCTACCACTGATCAAAGGTTGTAGGGAGCTACAATTTTTTTTTAAAAATCACTTTTTTATGAAGGAACTTACTTGTTCAAATATTTTATACAGACATACTTTGATCAAAGTTCCTCCCTCTGTGGGCCCCTCAGTTCCAGAAGGACACAGGGCTGCTGGAGAGAGTCCAGCGCAGAGCGACAAAGACGATGAAGAGTGGAGTATCTCCCTGCTGAGGGAACTGCTCCAGTCCATCTTGTCTTGCTCTGCTAGACTGATTGTGATTTATGCTGCCAATAGATTAGGGCTAGCAGGTTGCAATCTGAACTTGCAAAAATATTAAGGAAGATGTGAAATGGCCAGGCTGGGCTGTCAAAGTGTGATCCTTATGTCATGTTGGTCTAAGCTTATGTGATAAAATGAGCTATCTTCCAGGACTTTCTGTCCAGTTCTGGGCCCCTCGGTTCCAGAAGGACATAGAGCCACTTGAGAGAGTCCAGCACAGAGCCAGAAAGTGATGAAGGGAGAGGAACATCTCCCTGCTGATGAAAGGCTGAGGGAGCTGGGTCTCTTGAGCTTGGAAAAAAAGGGGACTGAGGGGTGACCTTGTTAATGTTGATCAAATGGAAAGGGTGGGTGTCAGGAGGATGGAGCCAGGCTCTGCTCAGGGGCACCCAATGATAGGACAAGGGGCAGTGGGTGTGAGCTGGAGCAGAGGAGGTTCCACATTAATAGGAGAAGGAACTTGTTCCCAGTGAGGATGACAGAGCACTGGAAGAGGCTGCCCAGAGAGGTTGTGGAGTCTCCTTCTCTGGAGATGTTTAAAACCCACCTGGCCATGTTCCTGTGTGACTGGATCTAGGGGATCCTGCTGTGGCATGGGGATTGGACTAGAAGATCTTTTGAAGTCCCTTCTAGTTGCTATCACTCCGTGACTCTGTGATCTGTGCTTCTCTGCAGTTGGGATTCCACTGTCCTGTGCTGTCATGGCTGGCACTGTCCTTCCAAAGGAGCCACTGGCAGAGCTCCTTCTGCAGAGAGTCAGTGGTTTTGCTCTTCACTGGAAGAAAACCAGCACTGCAGCGTCAAACTGTACATGATCCAGCTCTAATGTGTGCAGCAGAATGAGAGTGCAGGCATGATGAAAGGTGTTAGCTGTAGGAAAGGACCCTGCAGGACAGCTTCTGCAGCTGGTGCTGGAGAGAGCAGACAGAACCATCTGGGGCCGTTTGCACACAGTGGGTTTCTAATCTTAGCCTGTGAGCAAAAGTCTTGGCTGTGTAGAGCAAGTGAACTCGAACTACATGGAGCTGAGTGTAGACATCAACGTGTTCAGGGAGTCCAGTTCTGCATCCAGGGTGGACGCTGGATGCTTCGTAACCTTTCGCTGCCTCTCCCTCTGGTCTCCACTAATGATAGTGGCAGCTGGACAAAGTTTTTCTTCCCTTCCTGGAAGGTACCTGACTATGGAAGAGGAGTGTTTTCTGTCTCTTATATGATACGTGTCCATAGTGCAGAGAATGACAGGATGAGGGGTCATGGTTTGAAGATGAAAATGGGTAGATTTAGGATGGACATGAGGAAGAAACAGCAGCTAACTCCTCTGAGTGTAGCACAGGCAGCAGGATGCAAGCCTGGAGTCCAGAAAGCTGTTGAGATGTTAGTGTAGAGGTGGTTGGTCTAGGTGATCCTGCTCTAGCAGGGGGATTAGACTGGATGATCTTTCAAGGTCCCTTCTAATCCTTGATGTCCCGTGATTCTGTGAAAAAATTGTTGAATCTGAGGGTGGGGGATTCCTGGAAGAGGCTGCCTAGGGAGGTGGTGGAGGACCCATCCCTGGAGCCATTACAGATCAGGCTGGATGGGGCTCTGGGCAGTGTGGTCTGGTGAGTGATGGGCCCTGACTGTTGTAGGGGGTTAGGACTAGATGACCACTGGAGATCCCTTCCTATCCTATGATTTTTACCCTCTTGTATTACCTCGGTGACATGGTTGTGCATGAGCCCATCCCACCACACGTGAGCATGTCCTACCACTACTCAAAGATCTAATTTGATCTCACAGGAGCTTCTTGCAGAGGACCCAGCTTCTCTGTGAATTGCAGGTAGCAAAGTGTGTCCTGAGGGAAACGCTGTGATCCAACTCTTCACGTTTCCACGAGCAGTCCACGTCTTACTGTTGGTGAAGGCTTCCCTCCAAAACGCTCTCTCCCACAACACAGAAGAGTGACAGCTCTGAAGCGAACGATCTGTCACAACAAACACAACTCACAGCTGTTAGATGGAGAAGCTGGGACACACAAGTGGAAGTAAGTAGGTCATGTTTCATTGAGGAAAGTACAGGCGACGCACGGTGTAAAAATACATTCGCAGGCGGGTCAGGCCACGGGTGGAGAAGCAGAGGGAGTGAGATGGAAGTGTGATGCTGTGAACAGCAACAACAGCTCTTGTTCCATTTGTTGAATCCACTCTGCACGTACTACTGGAAAAAGAATTCTACGATGGAGAGCTTGGAGTCACGAGAACATTGCTGGGAAAAACACTTCCAGAAAGACATGGGGTGATGTCATGGCTGGGGCTGGGTTTGACATGTTCAACCTGTGTCTTTGGTGTTCTGAGGATGTCACGAGTGTCAGAGCATTGACTCAATTGTCAAACCCCTACAGATGTCTCCAAAGGGACCTTATAGCAGCTTCCAGTACCTGAAGGGGCTACAGGAAAGCTGGAGAGGGACTTTGTATGAGGGATGGCAATGATAGGAAAACAAGGATGGGTTCAACCTAAAAGAGGGGAGACTTAGATGAAATCTGAGGCAGAAATTCCTCCTTGTTAGGGTGCTGAGGTTCTGGAACAGGCTGCCCAGGGAGGTTTTGGCTGCTCCATAGAATAATGGAATCATTAGGGATTGGAAGGGACCTCAAAAGATCATCCAGTCCAATCCCTCTGCCACAGCAGGATCATCTAGATCAAGTCACACAGGAACATGGCCAGGTGGGTTTTAAACATCTCCAGAGAAGGAGATTCCACAAACCCCCTGGGCAGCCCATTCCAGTGCTTCATCACCCTCTCCATGAAGAAGTTCCTTCTCATATTGATGTGATATAAAGCATTGGAAAAGTGTCCTGATTGCAGAGGAGATCAGCTGATCAGTGCAGATCTGAGGCAGGAATCTGTGTTTTGTTTCAGATTTCAGACTTTTCACTGCTCTCTGGGTACAGAGGGGTGGAACCTACCAACATGAGCAGGAGGCTGCTCTTGCTGCCTTGATTTCAAGGGCTTTGCTCCTAATCTACATCTCAACACATGAGAGAGGATCCAGTTCCACCAGTGCACCTCTCTAACAGCTCTTTCATCTGCTCAAGCTGACCTTTAGCTTCAGTTCTTCCACACTCTAATATCTCTGTGTTGAGTGGCAGGTTTATGATTAGGGGACAACAGCAATGCTCAGGGAAACAGAAGGGTTGGCTCTAACCTCTTGGTGTTCTGGTACCAAGATGTTTTTAAACCTTCAGGCATTGTGACCCATTTTAGAGGGAAAGTCCTATAGAAAGAACCTCTTAGTAAACTTTGAGTAAGCATTGAGATAGGAATAAAAAGATAAACAAGTCTTCCAAATGCCTGGATCCCTGACTGTGATTCAGCAGTTCCTTCCCTGCCAAAGGTTCAGTAAATGCCAAGGCAGCAGAAGCAGGTTCTCGGTGTGAAGTGAGAGGCTTGTTTGCCTTTAGACCTGGGAATTTAATGTACAAGTCTCTACATGAGCCCAGCTCCCTCTGCTTTAGTATCACTGGGCTGATGATAAAATGGAAAGCTGCTTTCCCCCCTCTCCCCTCCGCCAAGCACTATGAGCTGCTCTGCTGGGAACAGAGACACAGCTTGTACCTCAAGGAAAAGAGCTGTCTTCTCTTAGCACCCTACAGGTGTTGTAGGTTTCATATATTTTAATAAAGCAGTATTGAAAGTTCACTGTTGGTAGCACTGACTCTCAGGATGATCAAGAATTTCAACAGTTCACAGAATCACACAGTTCTTGAGGCTGGAAAAGCCCTCTGAGCTCATCCAGCCCAGCCCAGTGGCCACATCAGGGCACTAAGTGCCACAGGCAGGCTGGCACTGAACACCTCCAGGGATGGCGACTCCAGCAGTGCCCTGGGCTCTGATTCCAGGCTCTGATCAGCCTTTCCATGAGGAAAGGCTCCCTGACATCCAACCTAACCCTCTCTGGCAGCTTCAGGCTCTGCCTTCTCATCCTGGTGCTGGTTGCCTGAGAGAAGAGCCTGACCCCCACCTACCCAGTACCAGGGGAGAATGATGTTCCTAGCCCTACTGGCCACAGTATTGCTGATACAAGCCAGGATTCTATTGGTCTTCCGGGCCACCCTGCTGGCTCCTGCTCAGCTGCCTGTCACCCAGTCCTGCAGGTCCCTCTCTTCCAGGCTGCTCTCCAGCCCCTCATCCCCCAGTCTGTAGCTGCAGGGGGTTCTTGTGGCCAAAGTGGAGGACCCTGCCCTTGACCCTGCTAAACCTCATCCCACTGGCCTCTGCCCAGTGACCCAGCCTGTCCAGATCTCTCTGCAGCACCTTCCTCCTCTCCAGCAGATCAACACTACTCCCCAACCTGGTGCCATCTGCCAGTTCACCAAGGGATGACTTTCCTGTGGAACTGATAAAATGCCATTTCATCTGTCTCAACAAAGGAAATTAAAGTTTTCAACATTAATTTATATTTTATGGGGGTTTTTTTGAAGTTATCAAGTCTTCTGTGGTGCTTCCCTTAACTCACGGAATGGGAAGAACTGAAGTTTTCCCAGTGTTTTATTCACCTGTTTAACGTTTTTGAGAAAAAAATCAAAGACTACTGTAAAAATGAAGTGAGAACATCAGAGGCTGTTCTCCAGGTATTTAAACTTTTCTTGTCCCTTATTCACCTTGTTAGAGACAGCGAGAAGTAAAAAGAGAGGCACTTTCTGAAGGAAGAACGAGCCTTTCCTGCAGCTATTTTTCTGGGCATTTATTATCCTCTGGTTTTAGAGGGAGAGTCCTCCCAAAATAATCAGAATAAAAAGTTACACAAGCACCAGGTTCAAACACAAGCTCTGTTACAGAGGAAAGAGATCTGACCTTGAGCATTCCACGTCTCAGGTAAGAAGAACATCAGGACTCCTCTGGGCATCTGAGACAGTGAGGGGGAAAACAAGCCCCAACAGCACAAACACAGGTGCTGCTGCTATCAGCCTTGCTATTCCTTTTCTGCCTTTTATCCCCTTTTTAAAATAGCATAAGAAGGACAATGAGCTCCTGGAAAGTGTCTAGAGGAGAGCAACTCAGATGATCGCAGAGAGGTAGCACCTCCCCTGTGAGGACAGGCTGAGCAAGTTGGNCTCCTTTTAATGCAGGTGAAGAAGGAAGACTGACTTCCAAGTACTTGTACCAGTTAAATATTTAGTTGAGTGTTTGTCTGGCCTGAGCCACAGCAGCTGTGTGTTCTCAGCCTTGGACATCCGTCCCTTTCCCTTCTATTGTTTCTCTCTTAATTTGCTGGGGGAAGCCACTTTCCCCTTGAGTTATGGTGAGTGATGTGGTAGCTGGCAACTGTTATCTCTGTGTGGATTATCTCTCCTTAATGTCTGGTGATAACAGAAGTTGTGTAGTTACATAGGGGTTTGTATGGGGTTTGGGAGATAAGAACAAGATGAATTGCTAAATACCCACCAGATTAATAGTGTGAGCTCTTGGAAAACCAGGTCTTGTACAAAGCACCAGCTGATCTGCAGGTAATCTGATTTCTATGCTCTCACTTAAAGTATTTAGGACATGCAGTGGTTAAATTGAAGTGAGAGCCAAAGTAGCTCCTCTGGTTTACCTGCAGAGAAACTTCTTCACTGTCTCTTGATTTGTCTTGCAAGGAAAGAGAAGGACTTTAGTGTTTGGGCTTTTTTCCCCCCACTGTACTTTTAGGGGCCTGCTTTTGGGTTGAACTAGTTGGGTCACCTCCCTCATGACACCTGGTGATGTTTGGACCAAGGGTGATTACTCGAGCTGTCCATCTTGGGAGGCTGCTGCTGCAGAGCTTCTCCCCGGGGAGAGCTCTGAGCTCTGACCCTGCCTCAGCTGTCCGTCCCTGACTGTTCCTGCTGGGATTTCTTTTCATTTCCCTTCTGGAGAAGTGTTTCTTGCCTGTCTGATCCATCTCCCTAGAAGCCCAGCTGAGCTGCAGCCCAAAATCCATTCAGGTACAAAATAATACAGCACACACCACTTAGCAAGCAGACGCTGGCTTGAACACAGGCTCAGACAAGCCCAAAACCCCCTTTTGCTGGGTTTTTGTTCCCCTCTGTCCCAGCAGTTAAGAGGATAAAAGCCTAAAAAGACAGACCAGGTGAAGAAGAGGATGCTGCCAGTGAAAAGCTCAACAGCAGAAGAAATCCAAGCAGCTCAGAGGAAGGGAAAGGGCTGATAGCAACTTCCCCTGAAGGTCTCACCTTTCGCACGGCCGCGTCTCCGTTCAACAACCTGACTGCGGGCAACGGGCGCTCTCCTCGCCTGGCCTTTTGGCTTCTCTGGTCTTGTCCACAAAGCAGAACTGTCTGAGCCGCAGAGGAGTGAGATTCCTCCTAACAGCACCTCCATAAATCTGCTGAGCTCTTTATTAGGGGAAGGAGGTGTCTGAATCTTCTTAGCCACATAAACTCTTGTAAATACTGAGGGGTTTTATCACAGAGTCATTGAGGCTGGAAAAGATCTGTCAGCTCGTCCAGCCCAGCCCAGGACCCAACATCACCACAGCAGCCAGACCAGGGCACTAAGGGCCACAGCCAGTCTGTCCTTCAACACCTCCAGAGATGGGGACTCCACCCACTTCCCAGGGCAATCCAGTCCATTCCAGGCTCTGATCACCCTTTCCGTGAGGAGGTGCTTCCTAACATCCAACCCAACCCTCCCATGGCTCGATAGTTGCCTGACCTCCACCTGTCTACAACTTTTAAAGGGAAACAGCCCTGTCTTGCCTTTCCTTCAAAACCTTCAGCACTGAGCTCCCAGGTGGGAAGGCAGGGACAGGAAGGGTTAAGTGCACTCCATGGAGAAAGAAAACCCCCTTCCTGCTGTGACCAACCATCCCACACACCCAGCCAGCTCTTGCCAACTCCTACCAGTACCCTACAGGTCAACTCCCTGTATTATGTTCTGTCTTCCAGTTCAAGGTCAATGGCTGAGCAGTGGCCTCAGACTTCATTAACAAACAAAAAGAGAGACAGTTTCAATTTAATTTCAAGAAGGTGGAAGAGAAAAAGCCCCAAACCCTCCACATCCTGCTCTCTGGCAGAAAAGAACTTCTTTAACTGATAATGGGAACCTAAGGTGGGTAGGGTTGATGCTTGAACCTTGAGGTTTCCTTTGACCTCAGAAGATAATGATGGTAGTGGGAAGGCCCCTGACAGTGTGGTTAATTGCAGAGAGGTGTGTTCTGTAACCAGGTGCAACACCAGGTGGATGTTTTTGTGGGGAAAGAGGATTAACTGGCTCCCTGAGAGCAGATCCCTGCTTTCCCAGACACTAACCCAATCAGTGAAGGGCCAAAAGGCAGCTCAACCCTATTTAAAGTTAGAGGAGTGGGTGAGTTGCTTCTTCTTCTTCTGCATCCTGATGCCTCCAGGAGCTGGAGGTAGGACTGGCTCTGCTCAGAAGAGGCATGCTGCTGGGTGAGTAGTCTGTCTGAGTTTTTGTTTGACCTTTGGGGAGCTGCTGTAAGAGACTTTCTGCTGTGGACTAGCAGACCTGCTCGTTGTGGAAGTGGAGGCTGTGGGGTGTTTTGGTTCCTGCCCGCTTTTCATGCGCCGCTCTCAGAGAGGTTGGGTGATGATGCTAATTCCCCCGAGTTAAAAGCTAAGGTGTTCTCCTTTGTAAGGTAATGAGAGAAGGATGTAGCCCCTGGAAGCAGCATCCTGGTTCTTTTCTTTTGGAGTTAATGATCCTGATGACAATAATTGGGCAGGCAGGAATTAGAGCTGTGTAAGCAGTGAAGCCTCGTGTTACCTTTGCCGTCTGAATCCCTGACTTGCCCAACACTCCTCTTTCCCCTGTACCCTCCAAGTTGTGTCAGGAGAATATTCACAAAGAGTAAATGACACAACTATGCAGATTCTGCACCACCTTGTACCCTCCACATGTTTAAGCAGCCTGGAGTAAGTTGTTCTTTGTCTCTGCCTCTGTGACTGCTTGATGCTACCTGACCCAGCCAACACCAGCACAAAAGATTATGGGAAGCATCTCCTCGAAAACATGGGATGCTTGTTAAAGAGTGTTTGCTTTGAACCACAACAGCCTGAAAAGAAACCAGTGGTTTTCTTGGTTGTACGTTCCCGTGGATTGAAGGGGGTGCCAGTGATTCTGGAGGATTTGTGTTTGGCAGCCACTTGCTCTCTGCTCAGTGTGAGAAGGGAAGTTTTTGACTCTTGCTCTTTGCTATCGTGTTTGATCTTTCCTTGTGGTGTCTGGGCTTGAGGGGCATTGTGAAGCAGAAATTGCTAGAAGGGGTTTTGCTCTTGTAGCTAGAGGTGCTCGGAGGCTCTTCTGCTCTTATAATGCAGTGATGACCCAAGACAGCAGCTCCTTGGTGCTTGGAAGTTGGGAGCTGGTTTGGAAGTATCTGGTGTGTGAAAGGGTTGCCAGTAGGGTTCCAGAGCACTCAGCTAGAGGGTGTCTCTCACAATGGGTCATGGGGATGAGTCATCTCCAAGTCTTCTGAAGCTGCTTCAACATGGGGTTAGCACATGAGGAGCCTTCCTGCCTCCTAGAGTAAACTGCACTCAGTTCATGCTCCAAGCTGTGTCTACATCTACTCAAGAGTCTGTGAGGAGCTCTGTCCTCTTTATGTCACTAAATCAAGTTCCAATTTGCAAAGGAACCTGACGGCAGCTGAGTTTTTTATCTTGTTTTATGTTTGATTTCAACTCCAACTTGAAGCTCCTGGTTGCCACATCATTCATTTTTGAAAGAACCATCAAACACCTCTTGCAAATAATTCAGCAGAGCAGAGCCACGTGCGAGAGGATCTCGGGAGGCAGATTTAACCTTGTGAGTCGGTTTAATTTCCTCCGTGCTTAGTGCTTTATGAAAATTCATGTTTTCATCTGCATCTTGCAAATCCTTTGTGTTGAGGGGTCTTTTTTTTTAAATTGGGAAAAGAAAAAAGTTTAAAAAACCCAGACTTGACTGCTATCCTAACGAGGTCTCCTCCTGAATGCCCATCAGCTGGGTGTTAGTGGGCAGGTATTCCTCGTAGCTGGTGTTTTCACTTGAATGCTACTCGTGGACCTCCAATTTTCTCTAGTTAATGGTGCTTGAATTGTTTCTGAAATCATCCTTCAAAGACGATTTTAAGTGACCTCAGTGTGGGTCTAAAGACCTGGACTGGAATATTGTGTCCAGTTTGGGGTCACTCAGGTCCAGAAGGGCAGGGAACTGCTGGAGAGAGTCCAGTGCAGAGCCACAGAGATGATGGAGGGAGTGGAGCATCTCCCTGCTGAGGAAAGGCTGAGGGAGCTGGGGCTCTTGAGCCTGGAGAAGACTGAGGGGTGACCCCATGAATGTTGATAAATATGGAAAAGAGTGGGTGTCAGGAGGATAAGACAAGGAGCAATGGATGTGAATTGGAACACAGGAGGTTCCACATCAATATGAGAAGGAACTTCTTCATGATGAGGGTGATGAAGCTCTGGAAGGGGCTGCCCAGGGGGGTTGTGGAGCCTCCTTCTCTGGAGATGTTTAAAACCCACCTGGCCATGTTCCTGAGCAACTTGATGTAGGTGATCCTGCTGTGGCAGGGGGATTGGACTGGATGATCTTCCACAGTCCCCTCCAATCCCAGTGCTCTGTGATTCTGTGTAACTGCCTTCTAAATCACATCCACTTGTGCCAAAGGATTTAATTAAAACATTTTGAAATACAGGAGGAGTTGAAACAAAGGTTTGGAAGACTTTAGAAAGAAAAGTTTCCCCTCCACCCCCATTCAGCTGCTGTGCTGGGAGACAGGGACTGCTCATAAATATGCTCTAATTGCCTTAATGAAGTACAGCATCACATGGCATTGGAAAAATAGGGTGGAGGTGATGCCTAATGGGATCAAAGAGTCTCTGCTGGTTCTCATTACAAGCTACAGTTTCAAATCTCTTCTCTCTCTTGAAACTCCTATATTTTGGGTGTAGGACAGGGACACTTTATACCTGTGGGGTTTAACATTTTAATAAAATGAAACACACAGGTTTATAAACCTGTTTAGTAAGAAAACAATGTTTGCCCTGTTGAAACAATACAAACTTCTAATGACAAAGCAGGTTGTTCAGAACTGAGAGAGCTGTGGACATGGTGAGGAGTTTAAAGGTGCCAAAGTCTTTCCTATGATGAAGGAAGTGGAGCACCTACCTGATGAGGAGAGGCTGAGGAAGCTGGGTCTCTTGAGCTTGGAGAAGAGGAGACTGAGGGGTGACCTCATTAATGTCTATAAACATTTGAAGGGTGGGTGTCAGGAGGATGGAGCCAGGCTCTGCTCAATGTCATCTAGTGATAGGACGAGGGGCAGTGGTTGTACACTGGAACAGAGGAGGCTCCACGTCAATGTGAGAAGGACCTTCTTCCCAGTGAAGGTAACAGAGCACTGGAAGGGGCTGCCCAGGATTGTTGTAGAGTCTCCTTCACTGGAGACATTTAAGACCCACCTGGATGTGTTCCTGTGCGACTTGGTCTGGGTCATCCCGCTGTGGCAGGGGAATGGGACTGGACGATCTTTTGAGGTCCCTTCCAATCCCTAATGATTCTATGATTTAGGTATTTAGTAAGTTCAGATGAAGTATAGACCAGAGCAGGGTTCACTGAAGGTTACTTTTAAGTAGAAAAAGAAGTAAATAGAAACAAATAGAAAAGAAATATAAATTAAAAAAGAAGACAAAAGGAGTCAAGATGCAGGACTGGGCTTGTAGTTCATTCTTAAACCCTTAGTGCTGTAAGGACAGCAGGTCCAAGTGATTGTAGGAACTCTGTTCTCCAGACTGATTCCTTTCTCCTGCACTTGTCCTGAATTGCAGAGAATTTGCACGACAAAGGGAAGGGAAAGTTCTTAAGCCGTTGTTGCTAGGGAAACTGCAACCTTCCTGGTGGCCTGGGGAGGACAACTCTCTGTAGTGAAGCAAACGAAATCTGGGAGTAGCAAGTTTGCTTGTATGTGTTGGGTGATGCTGGCTTGAAGGCAATCTGCCTGCCACAGTGTGTTGGGATGGCAGGGTGGGATTTCCTACCACCAAGAGGGGTTTGGCATCCTCTTAATTGTCGTTTTGAAACTTAAAAGTAAGGAAAAGAGGTGTTTTTATTTCTTTCAATAACAGAATGAAGGATGAGCCAGTGCTAAGACAGTTTTGGTGTTCTCTTGCTTATCTGATAGTGCCTGTTGTATTAGTTTGGAAATACATTAGGGTTTTACTTGTGCTGTCCACATTGCTGTCACCTCTGACCCTTTCTCTTGCAAACCTGTAGTTTCTTCTGACCCGGTGCATCAACCACTTAACGTGGAGGGAGTCGCAGGTTTTGATTTAGTGGCTGTGGCCACAGTAAATTCAGTGTCATCTGCCATGAGACACATCCCACGACTGTTTAATCTCTAGTTTGTTCTTTCCTTGCTCTCACTGTGAATGTAAATTGTAAGTTAATACTCAGCAACTTTGATTTATGAATCATAGAATTATCGTGGATGGAAAGGAGCTCCAGGATCAGCAAGTCCAGCCCTCACCCCAACATCTCCCTAACCCCTAGACCATGGCCTCAAGGGCTTTAGCTACTCAGTTTTAAACACCTCCAGGGATGGGGACTCCACCACCTCCCTGGGCAGCCTGGTCCAGTGCCCAACCACTCTCTCAGCAAAGAACTTCTTAAGGTCCAGTCTAAACCTCCCCTGACACAACTTGAGGCCATTTCCCCTCATTAGTAATTTGAGAGAAGAGACCAGCACCAGCCACTGCCCAGTTTAAAGTACTGGTGGTTTCTCTTGTCATCCTCCCATTCTTGCTCTGGAAATCCTTCAGATGAGGATGTTATTCAGAGCTCTGAATAACAGAGAAAAGCTGTTGGAGCCAGCTGCACTGAGAACATCCAGCTGAACATCTGGGTGACAGAAGTGGCCTGGTGGGAAGCTGATGCTTTTATTTCCACAGCCACAGAAGAACCTAGCAGGGGGGAGATGCTGGAAAATGGGCCATGGCAAAGTAGCCTGAGCCAAACCTGCAGCAGGACATTAAGGACCCAAAGTGCTTCCATACAGGGACACAAGTGCGGTCGATAAATGGTGCAGGTGAAAATAGAAGAGAAAAAGCTAAAGTGGTCAGTTATTGAAGCTTGTTTAGGGACATTTTACTCAGTGCTCCATGACAGCCAAATAATAGGTTATGGCTTCACTCTGCCTTTACAAGTTCTAAGTTTAAATCTTATTCCCCTTTGCTTGGTTTTTGGTCTTTTAGTTTGAAGCATTTTTTTATCGGAGCCTTATTGTTCTTTAGTGGAGCACCTCCCTTGTGAGGAAAGGCTGAGGGAGCTGGGGCTCCTGAACTTGGAGAAGAGGAGACTGAGGAGTGACCTCATTAATGCTGATAAATATGTGAGAGGTGGGTGTCGGGAGGATGGAGCCAGGCTCTCATCACCCTCTCCTTGAGGAAGGGCTTCCTGACATCCAACCTAACCCTCCTCTGGCAGCTTCAGGCTTTGCCCTTTCATCCTGGTGCTGGTTGCCTGGGAGAGGAGCCTGACCCCCACCTGACTACAACCTTCTTTCAGGGAGTCGGAGAGAGGGAGAAGGTCCCCTTGAGTCTCCTCTCCTCCAAGCTAGACAACCCTTTCCTTCAGCCTCCCTTTACCCCTTTGTCTGCCATGGCATCTACTGGTGGTTGTAGCATGTAAACCTATTTTTTTTTTTTCCCCTTTACTCTTTGGAGGAAAAAAAAAAGAAGGAAAGAGGCAAATCACTTTTCTTTGTAGTTTCATCACAGTTCCAAGATGTCTCCCCTTCCACCTCCATCCCTTTTTTTTATTTAATCCTATGGTTCTGTCTCATCCTTGGATGTGTTTAAAAGATGCTTAGATGTAGTGTTGGGGGATCTGGTTTAGGGGTGACCTTGTAGAGTAGGGTTGATGGTTGGACTGGATGAGTTGGTGAGACCAAAGGGTCTCTTCCAACCTGAATGATTCTATGAAACTTCCCCAGTTGTGTCTTTCCAGGCACTAACTATTGATTTAGCAGAAGTCCTCAGAGGGTATTATATTCCTGAGGAAAAAACCCCATATATTTATTTTTATCCATCTCTCTATAACAACATTAATTTTAAAAAGTTTGGGTGTTCATCTTATCAGAGAACTGCTTGAAATGAAAGCAAGAGAAGAAAAGATTTGAGCTGAAGATACAGAACACTCTTTCTTTGCAGAATATGGCACAAAGAAGGATATTAATGTTTGAAGTGACTTTAGCTTCCCTGCACCCTTTGTGTGTCTTTAGCATTCTCTGCTCTTTCTAATCTCCGCCGTATCGCTCGCTTCTTTTAATCTTAATTCTTTGTGCTGCACTTTGAGCATCAAAAAGCACACCCGATACCCCCAAAAACCCCTCTCAGCTGTCTGCTCTTGGACAGAACAGTTTTGATACGTGGGTAGAGAACAAGAATAAAGAAGGGCAAGCAGTGTAAGGAAAGTCAGGAGTGAGAGGAGAAGAGAAGAAAGAGTCTCTAATGAGAACGATGGTGAAGGTACCGCGTCTGCCTTGTGAGGAGATAAAAGCCCCTGTGACGCGCCGGAGTAACAGGGGGTTTGTTAGTCTGAGAAACTCGGGCAACGGCTAATGGCAGCCGCTGGTCCTGGAGCTCTCTCCTCAGCCCACCCAAAGTATTTCATAGAATCATTAGGGATTGGAAGGGACCTTGAAAGATCATCTACTCCAATCCCCCTGGCAGAGCGGGATCACCTAGATCCAGTTGCACGTGGCCGGGGAGCTTTAAACATCTCAAGAGAAAGGGACTCCACAACCCCCCTGGGCAGCCCCTTCCAGTGCTCTGTCACCCTTACTGGGAATAAGTTCCTTCTCAGATTGATGTGGAACCTCCTCTGCTCCACCTCACACCCATTGGCCCTTGTCCTATCACTAGATGACACTGAGAAGAACCTGGCTCCATCCTCCTGACACCCACCCTTCAAATATTTATCAACATTAATGAGGTCACACCTCAGTCTCATCTTCTCCAAGCTCAAGAGACCCAGCTCCGTCATAAGGGAGGAGCTCCCCCACCTAAGGAAGCAAAAGATTTGCTCAGATTTGAACAAAACTGTGAAAAGTCTGAAAGTACCGTAGCCTGGTGAGAGACTCTACGTCTCAATGTGACAACCTTATCAGAGCTCTGCTTGGGATGATGGCCTTTGGTTCTTGGGCTCCTTCAGTCTGGTTACCCTCAAACTTTATTCCGTGTAGTTCTACATCCTTTGTCCTTAGTCTGGAGAAAAGGAGGTTGAGGAGAAGCCTTGTAGCTCCTTGCAGCTACCTGAAAGGAGGTTGTAGAGAGATGGGGCTGGTGTCTTCTCCCAAGTCACTAGCGACTGGACAAGAGGAAACAGCCTTGAGCTGCACCAGGGGAGGGTTAGATTGGACATCAAGGAAAATCTCTTCTGTGACAGAGTGCTTGGGGGTTGGAACAGGCTGCCTGGGGAGGGAGCCACCGTCTCTGGAGAAGTTTGAGAAATGAGTAGCTGTGGCCCTGGGGAACAGGGTTTAGTAGGCAGGGAGGTGTTGGGTTGATGGTTGGACTGGATGACCTTGGAGGTCTCTTCCAACCTCTACGATTCTATGTTTACATACAAGTCCATGTAACTGAGGGTCTCTCAGCTTTAAGAGAGCCAATGTCTTTGCCTCAACACCTTCCCATCACCAGACAATGGCTGTGTTCCAGCCTAAGCCCTTCCTCTGCTTGTTCCATACCTGAATCGCAGCGGGTAGTCTCTTGCAGTATTCCCACCTCTGAGAGACAAGACAGCTCTCTTGGAAATGACATCTGATAAAAGATGCCTGTGGAATTAAGAGCTCGGGAAACGTTTAGGAACCTAATCACAGTCCCCAGAAAAGGTCTATCATCTGGATTATAAAGCTGATCATGCCAGTGCCGCAAGAAGAAAATATGAATTAACTGAGGGAACTACCGCTTGTTTAATTGTACTTTTTATCACCTGGAAGGGTCATTAGAGAAGCCTTTCGAAGTCATAAAAGCTGTAAAAACCATTCCAGGAGATTTCCCTTCTTAAAATTGAAAAAGGGAGCAGGGATGGTGGAGGGAAGAGGGCTACTGAAGGTTTCTTTTTGTCTGAGCTTGCTATCTGCAGGTGAGTGTTTCACTGGGTTCATTTAACTTTTAATTCTTAATCTATATTCAAGCCTAAGTGTAATAGCAAGGGGAGAGGAGGGGAGTAATGGAAGATAAGTCTTGTGACAAAATACCTCTAGATGTGGTGGGGTTTTTTTTTCCACCTCACCTGGAGTGAGAATTGGTTCATAAACCAAAGGAGCTTCTAAAGCCTTGGTATTAAAGTTGATGATGCTGGGTTTTTCCATGCCAGGCAGGTGTGGTAATAACACACCATCTACATCAGGGAAACGGCACACAAAGAGCTTTTCCTCCTCCAGGAGCAAGGAATGAGCCTAAATTAAGAAGCAACTGAAAATGAAAGGGCCAGCCAGTTGATTCTCAGAGTCGGGGTGTTCCCCTGAGAGGGATTTCTTGGAGCAGGAAGGTTAGAGCAGCAGATGCAGCACAGCAGCTGGTCGCAGCGGGAGGGATAAGCATGGCTGCAGAAGGTGCTTGATGGTGGTGGCTGCTTGTCTGGTGTAAAATGCTGAGAGCCTGCAACTCCTGGTGAGTTCAGCAGCAGCTGAAGGCACTTGGTGAGGCTTTCCAGAACTGCTGAGCATCATTCAAGGGGAGCAGCATGCTTTTAATAGGCTTTGGATTAGCCTGAACGCCTTAGGTGAGATGCTGAGACACTCTACTTTGAAAAGGTCATCTACGGGGTTGAGTGCTTTTTAATGCGTGACACTGGGTGGTGTGTGCTTCTTCCAACAACCTGATGTAGGCTTTAGGAAACTTAACTCCACTTGCCCTTCCCAAGAGGAGCAGGTAGGCTGTGCTTGGTTCTGCATCATCCTTCTCTTGTATTTAGTGAGACTGCATGATACGGGCTTTGATCTGGAGCTGTGCCCAGTGACTACGGTTGGAGGTTTGAAGATATTAAGGTAGGAAAACTCTACAGCCTGAAATGATCCCGAGGAGTCAGCCAGGAGCTGCTGCTTTTTCTAAACACTGCTGTAAAATGTTTTGTAGAAGATAATTGACCTTATCAAGGCTTGAAATCAAACTAAATCGAAGTTCATTAATATTTATAAATACGTGAAGGGTGGGTGTCAGGAGGATGGAGCCAGGTTCTTCTCAGTGTCATCTAGTGATAGGACAAGGGGCAGTGGGTGTGAGCTGGAACAGAAGAGGTTCCCCATCAATCCGAGAAGGAACTTCTTCATGGTGAGGGTGACAGAGCACTGGAAGGGGCTACCCAGGGGAGTTGTGGGGTCCCCTTCTCTTGAGATGTACAAAGCCCACCTGGCCATGTTCCTGTGCACGTGGATCTAGATGATCCTGCTCTGCCAGGGGGATTGGAGTAGATGATCTTCCAAGGTCCCTTCCAATCCCTGATGATTCTGTGATTCATGGTTTTCAGCCAGTTTTGATTAGTTCTGCTAACAGTGGCTGGTGACAGCGAGAGGAGGTGGAGTGTTGGGGTTTTTTTTAAGGGCAGTGGGAATGGCTTTGCACAATTACCTCGTGCAGTGTAGACAGATCCTACAAGATGACCTAGCAAAAGGCAAGCATGAAACTACTTGTGTTCAGATGCGAACACACATAGAATCATTAAATCATAGAATCATTAGGGATTGGAAGGGACCTCATGTAAGGGTCCATATTATCATTGCAGACCTTAAGGTCCTTTCATAGGATCATAGGATGTTAGGGGTTCATTTCTACTTCTGCTTAAACTGAAAGGGTTAAAAAAAACCATTGCATGATTGATAAATTTCTGATCTAGTAGAGTTGACCCTGTGTAGGGAGGTTGGACTAGATGACCTCTAGAGGTGCCTTCCAACTACAACTTTATTGGAGAGGTTTAAAACCCTCCTGGATGTGTTGGTGGTCTTGCTGTGTCGGGGGATTGGACTGGATGATCTTTCGAGGTCTCTTCCAAGCCCTAATGTTCTGTGATTTAGACCAAATGAAGGATTTGCAGCTCACTGGCACCATTTTGATCACCCTCGTGGAAGCTGGCTTCAAGGCTGGTTCTCTGTGCTGTGTTTCTACACAATTACCTGTATAAGCTTTGATACCAGAACGCAGAGTTGGGGATGTGGGATGCTTTATTTGCAGATCCACCTCGAGAAGCCAGCATGCAGATCCTTGCACATCTCAGGAATCTATGAAGAGAGATAGTGGCTGTTTCAATAACTTGACCAGATGCATTGTACTCGTGGGGAGTCTGTTCTCCTCAGCTGTGAGCTTGCTGAGGTGGTTGTATTTAGCTGATGGTCGATTGTTTGTTCTAAAGGTGTTTTTTTGTCTTCCCACCCCCCCTTTGTTGTGTAGGCTCTTGGTACAAGATTGAACATGACTGTTTATAGTGGTTTAACAAGTCACTGCTTGCCAGCTGAGCATCTAGCCCTGACTTTGCAAGTGCTGTTAGCTCTACCTCACTGAGCAACAAAACACAGTCACCTCAGCTGCAAATTTCACCTCGGTGGCAATGGGCAAGTACTGGCCATGTGTTCAGTAAAGGCAGCCCAGCAGGCAGAGAATTGTACCGAACCCTGAGCCTTTGCCTACAGCTTGATAGGGTGTAGTTGCTTGAATTTTGAAGGAAAAAAGGAGTGTGTTCTCTTTGGAAATTAGCATTTCTTCTTCTGTCACTGCAACTAGAGTGATGAGGAATCCAGATGCAGTTGCTGTAAGAATGTAGGCAGCTGGCATCTGGGCTCTGACACCAACATCTCTGTTCCATATGGCCTGCTTTTAACACCAGTGAATTTTAACAAGTGAAAAGGACAAACAATTCATCAAGCCTAAGTACTCTTCAATTCTTGTTTTTTAAGGGAAGCAAGTTCTACTTCATTAAGACAGTGGCTTCTCCTCGGGAGCATTTAGGGAGTTGATTGCCCCCTGTACTCAGCACTGGTGAGGGTGAACATGAGTACTGGGTTCAGTTTTGGGCACCTCAGGACAAGGGAGACATCGAGGTGCTGGAGCAAGTGCAGAGGAGGGCAGTGAAGCTGGGGAAGGGCCTGGAGAATAGATCTGACGAGAGATTGAGAGAGTTGGGGCTGTTTAGTCTGAGGAAGAGGAGGCTAAGGGGATACTTCATCACTCTCTACAACTATCTGAAAGGGCACTGCAGAGATGTTGGTGCTGGTCTCTTCTCACAGGTCAGTAGCAACAGAACCTGAGGGAAGAGCTTCAACAGGGTAGGGCTGGATTGGACATCAGGAAGAAATTCTTCCCGAAGAGAGTGGTCAGGGGCACTGGGATGGGCTGCCCAGGGTGCTGGTTGAGTCCCCATCCCTGGATGTGTTTAAAAGTCTCTTAGATGTAGTGTTGGGGGATGTGGTTTAGGAGTGAACCTGTAGAGTGGGGTTGCTGGTTGCACTTGATGACCCCAAGGGTCTCTTCCAACCTGAATTATTCTATGATTTCTTCTCATCCTAAAATAGAGAAAAATGTAGATATGGTTTCCTTTAGAAAACATGCAGAAATATCCTGAAATAATAAGCATGAGTGTATCTTGAGGTCTTCTCTACCTTATCATAAAAAACACAAAAAGAGAGGTGTATAAGCACTGGAGATAGATTGGTGGGGTATTGCTGAGATACCAGCAGAGGCCAAAGACCATAGGAAGAACTCTGCTGCTATCCTTTTCGTGCTAGAGCTTTTCATGCATCTCTGAGACGGAAAGAACCAGTGGATCACTGGAACAGGTTACCTAGAGAGGCGGTGGAGGCCTCATCCCTGGAGACATCTGGGGTCAGGTTAGATGGGGCTCTGGACAATCTAGTCTGGTGAGTGATGACTCTGCTTGTTGTAGCAGGGATTGGACTAGATGACCTTTGGAGGTCATCTAGTGAAAACTTCTCCCCATCCCAGTTCAGCAGCTACTTCTTAGTTTTCATCCCAATAGTAATTACTTGCAGAAAACCTAATGCATCCCTCTTCTGCTCACAGGAGCTAATATGTGATTATGAGAGACACTGGAAGTGTCTTTTCCCAGTTTCATTGTCTTCCTCTCTCTGTTTCAGTCTCTTGTGTTATTTTAGACCTTGTAACGTTGACCTTTCAAAGCCAAAGGGCAAAACCTTTGTCAGGTCAAGCCCCACTCTTCTCAGAGCAGTTGTACAGCTGAGTCCTTTCTGGGTGATGAATCAATCCAAATGCAGATGGTCTGAGCAGAAGAATGTGTCTGTGTGGGTAGGAACTGCTCTTCTCTGGAAGAAACTACACAGAGTGTGAATTTTGGAGGCAATACACTGAGGCTTTTGGTTTCTGGAGTAGCTGGTGAGCAGGGAGTAGGTGTTTTTCAAACATCAAAGACTCTAATGCAAATTGTATTTGCTTTTTGTTGCTTAATCTGCAAAAAATCTGGGAAAGCAATGCATTTCAAACAGCAGATCTGTGCAGAGGCTCTGTGGTCCATATCCCATCTTGCAAGGGGAAAATGGTTTTGAGCAGGAGTGTGACTACAGCTGGTTTAGCCCTTTGATGCCCAGCACAGTTCCAGCAGCTCTGCTTGGGAAGATGATTTGGATCTGAGGGTAGGCTGCCTCCTTCCAGCCTGTATTCGAAGCAACTGCATGGATGGGCCACGAGGAGTAGGTGGAAATGTGTGACCATGCAGGACTGTGAAAATCTCTGTCATCTTTTTTAACTTTTCCTAAGCCCAAAGTGCAAATCCATGCTGGCAAACTGGTAGTGGTGATATTAAACTTAAACACATCGAGGTCAGTACTGGTGCAAGGGTGAGCTGGTATCCCTCAAGCTCTGTTTTTCAACAGAAACACTTTAGCAGATCAACAAATGTTCTCCACCACCGCTGTTCTGCCCTGGTGAGACCACAGCTGGAATATTGTG
>VXBP01010544.1:0-32950 GCA_013400115.1 Rhinopomastus cyanomelas
AATATTCCACCTCTCCATCTTTGAAGCAAATTCCTAATTGAGGCTCTCCACAAAAAGGGACCTTCTGTGTTTTCCTCTTGTACACAGAAACTACATGACTGTGTTTGAGACCTGATTAGCCCCAGGGCAAGTGATTGCACAGTACTCTGAAGAGTGATGTTTGGTATCACACCTTGCCAGCTAATTCCATCTTTTTGTTGTGAAGTCTCCAGGAGGAATAGCTGAACCTGTGTAGTCTTAGCAGTTGCAGGACCCTGGCAACCTACTGCAGTAGATTACAATCAGTTTGCTGGAGTTGATAGCAGCACCAGGTGTATCTCCATTTCTCAGTCAGACACTGCTGCTTCAGCACAGTCATACCTGATCCACCACATCTATTGCAGGGATGAGTGATAATAGCCTTTTCTACTCTCCAGTGCCAGTTGACACCAATATCTGCTGGTGTGTTAAGGCTCACTCTAAATTTAAAACTCTGACAAAATGTCTGAGGATGTGAATGCAGCTTCTTGTCTTCATTTATGACTTATGCCAGCGTATCATCAAGACATTCCTTACCAGGTATGGCAATAGATCTTCCTTGAGTGAGCAAAAAGATGTTTTCAAGTTCCTGCACAAGGAACTTAGACACTTAATTTTTTCCTAGTTTTTTTTCCCAGCTGGGGACCACTTCTTCTTCTCTTATGGCAGAGTAGATTTTCTGCTTTTCAGCCACTGCTGCAAAGAACCTGCGATCCAAAACCCATTGGTTTTCACATTACTGCTCTCTATATAAAAACTTGAATAATATTTTTTTTTTAAAAAAGCCTATGTTTTTTTGTTGTTTTTCATAATCAATGTTCTTATAAAATATGTTTTGTGCATTTTTTGCACTCTTGCCTAAAGTTGGTGCAGTGTTGTTCCAAAACAGGACAGAAAAAGAGTCATAGAATGTTTTAGGTTGGACAGGACCTCGGAGATCATCTAGTTCCCACCACCCTGCCAGACCAGGTTGCCCAGAGCCCCATCCAACCTGACTTTGAAGAAGAGAAGCTAAGGAAAATATGGTAGATACAAAAAAAGTATTCCAGAAGAATTCAAGGACCAAATTATAATGCAGTGTGTAAAAAACTCTTGGAAAAGAAACCAGAATACATTAAGAAAATTACAGCAGCAGTGGGAAGCATTAGAAGGAAAAGCTCTCTTCTTTAAACTACCCAAGTGCTGTGAAATCTGTTTTAAGAAATATAACTTTTTTTTAAAAAAATAAAACTGTATGTTTTCACTCTGTTTCTATCCACTCTATTTTTACCAGATGCATTCTTTCTTTTCAATCTTAGCTACTAGAAATACATTTCTAAATGACATTTTAAATTAAATAAAATTCAAAAGTTAAGATTTTAAAATAGACTTTTGTCTCCAATGTCTGAATCTTGAAAGAAGTCTCAAGTGTCTCAGGGTCTTCTCTAAAATCACATGTGTTCATAATCCTGAAGCTGCAAGGAGAAGGACATGTAGGCTGGAGAAAATAAGAAGTAGGATAAGAACTGGTAGTTATAAAGGAGAAAGAGAGTTGAGAACTTTATTTTGTAAGAAAAACAGATGAGGAATATTTTGAAAGTGAACAAACACTCTCAAAACAAACAGGCAAGAGAGCTGTTATTGGGAGGGGAAAATAGATTCACACAGGACAGCACAGTTAAGGAACTTACCCTAGGGTGTTATGGCAGTTAAGAAAGCCTCCCTATTAACTTACACCTTGTTCTTCTTAGAGTCTTGACAGCTCCAGGTGCTTGACATGCTTCTCTTTCTGTTTTCTGCTGATCTTTGGTAGCTAAAAGACAGTAAAATTTCTCCTTATGTCTTGTCTTTTTATGAAAAGGATCTCCTGGCTCTTCCATCAGTCCCATCTCATCTTACTGCCGAGATGTCTTAGTAATATGGAACGCACAGAGTGAACTACTGTAGGGGTTTTTTACAACAATATTATTGTCCAACTGTCTGCATAAAATCATGGAGACACATTTTTTGTTCTCTGAGAACAGAAAGTGAACTGCAGTTGATTTCTAAACTGATATTTATAAAAATCTACCACAGTATTTATTTTCCTCTCTCTTTCTCTCTAACTAGCAATTGTTGGACCTAAGGCAAAAATGAGCACCGGAAAAATGTGGAGACACAGACAGTACTCCCCCACAGCCATGCAGCTGTGCAGACATCCAGCTGTGGGGAGTACCTCAGCCTATCTCTTTTCCCAGAAGATGAGAGAGATAGCACCTGTGTAAGAGGCTCAGGATAGTGTTGCAGCTAAAGGATGGAGAGGCTGAGGAGCCTCAGGGAGAGAGACAGTGAGATTGATTGGTGGAGCTTTCCCCTGGGGGAAAGACAGTAGGTTGAAGGTCCAAATAAATCACGTAAGTCAGAGGATGTCCTCTCCTTTTGTTGCTAGGAAATAGGAGGGGACCTCAGAGAAGGAGGGGAATGGAAACATGTCCCTGATCAGAGAAGCAGACTATCCCCTCTTGGCTTCCCCTCCCATCCCAACTGATATTGCAGAACAGGTATGGTGTACTGCAGGAAGAGCTGACAGATGGCAAGGAGGATGAATTGCCAAGGTCTGAATTGCCAGAAAGACCCACCATCACAACTGGCTCTAAAAAGCATAGTAGATGTGTCACTTTGGTGGGTGACTCTCTCCTGAGGGGGGCAGGAGAGAGGGGGTCTAGGTTGGATGTTAGGAAACACTTCTTCACAGAAAGGATGATCAGACCCTGGAATGGACTGCCCAGGGAGGTGATGGAGTCCACATCCCTGGGAGTGTTTAAGAAAAGACCGGATATGTCACTTAGTGACAGCCTTTCTCCTAGTGCCTAACCCCTTAGACCATATCTCCATTCCAGCACCTAACCACCCTCTCAGTAAGGAATTTCTTTCTAACATCCAATCTAAACCTCCCCTGACGCAACTTGAGGCCATTTCCCCTCGTCCTATCATCACTACTTGGAGAGAAGAGCCCAACACCAGCCTTGCTACGACCTCCTTTAAGGTAGTTATAGAGGGCAATAAGGTCCCCTCTCAGTCTTCTCCAGAGTAAACAACCCCAGCTCCCTCAGCCTCTCCTCATAAAGCATGCTCTCCAGCCCCTTCACCAGCCTGGTTGAAATGTTAAGTTTTCATTTACTCTCAAAACAAAGAAGAAAACAGGAATCACTAATGAAAACAGTAGTGCATTTATCTGCTATCACTGTGAAGCCATCACCCTGTGTTATAAAGGTCGTATAAAACATTTTCCATCCCCTTGTTTTCATGCAAAATATATCTTGGAATTTCAAAGTGGCTGGGAAAGACATAAGTCATGTTCACAAGTCCAGTTTTTGCTACTGATGTGATGGAAATCTTTGAATCTGGAAAACTTGTGGGACATTTTTTGAGAAAGCTTCTGGATATGGAACACAATGACAACAGACAAAGCAACAATAGACAAAATGGTCATTAACAGAAAATAAGTGGATTTGTATTTGTGGTGTATGGATGATGATATGCACTTGTCTAAAGAGCTGATTACACTTCATAATGTAGCTGGCACATCAGCAGCCAGAATTAAAGTCCATGAATATATATTCATCTGAAAGGGACCCTCTAGATGTGTTCCTGTGCGACTTGGTCTAGGTGATCCTGCTGTTGCAGAGGGATTGGACTAGATGATCTTTCGAGGTCCCTTCCAATCCGTAATGATTCTATGACTCTATGAACAACTCTAAAAAATCATCTCTATGGTGAAGTCACAGAATCACAGAATGTTGCAGGTTGGAAGGGACTTCAAAAGATCATCTAAGTCCAACCCTCTCTGCTGGAGCAGGGTAAGTCTACAGTACTGTTTCAAGATGTTCTACATGGGGCTCAAACCCATCACCCCAGAAATTCAGAGTCCCATGCCCTACCAACTGAGCCAGCCAGGTTCTTCTAAAGCAAACTGCACAGATTTATTTGTAATGGTGAAACCTTGCCCCAAGTAGCAGTACTTGCACTCAATGACATTTTGTCTCCCTTGTCCTTGAGGACTGGCTACTGGTTACTTTTTCATTTCTCCTCTGTGCATGAATAAATTTGGGTCAGGAAATATGTTATTGAGGGCTTCAGGGTTCTTGGGTTTTTTTGGGAGCTCCCATTTTGTTTTGGAAAAGGGGGAAGAAGACAGAAGTGCTGTGAGTCCAGCTCTATGCAAGAAGGAGAGAAAGACCTCATGGACAGTTCTCCCCTCAGAATGTGGTAAAAGGTGGAATAAATGAACTCAGAGACCTCACAAGCTATCATGGAGAGGAACCAGCAGTGGAAGGGGGCAAGACACTAAGCTTTTAAATGGGAAGTCAGGGCCAGAGCCCATGGGAGTTTCCATTCCACAGAGAGATGAGACTGCTGGGGAAGGAGGACTTGGCTATCACCATATTGCTGCTTGAAAGGACAGCATAGGTTTTATTTCCCTGAGGGGCTTATAGACCCAAGACTCTTAAAAGGGCTCGTTATCTCTCCCTGTTATTTTGTAGGACCACCAATTTGTTTTGTGCAGTGGGAATGGGGGCTTGTTATTGAAAGTTAATTTTAATTGTTTCCCTCAGTCCAGTTGTCTCTTTTTGTCTGATACCCTAAGTGGTGAATTAGCCCTCTATATTGTTTTCAGCTCATTAGCACTTTGCTAATAAGGGTAATTTGTTTGCTCTGGACCTGACCAATGTGTCAACCAGTGACAGTAATTGTGAATATTATTCACTGCTTCTCCTAAGTACGTTACTAGGTGTAGGCTGCAGCAGTCTGACCACTGAAATGGAGTGTCTCACACCATTTGTTGTGACATGTCAAGATGAGCTAATACTTCATTTCCCCATTTTATACATGTATGAAAAATACTCAACACAAACATTTCTGTGGCTCAGATATAAGCAGTCATGCCAATGTAAGTAAACTGTATAGTTGTGGAGAACTGAAAAAGTGGAGAATTAAAAAATTCTGGAAGCAAAACATTGGGTTGGTGGTCCAAGCCAATTGTAGATACATTAGTTCCTGACAATAAATATCAGCCTGAGGAAAGAATTTTTGGGCAAAAACTCAGTGGATATTGAAAACAGGGTGAATGCTTGAATTTTCAGAACTAGAGAAGAGTTCCCCAAACAAGCACAGGTAGACTTAGCTGTGCAAGTTCTGTTGTAAGTAACGGATTTTGCAAAAGTTAATAATGAGCAGAGCTACAGTAATGTTATAACAGTGCTTGTAGCCTCCATAACTATTCTGGATGTAATAGAAATGCAAGTTTAGGATGGTTCCAGGTGCATGGTTCTGTATTCAGCCATGATCAGCTGATTACTCATCATCAGCTGTGGCAAGCCAGCTGTCAGCTCACAGGGAGACCATTGAAGTCAGTTTGGCTGAGCAAACAGAGTTATTTCTGAACTGGATGTCAATGGGTTTCCAAAGCAGTGAAAGTAATACAAGTGGTGATGACAATACCAGCAAGCAAATTGCACAGAGACGTTTTATTTCACTGCCATAAATCATATTAAACCATGGGTTTGATTAATGAAACTATTTCCAATCCACAGGTTCAGGCTTCTGCTTACACTTAGGACAAAACTGTGCTATTGGTAGATAAAATTTATTTTCAAAAACCCCATTTTAATTATCTAATTTTTCTACTGTTATTGAAAAAAAGAAAATGTGTTACTGGGTTAATTTCAATTTTTCTTTATTTTTGTTCCAATTGTCTTTATAGCAGAGGAAGTGCTGTTTGGGAAGACCTCAGCAGATATTGGTGAACATGTGTGATGGTGCATACGTTCTATAAATTCTGATTCGGTTGGACACGAATGCCTGCAGGTCCTGTTCATGAAGGACAGCTCTAGTGTTTAGTTTAGGAAATGCTGACCATAGTGCAGACGTAAAATAGACAGTTGCTATTTTACAGAGCAACTGCAGAATAGGCAATTATACCCACCAAATTCTCACTTGTGATTTCCAGTCCAGTTGCATGTTGTCTGCAGTTGCTGTGCGTTTCTCAGTTGCACAATTGGAAATAACAAATAGAGCTAGAAAAGTCTCAAAATCTGCCTAGACATAGGAATGTATTCAGGAAACTTCAGCAGCCCTTCCAATCATAACTAGCCATGAGCAACATGGAAAGAAACAAATGCAGCAGCTCCACAAGTTAGAAAACAGCAAATTAAGTTTGGCCAAAACCAGTGCTGAGAGCTTGTGACTATATGGGACTATTTAGGGATGTATTTCCGATTCAAAATCACACAAAATTAATACCTCCATTGAAAAAAAAAAGAAAAACTCCTCAAAACCCAACTAGCGAGCAAACAAAATTCCTAAAAAAACAAAACTTAACAAATATTTGAAAACTATTCTTAAGCTTCCTAATTTTAAGATCAGCTTCACAATCCTGTGGACAGCCTGAGTAATTTTTTTCAACCTATAGGTTTATAAATATGTGAAGGGTGGGTGTCAGGAGGATGGAGCCAGGCTTTTCTCTAGGACATGGGGCAATGGGTGTCAGCTGGAGCATAAGAGATTCCATATGAATGTGAGAAGGAACTTCTTAACAGTGAGTGTGACAGAGCACTGGAACAGGATGCCCAGGGAGGGTTGTGGAGTCGTCTTCTCTGGAGACATTTAAAATCTGCCTGGATATGTTCCTGTGCAACTTGGTCTAGCTGAAATTGCTGTGGCAGGAGGATTGGACTAGATCTTCTGAGGTCCCTTCCAATCCCTCATGTTCTCTGAATTTGGGATTCTGTGACTTTTGTATGAGTTATACATTTTTATCCCATCAAAAACAGAATGTTTATTACACTCACATGGTCGTGGAGATGAACTTTTTGTCTATGATAACGTATCAAAACACTATTTTTTCTTAGAACTTTCTCTCTTACCACCAGTTCTAGAGTCAAAATGGGAAAAGAAATACCAAATTCATATTAGACAGAAGTTACTATGTAAAAATTAACATTAACCCTCACCTAGTGCACTGAAAATTCATCAGCATCAACTGGATATCAGCCAGACTTTGAAAGAACATAATGCCCAAAGGCTAGAAGTGTTAACAAACATCCATTAAAAAAAAAACCCAACCCCTCTAACATTATTCATTGAAATTAAACAGCCATCTGGCTGTTGTCTTAATTGTTTGACCTAATCGCAACGTGGTCATTTAACATGTATTTCAAAGTGAAATTCAAGTAGATGAGGTTACCAAGAAAAACATCTGCTTCATATCACTAATAATAATTAAAGTTAAACAATTAAAGCAATGATGTACCTCTGGGATTTGTGAGGAGTACCTCATTAAAATTCCACAAACTAAATCAAGGTATGATTACAGTTAATTTTTATACCACTGATGAAGCTTATTTGCTTTCTGGCTAACATTAAATCATTCCCGTACGATCCCTAATGGCAGCTTAACCAAAGCAAGTATTTTTCTCTGATGTATTACCATAAACACAAGAAGAAATGGATTTCTTCTGGGTCTAGAAGGAAATAAACCCAGCTGCACAGATATCTACATGCCCTTATGGCAATAAGCCCTTGAGAATTTCCTTGCTTACATCTGGTAGATGAAATAGAGGTAACTATAAACTAGGATAACGATGGTGTTTATCCTATAGGGAAACTGAATAAGTAAGCAGTGAGACACAGCAAATATTTTTAGTATGTGATTGTTGCCCTGCCCTTATCTGCCCTCTCAATGATGTGACAGTAGGAGGGTATTGTTTTAGAAGTAGAAAAGCATAGCCCTCACTCTTCTAGTCCCGCAGAGGATGTGTTTACAGGGTTGTGGTGTTCCTGGGCACAAAGCTATCATAAAGCAACAGGTTAAATGCCAGATAGTTGTTATATTAAAAATATAATTTGGGTTCTTGGTTGTTTGTTTTTTTTTTTCAAAACAGAAATGAGACATTTTGGTTTTGTATTGAGTACTTTTAAACCTTTTAAACTCCATGGACAATTCAATTAATGGCAGAAAAATAAAGTCAGTTAATTGATACCTTATGTTGACTTTTTTCATAGAATCCTCAAAGTTGTAAAAGAGATTCAAGATCATCAAGTACAACCATCAGCCCTATAACCCCCAACCAACAATGCATCTTCTGAAACACCATGTCTGCCTGTTTGTTGCACCACTTCAGAGACGGTGTCTCTACCTCATCCCTGGGCAGCCTGTTGCAAGGCCTCTCCACTCTTTCTGGAAATATTGTTTTGCCTAAGATACAATATGAACATCCAATGGCACAACTTGACCCCATTTCCTATTGTTCTACTGCAAGTCCCTAGGGACAAAAGGCCAACCCCCACCTTACTCCAACCTCCCTTCATAAAATCATAGAATCATAGAATCATAGAATCAGTAGGGATTGGAAGGGACCTCAAAAGATCATCTAGACCAATCCCACTAACACAGCACAATCACCTACACCAAGTCACACAGGAACTTATCCAGTCGGGTCTTCAATATCTTCATGTCAAACCAAGATAGATGACATTCACGGCTCTGCCATCATCCATCCACCTGGTTACACCCTCATCAAAGGCTATCAGGTTGGTCAAGCACGACTTTCCTTTTGTAAAGCCATGCTGACTGTCCCTAATGACCCTCCTGTCCTTGATGTGCCCGGAAACAGCCTCTAGTACAAATTGTTCCATCCCCTTTCCTGGGATGGAGGTGAGGCTGACCGGTCTATAGTTACCCGGGTCTTCCTTCTTTCCCTTTTTAAAGATTGGGGTAACATTTGCTATCCTCCAGTCCCTAGGCACCTCTCCCATTCCCCAGGACCTAGCAAAGATGATGGAGAGCGGCCTAGCAATGACTTCCGCCATCTCCCTCAGCACACGCGGGTGCATCCCATCTGGGCCCATGGATTTGTGCACATCCAGTTTGCTCAACTTATCCCTAACCCAGTCCTCATCAACCAAGGCAGGCTCACCTGTTGCCTCAACCTCCTCTGTAGTCTGGGGTCTAATGTCAAGACAACCCTTAGAAGTATAGACAGAGGCAAAGAAAGTGTTCAGTATCTCTGCCTTCTCTGCATCCACTTTTTCCAGGGTACCCACCTCATTCAGCAGAGGGCCTACGTTGTTTCTAGTTTTACTTTTAACTGCTAAAAATTAGCTAATTTTAGACAAAAATGCAACTTTTTTTTACAAGTACCTGAACATCAAGGACAGGAGTGTCATTAGGGACAGTCAGCATGGCTTTAAAAAGGGAGAGTCATGCCTGACCAACCTGATAGCCTTTAATGAGGGCATAACCAGGTGGATGGGTGATGGCAGAGCCGTGGATGTCATCTATCTTGACTTGAGTAAGGCATTTGACACGGTCTCTCACAGCATCCTCGCAGACAAAATGAGACAGTATGGTCTAGATTATCGGGTAGTGAGGTGGATTGTAAACTGGCTACAGGGTAGAAGTCAGAGAGTAGTGGTCAGTGAGATAGAGTCTGGTTGGAGGCCTGTATCAAGTGGAGTGCCCCAGGAGTTGTTGCTAGGACCAGTCGTATACAATTTATTCATTGATTACTTGGATGAGGGATCATGATGCCCTGTCAGCAAGTTTGTTTATGACACAAAGCTGGGTAGTGTTGCCGACACAGTTACAGACTGTGCTGCCATTCAGCAAGACTTGTAGAGACTGGAGAGCTGGGCAGGGAGAAATGTAATGAGGTAGGCAAGGGTAAATTTGGAGACTTGCATCTGGGCAAGAACAACCTCAGGTACCAGTATAGGCTGGGGACTGAGCTGGAGGTCCTGGTGGACAGCAGGATGACTATGAGACAGCAATGTGCTCTTGTGGCCAAGAGGGNTCAAGACCCGACTGGATGAGTTCCTGTGTGACTTGGTTTAGGTGATCCTGCTGTTGCAGGCGGATTGGACTAGATGATCTTTCGAGGTCCCTTCCAATCCATAGTGATTCTATGGAACAACTGAGTGAAAGGATTTATTATTTCTATTCTAGGACAGCAAGATTGCATTTATATTCATGGAATTGTCTAATTTTTTTTTTCCTGTGTCTTTCTTGTCCTGTTTCAAAGGCATCTTGCTTTTTGTAGGACAATCCTTTCCATGCCCCTGATGCAATCATGTTACTGTCCATTATCTGAGTATGTATCTTTTAAGGTTCATAACAAAGCACAGGATTCCAAGGGGGAATATGCTATTGTTCTCCATGTTCCACATGATGAAAACTGCATTCAAGGTTAGTTATTCATTTAGTAGTCTTCATTTTAGGTTTTTTCTGTTCTTTGTTAATCCTTCTGTGATTCATTTCTTCCACTGCATCAGGAGAAAACTTTTTGCTGAGCACCTACAGAATCTCACTTATTACTCTTTTGATGTATTTCAAATTCAATATGTGAATGTAATTTTTTTTTTTCTCTCCAGTGGAAGCTTTCTTGCATTTATGAACAGAAAAATTATCTCTTGCCAGCATTTTGCCCTGTTCTCCAGCTTTACTGGATCCAGTAATATTTTCTGGTTTCTTTTAAATGAGATGCATACAGGCGATTTTCATTAGAGAAACCAATTTAAATTGCATATTTAAATAAACTATTGCATTCCTGTATTTTCATATTATATCTGCATTTATGTAGATGTTTTTATATCAGTGGAAGAATTCCACTTGTCTACAACATTACAGGGCTGTAAGTAACCTCAAGAACTCAGTGTCTTTTCTAAAGCTGAGGCTTTTTGTTCTGTAATGTGTGAGGAAATTTTAAAACCCAAGTTCTGTCTTTTCATTATTTGCAGAAAAAATCCTGAAGCAGAGAGCACATAATAATTTGGAATGGTAAAAAGGAATAATTCCAGCTGATTAGTTGTCTTGCCAGGGATAAAATGTCATGTTTGTTTTCAGCTTTCCCACTGAGCTTGGGAATGTTTAACAAGCTAAGTGCATAACTTTGGATACCATTGCCCCAGAAGGAATAATTTAGGTGCCAACCATGGAGCTGAAACCATTTTTTTTTTTCCTGTAGCTTTTTAAAAACAAATATTTTTAATTTAAAATATTTAATTATCCGCTTAGTTAGTGAGTGACTAATGTAAAAGTACGATTGAAATTGCCCTTGGAGGTCATAGAATTGTGTCACAGATCCACAAATCAAGATGTTTCTACAACTAAAAGCACATGATATGTTTATGCTTTGGAAAAGTTAGTTTGCTAAGAAAAACTTTTTATTGGACACTGAGTATTTTACAGGTTAGGTGGTAGGCATATTGCAAAGCTAACTTATACTACAAGGTAACATATTTCTGAAGAAGATCCATGGTTCCAGGCTACGCAGTATAGATGAGAAGTGTATTTGCTCTCTTCAGTCTTGAAGATCTTTACATTGCCAGGAAATTAATAGAGTTTATCTATCAGGATTAAAGGTAAGATTTTCTCTTATCTAGGTTTCCATTTCACCTGTCAGATTTTAGAACTCATAGATTTCTTAATAAAAGGTACCCAGATCTTCTATGTGTCCAGGAAACAAAGAAGGTGGTGAGGCACTGGTGTTTGGGTAGTGTAGCCCTCTGAGTGCAAAGGTATGTGTCATGTCACACTGTGCCGCATCTGTGAGACACCAAGCAGTTGCTGCCATGGTAACTGTGCTGCTCACAGGCTCAGTTTCCATGAACATTGTCTGCTCATATTTAGTAGAAGTAACTGGACTGTTACTGTCATGATGCTTATGCAGGATAGTGCAAGGTACACGGTGATTACGCTGTGATGTAAATAACATTTCACAGATGTTTACTGGTTAAAAGAAAACACCTTTGTTATTAATGCACAAGGGGCTCTTTTTCCCCTCCTCAGAGACATCCCCTAAACACAGTATCCATTTCTACTCACATTCAAAAACACTTATTTGAACTTGTGCAATTTTATTGAAACTAGTTGTATCTGTGTAGGCATGCATGGGCCTTGACCTAGAACCAACCAAGTCAAACCAAAACCTTTTGTGAGTATCAACCACAACATTTTGATCAATGTTTATAAGTACCTGAAGGCTGGCCAGGAGGGGGGGACAGGCTCTTTTCACTTGCTCCCTGTGATAGGACAAGGAGCAATGGCTGTAAGTTGCAGCAAAGGAGGTTCCACCTCAACACAAGGGGGAACTTCTTTACTGTGAGGGTCACAGAGCACTGGAACAGACTCCCCAGGGATGTTCTGGAGTCTCCTTCTCTGGGGACTTTCAAGGCCCGCCTGGATGCATTCCTCTGTGATCTGTGTTAGATAGTTTTGTCCTGCTCTGGCAGGGGGGTTGGACTCAATGATCTCTTGGGTCCCTTCCAACCCCTAACATCCTATGATCATAGAATCATAGAATCATTACGGATCAGAAGGGACCCCGAAAGATCATCCAGTCCAATCCGCCTGCAACAGCAGGATCACCTAAACCAAGTCACACAGGAACCCGTCCAGTCGGGTCTTGAACTGATCCTATGAACCAATGCTGGAACGATGACGCAGACCAGAGTAATAAAGTGTTAATTGGATGGGTGGAAGAGATTTTCAACAGATGGCAGCCTTGTTAGTGTAGCTAACAACCCCAGGACTATGAGTGAAGCATGAATGGACTGACTCCTGTCCTGTGCACTCATAGGAGTCCTATGTAATAGTTTACAAAACCACAGAATTATTGAGTCTGGATAAGACCTCTGAGATCATCCATGCCAGCCCATGACCTAACATCACCAACCAGACCAGGGCACTGAGGGCCGCAGCCATTCTGACCTTAAACATCTCCAGGGATGGGGATTCTACCACTGTCCTGGGCAGTCCATTCCAGAGTCTGACCACTCTTTCCATGAGGAAGTGCTCCCTAATATTCCAGCGTAACTCTCTGCTCATGCAGCTTCAGTCCCTGCCCTCTTGTCTTGGTATTAATTGCCAGATAATGGCCATACAGCTGAGGAGTTTTCTAGGCCCACATCTTAGACACCATACAATGAAGGGAGAGGTCCTAACACGTTAGACAAGTCAGTTTAGAAAACTAAATAAAATCAATTGTGTGTAACTAAGTCTGATGAATGTATGTGCCTATATAGATCTGTAATGGAACTGAATGTTCAACTGAAAGGCTGTATTTATTGTACAAGGTGCTGTACAAAAACATATTTTCTAATGTGTTTAATTTAATATATGTTTAGTCTTCTCACATAATTCTCATTGTAGATGCTTTCCTCCTATTCTTTTTGTTCACATGGCCAGAACTAAATTCCTCAGTCTATTTCTCCTTTCCTTCAGACTAAGAGAAAGGAATCACTTTCTAGCAGAGGCAGGCTACTGCACTTTAAAACATACATTTCCTTCGCTGAGAGCTTGATTCAGAAAAGCTGAGCCTGCGATATAAGAACCAGATGGAAAAAAAAGGTTTGGTAAGCTGTTTCTGCCTCAACATTCAGTAGATATTCAGACAATTTTTGATGAATTTGCACAGCTTTAGGGAACAACATACATTATGATGTAAATGCTACCAATATGACATATGTTCAAAGTTCTGCGTATAAATAAATAAAACACATTGAAAAGTCTGCTGCTTACCACAGCTGGCTTTTTTCACAGTGTTTAAATGCCAGAGAAAATGAAAAAACATCTCTTCATTTCATAGTATGAGTTTGAGTCAAATAGCTGTCAGTAATCTGAAATCAGGATTTCTAGCTTCCTAAAATTCTAGATTTCTAGCATTCGAATCAAGACCCATGAGTAGATTTCTGTGTGCTGAAAAAGTTGTAGAATCTTTTACCTGAAACTGGCAGAAAATGACATCATCTTTCAAGACTGCGTCTGGATTGATCTGTGAGATCTACGTTAGTTCTCAATTCTGTTTCCTTTGCAAGTGAGTCAGTAACCAAAACATAGAAGTGATTGAAATAGAAGGAATGAAACTGCTTTCATTTGCTGTGGAATACATAACAATTCATAAAGCATATAAATAACAAGAGTCATCTGCAGTTGGTAAAAACTAGTGCTCTTGAGGACTATCTAGAGTCTGTGGTGCAGCACTTGGCAGAAGCAGTGACCTGCTTTGCCCTTCAGCTTTTAATTCATTGCCAATGGCTAGAGGGAAGGAAATCTTACGGGGGATTGGACTAGATGATCTTACGAGGTCCCTTCCAATTCCTAATGTTCTGTGGTTCTGTGATACAATCTGATCTGTGATCAATACGCTGTGGCCAATCATTTGATGTGACTGTGTGTTTTCATAAATGTAGCTGCTTGCTTGAAGAAAAAGGTGCTAAAATCATAAAACTGTAGAAAATGTAGATCTCTAGAGAATCTACTCTGCCACAGAATCCAAACCTGATAGGTTTATGTTATATTTGTGGTTTGAACCTGGTGCCATGCAGCTGTTCACACCATCCCTGGGGCAGGGGGAGCGTGTAGGACAGCAAAAGGTGAAGATGATTAGGTTAAAATTTTACTTTAACAACAACAAAGAAAAAAACCCAAACACAAAAGCACTATCAGTAGTGGAACAGGTGGTACATAGGCACTGCTCACTGCCACGCCACGGCAGGCCCTCGCTGCCTTGGCCAGCCCCAATACACAGATACTTGGCTTGATTTCAGCACGGTATGGAATATCCATTGACTGCTTCTGCCTGGCTAGCTAACAGTGATAAAGTAGCAGAACTACACAGTACTTTCAAAAGTATTCCATATTTCATTTCCTCTATTCCAGTGTCAGAGATGACAATATATGTTGAGTGATACAAATAAGAGCAGACTTACATTAGGAACAGAATGTATTTGAAAAATCCCAACAAATTTTTAATAACCAATCCATTATTATCAGTTTTACTCTCTGAGCAAATTCAGGACCCATTTCTGCAAAAATTGCAATGTAATGAATTGCCTAGAATTTGGAACAGTTGCATCTATGGAAACTCTTCATCATAACAAATCCCTTGGGAAATCACCTCTACCTTACATTGAGAAATTGTGGAACACGAATAAGCTCAGAATGCTGTGTTCTGAAGTGGCTTCTTCTAAAATTCCAGTTACAGACACAGATTTCCTTTTAATAATATATTAATCATTCAGATTAATGCAGCACAGTTGAAGATTAACTAATGGCTTACCTCTTCTTAAGAATGTATGCATTCTTCACTGGTAGGCATCATCCTTTAAATTTTTTAAAATGTTAACATTAACTGAAGCTAATACTTTCCTAATTACAAATTTTCTTTGATGAATTAATCATAGAATCATAGAATCACTACGGATTGGAAGGGACCTCGAAAGATCATCTAGTCCAATCCCCCTGCAACAGCAGGATCACCTAGAACAAGTCACATTGGAACCCGTCCAGTCGGGTCTTGAATATCTCCAGTGAGGGAGACTCCACAACCCCCCTGGGCAGCCTGTTCCAGTGCTCCGTCACCCTCACCGTGAAGAAGGTTGATGTGGAACCTCCTATGTTCCAGCTTACAATCATTGCCCCTTGTCCTATCACTACATGACACCGAGAATAGCCCAGTGCCATCCTCCTGACACCCACCCCTCACATATTTACAGACATTAATGAGGTCCTTTAATTAATGTCCTTTTCCACATATTTAAAAAAAAAAAAAAAAATTAAATGGTGCAGCAAATCCCTTCACTTTACAAATATGTTCCATTTTGCCTTTTTTGTTTATATTAGGATTGGAATCTTCACAGCTTTTGTCTGTTATTCAGAGACTTGCTATCACCTGAGCTCAAAACACAGTCATAGGTGTGTGTACATAATGCAAGGAAATAATTAGTTTTTATTAAAAATTTCATTAGTGTTTACCCTTTACATTAACCTAGGCAATAGATCAGTTTACTTGTGGATAGTAAGTTGAGTGCTTGTTCCAAAAGACATAAGGTTTGGAGGGCTGTTTTTGGTTTTCACTTTGTTGTATTAGAGTTGGAATTTGCACAGTTAAAAGAAATTAGTTTTACCTTATAAGTGTCTTGTATTGAGGAAGGGATGTTTTCTCTATCAGCTTCTTATTCTTCTCTACTTGCCTCCTTCCAGCAAATATTGTATTTAATGTTGTACAAGAGGATGAAGAAATTACAGTTATTCTATCTTGAAATGCAGTGACTATAATCTATAACTATAACAAGATCAGGAAAAGCCATATTGAGGCTTCCTAATCTTTTATGGAATTTAAACTCTTTCCTTTCAAGGAATTGGACCTCTCAAATTCAAGGAATTTGAGCTACAAAAATGTCCTGGAAACAGTCATGAAGAAATTATAGCAATGTTGGAGATTGAGCATGTTTCAGCACAGGAACAGGAGTTTGCTGCCTGAAATACGTAGGTTAATGCCCAGGTTGTTCATGGCTGATTGTCTTCGGGAAAAAGTTTTGAAATGGCTGAACTGTTTCCCTGAGGAAAATACTATGTTTGTTGTTCTTCATTCCAACCAGACACGTATACCTACCACTAGCCTGAGCTTCTGCTTATTTTTTTCCTCTTTATTCTTTAATCACCTTTATTTTTCAGCTACACACTCATTAGTACCCTACTGTTGAGAGGTTAGGGGGTTAGAGTGTGTGATAGATGAGGAGAGGAAAAGGGAAATGGATTTGTTTAGTGCAGAGAAGAGGTTACTAGGCAGGGGAGGATCGAATTTCAATTCTCAACTATCTAATGAGCTGCTCTAAAGAAGGAAGCAACAGACTTCAGATATTTGTTGCAAAAGACAAATTCCAACTAGATAGCAAAAAAATAAACACCGTGAGTGTGATTAAGGACTGGAAAGGGAATCCAGAAAAGCAATGAAATCTCAGTCCTTTAAGGTTTTCTATATATCAGCTCATCAAAGCCCTCAGCGATTAAAGCAACATTTGAAGTTAGAGCTGCTTTAAAGAGGAGATGAACTAGGTGGTCCAGAGGTGCCTTCTGACCTAGCTCATGCCGTGATTTCTTATAGCTATGTTTGCACTGTTCATCATGAAGTAAATTTCACAGTGTTGCCCACATAAGGAAAGAGCAATACTGCCACTTCCTAGTAGAAAAATATATCTATAAATACATATTTATACTAAAAACCTTCAAATATACCTTTGAAATACCTCAGCATTTCTTCATAAATAAAAATAAATGATAGGATTTTGTGTTAATTTTTCAACTGAAAGATACATTCAGAGGATGGATTTTCAATCTTTCTGCAAATAGTGGACAAAAGAGCAACATTTCAACCTGGATCTCAATTAGTGTGACTGGTACATGATTGTTTTATGTTGAGTCTAACAAAAAATATGGTTGCAGAGCCACTTTGCCATTCAGACTCATGAACCCTTGTCTGGCACAAGGGAGGAAGCAAACACAAGAGACAGAAATTGACCCTTTTAGCATCGGATTCATATCAGTTTGGATTAGACTAGGTTAGGCAGCAGTTATGGCCTGGTTTTAGGCTACTGGTGATACTGGAGTCTCAGAGCAGCTTGTTTTCTTTTCTCTCAAACAATGTTTGAAAATAATGTGTTTCTCACAAAATCAGTCTATACAAGGTTGATGCAAATTGCATTTAAATATCAAGAGGATACCTCTTCCTATTCTAACTTTCTGCCACTTGGGACAACACCTGCATCAAATGCAGGCTTGTAGTGTAGGACCAAAGCACGCATTGGGTCCATATGTGGATACTACCACTCAAAAGTTTTCTGTTATCCCTCCTTCCTACTACAGGCACCAATTTATATCCATCTCAGCCTAGAATAAAGTTCTTACAGTTCTAAAATCCATGTCAGAATCTGTCAGCACATCTTAAAGGGTAAAGGGAAACCAAGTAGCTTGATATCTGAGGCGAGAGAGCCAAGTTCTCTCAGACTACTTACAAATGTGTGCATGTCTCTTGTTTCTGCTTCCAAGCAACTATCACATGTTTCATGTATGGAGGATATCAATTGATGACAATGTTATCATTCTTTTCTACAAAGTGAGAAATGTTGAGGGATATAAAATCCCAAACTAGCATTTCAAGATGGAACAATAAAATGTTAGCCTTATTTAGAGAAGAACCAGCAGCAGAGGATGTTTTCTTTTAGAAATCTTTGACAAATGCCTTGTAACCATAGAAATTATTTCTGAGACAGCAGGAGTAGCTAAAATAGATTAAATTAATATGCTAGGCTCAGTTTCTCACAGCATGTTTCACTGTAATTGATTACACTATAGCCAAACTTAAATTACCCATATAAGTGTAGATAGAAGAAAATGAATATTTAATAATATTCCTTTGTGCAGTTGCACTAAATTTGAATAAGCTACAGTTTGCGATAAGCATTTGATTTTACTTTTTTTTACCTGAAACACTTTGTTGTAAAACCTGTATGAAAATAAAAATAAAAAGTAATTTAATAAAAGAGAAAAAAAGATAATTAATTATGCAAATTTGTATTCATTATTTACCTGCAAGGGTTCAATAATACATTTTATTTGAGAAATAGATGTCATCTGAGGAATACTTTAAGCTTGAACTTGCAAGTGCATTGGCTCTTTAAACAGATTTCTTCTAGAAGAAACAAATCGTCAAACCAATAGCTTTGGTTCCAACTGCAAAATGGGGGCTAATTAGACAATAGAAGTCTTTAATTGTGATTAATGTCTACATCTGAGCAAATATCTATGATTTTAGGGAATACATAAGCTTTCATTAGAAAGTAGTCTTAATGGAGTAAATCCATATAAGATATCTGGTATAATTAGAATTAGAATAATCAATATGATAATAATTTTGACAGTGTCGATCTACTGTCCAATCATGAAAGGAAAATTGGAACATAATACAGGAGAAAATTAGCGGTTAATTAATGTAAAAAAGCATTCCAGCAACAAGGATATTACTAGTTATGACGTGTAAGATGCAGAGGAAAGAAAGCAGCTTCACAATACCAAGAGTTCAGGTTCGTTATTTTCTTTCTCAGAAACACATTTCTTTAATTCTGCTTTAACAAAAATTAAATATTGTATTATTTTCCTGTTCTTACTCTTTCACAGAATCACAGAACATTCGGGATTGGAAGGTGCCTTGAGAGATCATCTAGTCCAATCCCTCTGCCATAGCAGGATCATCTAGACCAAGTAGCAGAGAAATATATCCAGGTGAGTTTTAAATCTCTGCAGTGAAGGAGACACAACCACCCTGGGCAGCCTTTTCCAGAGCTCCATCACCCTCACTGTGGAGAAGTTCCTTCTCACATTCATATGGAACCTCCTATGTTCCAGCTTACACCCATTGTCCCTTGTCCTATCACTTGATGACACTGAGAAGAGCCTGGCTCTATCCTCCTGATACCCATCCTTCACATATTTAAAAACATGAGTGAGGTCATCCTTCAGTATCTTCTACAAGCTAAAGAGATCCAGCTCCGTCAGTATGTACCAGTATATTTCTTCACTGTTAACACTGGTTTTTAATGCAAAAGCTCAGGCTTTTGTATATATGAGGCAAGAAATATTTTCAAGTGAGATGTTCTTCAAAGATTTTAAGTACTGGTGAAAAACTACTGTAATTTAGGGTTATAGAAGGGATTATAAGGTTTCCAGTGGGCTGGTGGTGATACTCAGTACAAAGACTCATTTTGATTTATCTAGAACTGCTGTATTTACATTAAAGGCTGGAGTTTGGTTTGTTTTTTTAACAAAAAGATAATTAAATGTCCTATGGGAAATAATGTTGCATGCAGAGAATAACCCCTGTAGTACAAATTTAATTGACTCCCATTATCCAAAATAGCTGGATAATTCAGAAATTGGTGCCAGCATGAAATTGCAAAGGAAGCTGATTATAAGGAAGAAATTGAGGAAAATAGATAATTTATGTTGAGAAAACTATGTTACATTAGATAAAACCCAAAATAATAGGGGACAAATGTTTTCTTTGTCCTCTCTGAACAGTGTTGTTCTACTAGTTCATATCTATTTGTCCCACAAAGGAGCAGAGACAATCTCCTTTTTGTGTGCTAGTTCTGCCTCCTGGTAATACTGCAGGTGCGAGAGGTTGTCACTACTGGTAATTGCAGCCAGGCTCCAGTGGTGTTCAGATGTGTATTAAGAAGGCAAGGCTTGTCACCTTGTTCTGTCAGTCATTGACCTGAAGTCTGAAGCATTAAGGTAGCACAGCGCTCTGTTATTAAGTGGTGAGCATGCTATTGTTTTAGGCAACCTGTTGTAGTACTCAAGATGGGCAAAGAAAAGACTCATAGTGTAAGAAGGTTTAGAATGTTAATCCTTATTTGCAGGTTGAAAATTAAAAGTTACTAATATTTGTCAAAGACAAAGACAAAACTGACAGACATTCTAGTACATCAAAGCCAAGAGTGTGTGGGAGGATTGCAGTAGCTCAGGCAGTGTGTGTCATTTCAGTGAAGGTGCAGCAAAGCCAGTAACAGCAATACATATAAGTTTTCCATAAATGAAATATGAGTATACTTCCACAAAGATTAGTTGCACACCACTTACAGAAAAAAAAACATTAACATCAAGGCACCTGCTTCTGTTAACCGGGCAGATGCATCATTGTTTACCAGAGAACAAGAGTTAAAAATAAGCTTACAGAAAGCATCAGTATTTGCAAAAAGTTACAGGAAAAGATAGAACACTAGATCATAGAATCATTAGGGATTGCTTTACACATATAAGATGTTGACACTTATTTAAAATACGAATATCATTTAATATTGTTCTATAATAAGTTAATTTGACCATGGAATCATAGAATCATTAGAGATTGGAAGGGACCTCGAAAGATCATCTAGTCCAATCCCCCTGCAACAGCAGGATCACCTACACCAAGTAACACAGGAACATATCCAGATGGGTTTTAAACATATCTAGTGAAGGAAACTCCACAACTCCCCTCGGCAGACAGTGCTCTGTCACTCTCATTGTGAAAAAGCTCCTTCTCATTTTTATCACAGTATGACAGTAATGATAAAGTTGGAAAAGACCTTAAAGATCATCCAGTCCAACCACATAAACCAAGTAAACCTAACATCTAACATCTAGATCATGCCACTCAGCGCCTCATCCAGACTAAACTTGAATACCTCCAGGGATGGCGACTCAACCACCTCTATGGGCAGCCCATTCTAAAACCAGATCACTCTTTCAGTGACATTTTTTTTCCTAATGTCAAGTCTAAACCTCCCCTGATGGAGCTGAAGACTATGACCTCGTGTCCTGTCTCCAGTGACCAGGGAGAAAAGACCAACCCCTGCCTGACTACAACCACCTTTCAGACAGTTATAGACAGCGATAAGGTCACCCCTGAGCCTCCTCTTCTCCAGACTAAACAAACCCAGATCCCTCAGCCTCTCCTCATAGGGCTTCTCTTCCAGCCCCTTAATGAATCAAGTTGCCCTTCTCTGGACTCGTTCCAGCACCTCGACGTCTTTCTTAAACTGAGGGGCCCAGGACTGAACACAACACTCCAGATGCGGTCTAACCAGTGCTGAATACAGAGGAAGGATAACCTGCCTTGACCTGCTGGCCACACCACTCTTGATGCAGGCCAGGATGCCACTGGCCCTCTTGGCTGCCTGGGCACACTGCTGACTCATGTTATGTTTACTGTCCACCAGTACCCCCAAGTCTCTTTCCACCTGAGAACTCTCTAAGAACTCCATCCCCAGCCTATAGTTCTGCCTGGGATTGTTATAACCAAAATGCAGAACCCGACACTTAGGCTTGTTAAAACTCATCCTATTGCAGTTTGCCCATCTCTCCAGTCTGTCCAGGTCCCTCTGCAGGGCCTTCCTACCCTCTAACAGATCAACACAGGCTCCCAGCTTGATGTCATCTGCAAATTTGCTCATGATGGACTCCATCCCATCATCAATATCATCAATGAAGATGTTGAACAGGATTGGACCCAAAACCAACCCTTGGGAGACACCACTAGTAACTGGGTGCTAACTAGATGCGACACCATTTACTACCACTCTCTGGGCTCATCCGTTCAACCAGTTCCTGACCCAGCACAGAATATTCCTGTCAAAGCCCCTTGCTGCCACCTTCGCCAGGAGTATATCATGGGAGACTGTGTCTAATGCTTGACTGAAATCCAGGTACACCACATCCACAGCCTTCCTCTCATCGACCAGTCGAGCTACTTGATCATAAAAGGAGATCAGGTTGGTCAAGCAAGACCTGCCCCTCCTAAATCCGTGTTGACTGGGCTTAATCTCTTGGCCGTCACGCAGATGTTGCATGATAGCACTCAGCACTATCTGTTCCATAACTTTGCCTGGAACTGAGGTGAGGCTAACAGGTCTGTAGTTTCCTGGATCATCCTTCTGACCTTTCTTGTGTATGGGGGTCACATTTGCCAACTTCCAATCATCCGGGACCTCCCCTGTGATCCACGACTTCTGGTAAATTATGGAGAGCGGTTTAGCAAACTCCTCTGCCAGCTCTCTCATCACTCTGGGGTGAATCTCATGCGGTCCCATGGACCTATGGGTATCCAAATGGGTCAGCAGGTCTCTAACTAGTACCTCTTGGATAACAGGGGAACTACACTGCACCCTGTCCCTGTCTGCCAGTTTAGATAACCAGTCATCTTGAAGACAGCCTACCCTGTTGTTCAAGACAGAGGTAAAGGAGGCTTTAAGTACCTCTGCCTTATCCTCATCTCTAGTTATTAAATTTCCCTCCATATCCAGTAAGGAGTGGAGTTTATTACTGCCCCTCTTTTTTCCATTGATGTATTTGAAAAAGCTCTTCCTATTTTCTTTAACAGAAGTGGCCAGCCTGAGCTCAAGTTGGGCCTTTGCATCTCTAATTTTCCTCCTACACAACCTGACAATTCCACAACACATGACTTGATTGACCTGACCCTTTTTCCAAAGGTGATACATCCTCTTTTTCTCACTTAGTTCTTTCAAAATTTCCTTACTCATCCAGGCTGGTCTTTTTCCTCTACAGCTCATCTTACGACACACAGGGACGGCCTGGTTTTGTGCTTTCAAAAATACATTCCTGAAGTATACCCAGCTCTCCTGGTCCCCCTTTTTAGAAAGGGCTGCCTCCCAAAGAACTTTACTAATCAATTCCTAGAATAAACCCAAATCTGCCCTAAGGAAGTCCAGTTTGGATGTTTTGTTGACCCCTCTTTTTTTTTCACTATTAATTGAAAACTTAATCATTTCATGATCACTGCTTCCTAGACAGTCTCCGACAACCACATCACCCACCAGCTCTACCCTATTTGCAAATAGCAGATCAAGAAAAGCCTCACCCCTGGTAGGGTCACCAACCAATTGTGACAAGAAACAGTCCTCAGTACACATTATGAACCGTCTAGACTGCCTCCTCACTGCTGTGTTAAGATCCCAGCAAATATCTGGGAGATTGAAGTCGCCTAAGAGAATCACGCAGGCAATCGTGAGATGTCCTCCAGTTGTTTGTAGAATATTTGATCAACCTCGTCATCCTGATTGGGTGGTCTGTAACACACTCCAAGCACAATGTCGACCTTGTTAGCTAACCCTGTAATCTGAACCCACAGGCTCTCAACTCTGTCATACCTGATCTCAAGTTCCATGACTTCCAGAACATCAGCAACATACAGGGCCACCCCCCCCCACCCCTTCAGCCTCACCTATCTCTCCTGAATAGTGTGCCCATCCAATCCAATGCTTCAGTCATATGATTCATCCCAGCACGTTTCAGTGAGGCAATTATGTCATACCTTTCTTGGCATACAAAAGCTTCGAGTTCCTCCTGCTTTTTGCCCATACTTCGTGCATTAAAATATACACACCTCAGTTGGGCCGATACATTAGTCTTCAGAGTGGATACATCATCCACTATTTCCTCCCGAAAGACTTCAGTACCATCCCCTTCCCCCTTTGATCCTAGTTCAAAGCCCTCTTGATGAGGCCTGCCAACCTGTGGCCTAGTGCCCTTTTACCCTTATTAGATAGATGCAACCTACCTGAGTCTAACAAGCCATGATCCATAAATGCTTCCCCATGATCAAAGAACCCAAAGTTCTTCTGTTCACACCAACCCCCGAGCCACCTATTAATAGCAAGGATTCTCTTATGTGTCTCATTATTCACCCCTGCAGTTACAGGGATCGAGCAAAACACTGTCTGCAAACCTGCTCCATCGATAAGTTGACCAAGTTCCCTGAATTCCCTTTCAATTGTCTTGACTCCCCTCTCAATAGCCTCATCACTACCAGCTTGTACCATCAACAATGGATAATAATCTGTGGGTTTAATGAGTTTAGGTATCCTCCTGGTGATATCCTGAACCCAGGCCCCTGGGAGGCAGCAGACTTCCCTATGGGAAGGGTCTGGTCTACACACAGGACCTTCTGTTCCCCTCTAAAAGGAGTCGCCAACAACCACCACCCTTCTCTTCTTTTTCATACTAGAGGTTTTGAGAGGTTTTTCATTAAGGGTGCTCCTTGGGGGTTCTCTAGTTAAAACAATTTCTTCAAACTCCTCATCCTGATCACCAAAATCCAGTGTCCCGAACCCGTTCTCCAAGGGTGGATGGAAAGGCAGACATATGGAAAGGCAGAAGGGGGCAGGAGAGGGTTCTGTTTCCCCCACGGATGGGAACCTGTTCCCATTCCTCCTCATCATCAGGGAGAACCCTACCTTCTTCCTTATGGGACAAAGCCTCAAGCTCTTCCAGTTCATCAGTGCCTTCTCGGTGATAGGAAATACTAGGCTCCTCTGACTACTGGCAGCTCTAAGAGATGAGAGAGTACCACTCCACAAATCTATCTCCTTTTCACTCTCTGGAGTACTCCTCAGCTACCCACCTCTTCCTGTAACTCAGCCACCATGCAGAACCTGAGGGTCCCTTCCAACCCCTAACATCCTATGATCCTATGATTGTCTTTTGTCCTATCCCTAGATTACATTGAGAAGAGCCTGGCTCCATCCTCCTGACACCCTCCCTTCACATACTTATAGACATTAATGAGGTCAACCCTCAGTCTCCTCTTACTGAATCTAAAGAGACCCAGCTCACTAAGCCTTTCCTCAATAATGGACGTGTTCTACTTCCTTCATCATCCTTGTTGCTCTACGCTGGACACCCTCCAGCATCTCTGTGTCCTTCTTGAATTGATGGGACCAGAACTGGGCACAGTACTCCAGATGTGGGGTGACTAATGCAGAGTAGAGGGGGAGAAGAACTTCTCTTGGTCTGCTAACCTCTCTATTTGTGATCCACCACAGAATGCTGTTGGCCCTCTTGGCCACAAGAGCACATTGCTGGATCATGGTCATCCTCCTGTCCACCAGGACCCCCAGGTTCCTTTATCCTGCACTGCTCTCCAACACGTCAGTCCTCAGCCTATACTGGTACCTGGCGTTGTTCTTGTCCAGATGCAGGACTCCACATTTACCCTTGTTATACTTCATTACATTTCTCTCTGCCCAGCTCTACAGCCTGTCCAGGTCTTGCTGAATGGCAGCACAGCTTGCTGGGATGTCAGCAACACCACCCAACTTTGTGTCCTCAGCAAACTTGATGATGGTGCACCCTAATCCCTCATCCAAGTCATCAATTAATAGATTGAGCAGGACCAGTCCCAGCACTGACCCCTGGGGCACTCCACTGGATACAGGCCTCCAGCTAGACACTATCCCTTTGACCACCACTCTCTGGCTTCTATCCTGCTCCCAGTTCGCGATCCACGTCACTACCTGATCATCTAGACCACACTGCCTCAGTTTGGCTGCAAGGATACTATGTGAGACTGTGTCAAATGCCTTCCTGAAAACAAGATAGACCATATTGACCACTCTGCCGTCATCTATCCATCTGGTTATGCCCTCATAAAAGGCTATCAGGTTGGTCAAATATGATTTTCCCTTGGTAAAGCCATGATGACTGTCCCTAACAATCCTCCTTTCCTTGATGTGCCTGGAAACAGCCTCTAGAACAAATTGTTGCATAACCTTTCCTGGGATGGAGGTGAGGCTGACCAGTCTACAGTTACCTGGGTCCTCCTTCTTTCCCTTTTTGAAGACTGGAGTGACATTTGCTATTCTCCTGTCTCTAGGCACCTCTCCTGATCGCCATGACTTAGCAAAGATGATGGAGAGTGGCTCAGGAATTACTTCTACAGCCTCCCTTAGCACGCGTGGGTGCATGCCATCAGGGCAAACAGATTTATGTTCATTTAGTTTGCTCAACTTATCTGAAACCAAGTCCTCTTCAACCAAGGCAGGCACTTCTCTTGCCTCAAGTTCCTTTGAAGCCCCAGCAGTCTAAGGCTTGATATCAAGACAGCCTCCAGAAGTGTAGACAGATGCAAAGAAGCTGTTCAGTATCTCTGCTTTCTCTGTATCCTCTGTCTCCAGGGCACCCTCCTCATTCAGCAGGGGGTCTACACTGACTTTGGGTTCAGTTTTACCTGCAGTGTGTTTGAAGAAGTCCCTTTTGTTGCCTTTGACCTCTCTTGCAAGGTTTAATTCCAAGGAGACCTTGGCTTTTCTAGCTGCATCCCTACAATCTCTCACCAGAGCCTTATAATCACCTCAAGTGGACATCCCATCCTTCCATGACCTATAGGCTTTCTTCTTCTTCAGTTTGAAAGGCATGTCCCTGTTTAACCATGCAGATTTTTCAGCTCCCTTCCCTGACTTATTTCCTGTTGGAATACTTTTTTCTTGTGCTTCAAGAAAGTGGTCTTTGAATGTTAACCAACTATCCTGAGCTCCTTGAAATGCCAGCACCCTGTCTCATGGGATGTCCCCTAGCAATTGCTGGAAAAGGCCAAAGTTGGCCCTCCTGAAGTCCAGGGTTGTGATTCTGGTAGCTATTCTGTTCCTACCACACAAGACCCTGAGCTCCACCATCTCATGGTCACTGCAACTAAGGCTGCCCTCAACCTTCACTGCTTCAACGAGACTCTCTTTTTTGGTGAGTACAAGATCCAGCAGTGCTCCTCTCCTAGTGTGTTCTTCCACCATTTGCATCAGGAAATTGTCAGCAATGCACTGGAGAAACCTCCTGGACTGCGGGTGGCTGGCTTAGTAGGTCTTCTGGACAATATCAGGCTAGTCAATATCCCCCATGAGAACCAGGTCCTGTAGCTGTGAGGCTGCTGTCAGCTGTCATCATCAACTTCCTCATTCTGATCTGGTGGTCTGTAGTAGTTACCCACAACAGCGTCACCCATGGATGAAATGTTTGGAGTCAATGCCAGAATATATTCTAGACTGCTCACTCCATGATTTCTCTCCTAAAGTTTCAAGCTGCAATATTACAAATTCACAGAATCACTGGTGTTGGAAATGAGCTCTTGAGGTTGTCCAGTCCAAGATCAAAGGATCCTGCTAAAGCCTGCTCAGCCAGATTGGGTTGTATACTTGCAAGGATGAGGACTCTGTATCTTCTCTTGAGAACTATTTTTTGTTTACAGTCAGGAAAAAAAGCCCAAAAAGATCAAAAACCAGTCTAAATGTGGGATTTCATAGAATTGTAGAATGGTTTGGGTTGGAAGGGAGTTGAACACCTGCTTCCAAATTCCCTGTCATTAGCAGGATCACTTTCCAAATTATTAGGCGGCTCAAAGCCTCCTAATTCAGCCTGGTCTTGAATGTTTTCAGTGAGATGGCATCCACAACTTCTCTGGAACACCTGGTCCAGTGCTTCAGCATCCTCATAGTAAATTACTTCTTCCTAAGATCTTAATCCACCCTCATTCAGTTTGAAACAGTTATCCCTTGTCCTATCACTACAGTTACTGATAAACAGTCCCTCCCTGTCTGTTGATGCAGGCTGCTATAAAGTCTTCCCAGAGTCTTTTCCAAGATGAGTAATCTCAACTGTCTCAGCCTATCCTCACTGCAGAAGTCACCTTTGTGACTCTCCCCTGGGCTCACTTGAGCAGATCCATGTCTTACTAATGCTGTGGGCTCCAGGTATGGTCTCATCAGAGTAGAGGGACAGAATTAACCCCCTCAGTCTGCTGTCCACACTTCTCTTGTGGCCAGGATGCAGTTTGCTTTCTGGGCTCATATTCCATTTTTCACCTACTAACACTCCTAAGTCCTTCTCTGTAGGGCTCCTCTCAATCCACTCATTGCCCAGCATGTATTTGTGCTTGAGATTGCCCGAACCCAGGTGGGGGACCTTGCAGTGGGATTGCTGAACTTCATGATGTTTGCAGAGTTCCTCTCTAAAGTCTGTCATGCATTGCAGGTTGTTACTGTTACAGCAGTAAGACACCCTTAGCCTTCTGTTGTCCAGGCTGAACAGTCTCAGGTCTCTCAGCCTCTCCTTGTGTGAAAAACATGCTCCAGCCCCTAGATTATCCTTGTGGTCTCTCATACATTAGTCTAGAGACAGCTCACAACCCTAGGGACTCAGAGCCCAGAACTGAAACATGAAACTGTTAGAAATTTGTTAGGGATTTGCTAATTCTTTCTGATAATTAAATTTGTACAACTTTACATCTGGTCATTGATTTGCAATTCAGAAGAGACAACCCACCCAGACAGTCACACAGTAGAATATAAAGTACAACTGCATAGGTTTAATTTGTAATGTAAAACCTACAGTACATCTGCAGTGAGAATGCCTGGATAATTAAATTTTTACTCAATTCATGAAAATTCCAGTTTACTGTGACCTTTGAAAATTCTTTTGATTAATCTTCTCTCCTTATCCTGAGTAAATACATAAGGTCCACTAGGATATATGGATTTCATAATGACTTTAAAAGCCTTTAAATACCTTTGCAGAATGAATATTTTTGAAGTCATCATGTGCTCAGTGATATTTAACTCTATGTAAATATTTTAAAATTTATAATAATCTGTACTTTCATCTATCCAGTTAAGATTTTTGTGTCTAGTTGAAAGGTCAAGGATTTAATTTAATTATTTAATACCATAAATAAAATTAGAACATATTATTAAGAACGTTAAAAAAAAAATAAAATACATGACTTTTGAAAAAACCTTCCTGAGAGGAAAATATAACACGAATTGACACACTAGTGACAGCTGTCTCAAATTTCTGACTCAATCTTCTATTTCAAATGGGAGACTGCTCCATCCCTACTGCAGGGTGGGGAAAAAATAAGTAAAGAAAATGCAACCTTCTTTTGGGGGTGTGTATTTGCCTTCTGATGAAGTCAGAGACCAGTCCTAGTGGATACCCTGTTCTTGTCCTTGAGCAGAAATTGGCATTGCAAATTACCACAGCAGGTTATGAAGAGCAATCAGTTCAGTTTTCAACAGTCTAATGAAGACCTTTTTGACAAGTGAGCAATAAAGATCCAAAGCTTTTTGCCCTAGAGTGTTCCCTCTTGAAGCCTTCAAGGTTCAAAATTGGAGATTTCCCTTCTCCAAACATGACAGCAGTGTATATCACATTTTCACCTGCCGTTTGTAGATATCCTCATCAAGTAAAGTAGAAAAGAGAGCTCACCAGCATAAAAAATCCTCAGAAAGATGATGAACCCTGCTTTTAGTTCTGAACCAAACGGAATTACTTTTGCAGGAAGAGTGTAAATATGTCTCTGAGTAGAGTTTTCACAGAGCCTGTCTAAGATAGTGTATCACAATGAGAGGAGGGGCAAAAGAAACACTTTCTTTTCGCTCAAAGAAAGAAGGAACCTACACTTTTTTTTTTCTGCATTAGGGGTATGTTTTCAAATGGATGTTTGGGGATTTATTTGGAGAACTTCCATTAGAATCTCTGGGAGCTGAGAGGCTTGGTACTTTGTGCTCCACTTTGAAAACAGACCTCTTTGTCTTATAGTCATAATCACAGTTGTATAAAACAGTCTTCTTCTCTTTCTCACTCAAACAAACCAGGTTTTGATTATTATTGGCAAGGAAAATGTAGCTGTTCTCCTTCACACAGTGTAAAATAATATATGATGTTTGTTATGATCAGAGTACACAGCTTTCACAACAGTAACTATTATAAAGGTGCTATAAAGGAGTATCTCTTTAATTGCATATACTGCAAAAATTCACTGCAAAAGGAAAGGCAGTAATTATCAAATTATAAAATGGAACAGGACAAATACAAGAAATTAAATTGTTTCTTAAGCAGTCTTTCTTCAGATGAAATCTCCTTTCATATTGCAAATGCCTCTTAATTAAAAATCAATATTTAATAATCGCATTATACAAAGATGGTCTTGCAGATATTAGCCTACGGATAATTAACACTAGCTTAAAAATTACTTCTTTTTCCTCAGTACTGCTAGAAAATCAACGTTCATTCTCAAGCATGCAGAGAGATTAAACTTTTGCTTGTCCCTCAGATGAATGTGCGATATACAGTCATTTGTTCCTAACCATTATGCAGAATGTCTACAGAAAGGACATTTTAAAGGTAGTAAAGACCTCACAGATTGTATTTATTCAAACTGAACCAAGTCAATTAGATCACCGTGGCTTCAGAAGCAGCAAAAATCTGAGATCATTTCACTTCCCTTGCAAGTGAAGGGTGAACTAAGGAAAGGGCATGGAATCAGCTCACCATTGGTCTCTGCCAGGGACTGCTTTGCTTATTGTCACGTAGAGTCTCTTAAGCAGCAAGAGCTAGTACCAACACCTCATGCAGCATCTAAAATATCTGCCGTGCTGGAAATCATGATGCCAGAATTTACTGGGCTGTTCCAGCAGGGGCTGACAGTGGCAGTCAGACAGAGTCTAGTTAAAAAATGCAATTGTCATAGATGAGTATTTGTATCTTACAAAATGAGCTCTTGCACTGTTTCTAAGCACCGTTAATGAATGCATTTCTCCTCTGTCAAAGGAAGAAATGGCTAATAAGATTGTAGAAAATATCCTGAGATGAATGGGAGATTAGAGTTGCAGCAATACTTTGGGCAAAAACATCCCAGAGTGTTTCTGAGTTCCTTTCTTTAATGATGTGAGGGATACTTTCAAAAATGGAACCAATTTAGAGTGCAAAACTAAAAGAAAAATATTTCACAGGATTATTTTCATGTAAATAATCTTTCATACATCTCTAACTGAAAGACATCTACAGGGTAGTAAAACATGACAGGCTAAGTTAGTTACGATTTCCAGTGTACGCAACTTTTTTTTCTCAGCTGATCCTTCACAACAAAAATAGCCAAGCAAAAACATAATAAGCACTCATGAGAAAGAATATTTCAAAAGACAAAAACAAAAATAACTTAGATTGTCTCATTAACTACATTTATGGCTGCCCTGAGATACAATTTTAAGGCTGAAACATTCAATCACATGCTTGAGCTGGGATTTTTACAGAACGAAGTGGCCAGTTTCAATTAACATGCAGTACGAGCACTTCTTCCTAATCCTACCAGGCTTTCAAAGCTCCTTAAAACAAACAAAGACTTGTCAGCGTTTTTCAAATTTAAAACTCTAATGAAATTTTTTCATTTGAAGTGTGTGTGGGGAATGGTTCATAACATTTTCTGATTAGAATATCAGAAAACTCTTACTTACTCTTTCCCACTCCTTCTAATACATTCTCACAACTTAAGACTTTAAGGACTTAGGCTTCACTTCAAAGAAAAGACAGCGAATATGCTTAAATCAAATTCAATTGCAAGAGGTGCATAAAAAGGCAAGTTCAAACGAAGAGGGAATTTAGGATATTTGGGAACTTTTCATAAAACTCAAAGGCAGCACTTCAGATTTTCAGTCAAATAAAAAACCTCATCCAGAATAAATATCTTTTATGTTGCTTTTCCTTCAGAAGACTTAATGTGTTTGGTCCTGTTTAACCATATTCTTGCTCATAACCTTTTCATTCTGGATAGGAAAAGCAGTCCCTAATGGAAACTTTCCCTAATTTAGGCACTGAATTGTGAACACGGATAACAAATAAAAATTAATGTTTGAAGGGCAAGTGTAGAATCTGGCATCTGGGCAATAGCGACTCCTGGTACCAGTACAGGCTGGGGACTGACCTGTTGGAGATCAGTATAGGAGAAATGGACTTGAAGGTTCTGGTAGACAGCAGGTTGACCATGAGGCAGCAATATGCCCTTGTATAGCCAAGAAGGCAAAAGATATCCTGGGGTGGATTAGAAGAGAGGTGGTTAGCCCCTCAAGAGAGGTTTTTTTTCGCCCTCTACTCTGCACTAATGAGACCACATCTGGAATATTGTGTCCAGTTCTGAGCCCCTCAGGTCCAGAAGGACACAGAACTGATGGAGAAAGTCCAGCAGAAAGACACAAAGATGATGAAGGGGTGGAGCATCTTTCTGATGAGGAAAGGCTGAGGGAGCTGGGTCTCTGTAGCTCGGAGGAGGCTGAGTGGTGACCTCATTAATGTCTATAAATATGTGATGGGTGGGTGTCAGGAGGATGGAGCAAGGCTCTTCTCAATTTTTTCTGGTGATAGGACATGGGGCAATGGGTGCAAGCTTGAACATAGGAGGTTCCACATCAATATAAGAAGGAACTTCTTCCTGGAGGGTGACAGAGCACATGAACAAGCTGCCCATAGGGGTTGTGGAGTCTCCTGCTCTGGAGACATTTAAAACCTGCCTTGATATGCTCCTGTGTGACTTGATTTAGATGATCTTGCTGTGGCAGGGGGATTGGACTTGATGGTCTTTCGAGGTCCCTTCAAATCTCTAATATTCTGTGATTCTGTGAAAATACTGGCTTATTCTTCTCGAGCTCTGCACTACATACTTTATTGTATATACTTTTGTTGCAGTTTGAGAATTACTAGAATTTTCAGATGTGCAGAAGTTGTGCTTTCACGAGGAACAAAAAGTTACTTACAAGAGGAACCCTTCCCCCAATTACAGTGTCCCGGGGGACCTGCCCCAGAAGGGCCTGGCTAGGTCAGCCTATACAAAGTGGAGCATGCTTTTTGTTTGCTCTCTTTGGGGGCTGCGGCCCTGAATTGGGCACAGCAACCCCCCACACCCCCCTCCATTTCCAGGGTCTCCCATTCCTGAAGCTGTGACTTGCTGCGGCCATGCGGCTCCAGACCAAGACAACC
>VXBP01010545.1:0-28917 GCA_013400115.1 Rhinopomastus cyanomelas
TTTTTTTCGTTCCCCAGTGGAATGGCATTAGGGCTTCTGAGCTTTAATTAAGCAAGAATTGTAATTTCTCATGGTTTAGTAGAAAGAAGCGGCTTGGGATTGTGTCGGAATAACACACGTGTGAAAATAGCTGCGGAAAAAGAGCATCTAGTGCCTTGGAGGAAGAGGAGACAAACCCACATCTTGAAGTTTTCCATAGGACAAGCAGCACAGAAAAACATAAACAGGGCTTGGGGAATAAATTTAAATTTCTATCTTCAGATGTTTCAAGCCCTCCTGGATGTGTTCCTGTGTGACTTGGTCTAGGTGATCCTGCTGTTGTGGGGGGATTGGACTGGATGATCTTTCGAGGTCCCTTCCAATCCCTAATGTTCTGTGACTCATCTCTTCAATTAAGGAATGTGACAGTTCAAAACGAAAAACTTTGATTTCACAGAATCACAGAATCATTCAGGTTGGAAAAGACCCTGGGGAACATCAAGTCCAACCATCAACCCAACTCTACAAGGTCATCCTTACATCAGATGCCCCAACACTACATCTAAATGACTTTTAAACACATCCAGGGATGGGGACTCAACCTCCACCCTGGGCAGCCCATTCCAGTGCCTGACCACTCTCTCCAGGAAGAATTTCTTCCCGATGCCCAGTCTAACCCTCGCTTGTTGAAGCTTGAAGCCCTTTCCTCTGCTTCTGTTGTTAACTACCAGTGAGAAGAGACCAGCACCAACATCTCTACAGTGTCCTTTCAGATAGTTGTAGAGACCGATGAGGTGTCCTCTTCCTCAAACTAAACAGCCCCAGCTCTCTCAGCCTCTAGCTGATTGTGGTGACATTAGGTCGTGGGCTGGACTTGATGAGCTCCGAGGGCTTTTCCAGCCTCAATAGTTCTGCGATTCTGCATTAAGCACTGCAGCTGTCCTACGTTGCTGAGCTGGGCTCATTCTCAAAGTCACACAAGGCTGTTGTTTCCTCTGCTGCACCGGCTCACGCTGACTTGTCTTTCACTAAAAACATTTTCTTAAATGGCTTTGAAAGGCTCCGGTGACAAATCATTGCAGCCCCACACTTCCATTTATTTTATTTTGAGATTGGGCTTTGGTATAAAACCATCCTGAACGGGTTAACAGCGTTCCATGTGTAGTAGTGTCAAACTATTCAATCAGTCGCATCATTACTTTTCATATTAAGCATATTTAGTTTGTTCAGTCGTAACAAAGCATTTCTAGCTCTAAGGGTTTCTTTTCTCCCAAGTACTCACTCATTTCAATTTCATTTTGTATCAGCTCTAAAAATGTGTCTTTTGTCTTGATTTTAGATGAAAGCCAAAGGAACACAGTGCTTTATTACCTAGCTGACAGGACCTGAAGGTGTGCTCCTCAAAATAGGCAGCTGAAAACCACAGCATCACAGAACACTAGGGACTGGAAGGAACCTTGAAAGATCAGCTGGTCCAATTCCCCCACCAGAGCAGGATCACCTAGATCAAGTTGCACAGGAACATGTCCAGGTGGGGTTTAAATATCTCCAGAGAAGGAGACTCCACGACCCTCCTGGGCAGCCCCTTCCAGTGCTCTGTCACCCTCCAACCCAAAGCATCCTATCAACTATAAACATTTCATGACTGGAAGACCTCTGTGGAAGAATTAGAGAAATCATGAGAAAGTCAACATGGTACAAGTGAAGAGGCATAGTGCAAACAGAGTTAGAGAGTCATGCACTTATCCAGCCTGTCCAAACAATCCACCTTTGTAAAAACACAGATTATGGGAAGGAATAATGGGAAAAATAATTCAGGGGGAAAAATGAGGATGATACAAAAACCCTACATATTCTGTGAAAGTGAGTTTTGGAAGGAGCTGTGAGACTATAAAACAAGGGAACAGCAACCCTTGGATTTTTAAACTTGAGTGGTCAAGTCACCATCCCTGGATGTGTTTAGAGATCATTTGGATGAGGCGTTGAAGGATACGGTTTAGGGGTGATCTTGTAAGGTAGGGTAGGTGGTTGGACTTGATGATCCCAGGGGTCTTTTCCAACCAGAGTGATTCTACTATTTATTAATAACTGCTAAGCACAAAAACCACTAACACACCTAGAAAATTAAACAAATTATTAATTGTTAGTAATAATCATAGAAAACAGAAGTAAGGCAGGTTAAACAGTAAAAAAAGTTCTGAACAGAGACGTGTGATTAGTCCTCAGACAAGTGTCTGACCTTCTGTGGTTCATCTAAATTGAAGTCTATTGGGCTGTGCCTCTTTTGCCTCGGGGAAGCAGGGACAGGATTGGCACTGCACACATTTATTGCTGCTTCTGCTTAATATCAACATCCAAGACAGTCATCATTCAAACCAAAATGAAGTTCCAGAAGGTTTTTGGTGCAAGTGGAGAAAGCAAGAGTTTTATGGCTCTGTCCCTTAGCTACTGCATTATCTATAAACTATTCCTGGTTGGAAATGAACTACTAGTCAGCATGGCATAGGACCAGTGCATTATATATCAATGTATAATGTAAGAATGTGCCATTCAATTTGCTGCAAAACTTGCTGTTAAGGATTAATCATACCCTTCTCCGAGCAGGCTCTTGCTGCACTCCAAGAAGTTGCCATTTCTGAAAATATTCCCAGTTGAGAAGGATCTTCTATGCTGGAAGGGAGTGGGTCAGACAGAAAGCTAATTGCTGACTCCTAGCACAGGGTTCAATGTGCTTTGAGAACTACTTCTGCCCCTTAACAACCTAGGAGACTCCTTGGTGCAGTAGAGCAGTGGTCTACCTCACCCAGTAGTCAGCCAGAAGCAGTAGGAGATGCTCCTCAGGGGTTGGGCCATTGTCTGCAGTTCCTGCCCTCCTGTTTACCCTGATTTTGTACCTGTTGGCTTAGGGATGTCCTAAGGTACAGCACTGCCACCTTCCATTAACATCTGCCTGAGATTTACCTAATGCCTTTCTGTTTCTGCTGGTGCTCTTTCTCCAGTCTTCATGGAGGAATGACAGAAGGTCACTATTCCCCATCTTGAACTTCATTTAGTAGAGTCTCCTTCTCTGGAGATGTTTAAAACCCACCTGGATATGTTCCTGTATTACTGTATCTTCATGATCTTGCTCTGGCAGGGGTCATGGACTAGACTATCTTTTGAGGCCTCTTCCAATCTTTAATGTTCTGTGATTCTATGATTCTGTGTAAGTAGATCTACTAGTTTCAGAGAGCTCCCTCTTCACAAAATCACAGAACGCTAGGAGTTGGAAGGAACTTTGTAAGATCATCTAGTCCAGCTCCCCTGCTGGAACAGTTCTTCCGTTGCTGCAGGATTCGGTGCCTGTGGGTTGTGCACTCACCTTGTCCGTTGCAGACTTCACTCATACTGCCACCAGCAAGTCCTTGCAGACATATCTCACTCTCTCTTTTTCACCTCTTTCATAGCCACTCCCTCTATGTGTCCTAAGAGATATTTGACCCACTGGGATTAGCCCAAATGGATGTTTCATAAAGGACAAGTCTGGTGGCGAAGACTTGGGAATGCCCTGCTATCACAGAACATTAGGGATTGGAAGGGACCTTGAAAGATCATCCAGTCCAATTCCCCTGACACAGCAGGATCCCCTAGATCCAGTCACACAGGAACATGTCCAGGTGGGTTTTAAGTATCTCCGGAGAAGGAGACTCCACAACTCCCCAGGCACCCCCCAGGCAGCCCCTTCTAGTGCTCTGTCACCCTCAGTGGGAAGAAGATCCTCCTCATATTGATGTGGAACCTCCTATGTTCCAGCCCACACCCATTGCCCCCTTTTGTATCATAGAATCATTAGGGATCGGAAGGGACATCAAAAGATCCTCTAGATGACACTGAGCAGCGCCTGGCTCCATCCTCCTGATGAGGTCCCATTGCAACCACTGAGTAGTCAAATGTCTCCTTAGGTTCCCTAGGAGAGATGGAAATAAAACTCAGTAAGAAAATGTGACTTACAAGCGCTCGTGCGTGTTCACTGGGGTGCCTTTGACGCAAACGAACACTAATCTTAGGAAAACATCTCTCCATCAGGTGTCCTATCTCAGACAACAACCTCGTATGAATAAATGACTTGACAAAGGCCCCTCAGTGCATCCAGCTTTATCAACCAATAATTTTTATCACTTTCCATCACTGTTTTGGTTCTTGGAGGAATTCGGTCTGTAACAAATGTCTCGTAGATGTTCTAACAAGAAAAGAGCAGATGCAAGTTGAGTGAATATTGAGTTTTAAACTTGTCTCGCAGTGATTTGTGGCTGTGTCACCGCAAATATTTTTCAATGTCATTGCCTAAGCCCCGGCTGTCACTACCCCGGGCAGCTGGGGAATAGAAGGCCTAACACTCTGATCTCGGTATTAATGGGAGCTGTTGAGAGTGGCAAAGGTGATAAAGTGTTGTTTAGTTATTGGTGCCATACTTTTGCTGCGGGACATTATTATAAAGCGTTGTGGTTTTTTGTCAGATTTCAATCAACTCACCAATAACGTGTTTAGAAACTTACTGCAGAGACCAGAAACCCCCAAATATCTAAGGCTTTTTGTTCACTTTTGTGGTTTTTATTTTATTGGATTCTTTGAGTGGACTAGATGATCTTTTGAGGTCCTTTCCAATCCCTAATGTTCTGTGATTCTGTGATTTTAAACTGTGACTAAAACCAACCAAACTTAACATCTTAAATAAAAATACATCAGAGACAGTCTTAAATCGTATTTTTATTTAAGATGTTAGGTTTGGGTAGTTTTACTCGGAGTTTAAAATCACAAACCAAACAAAGACTAAAACCAAACAATTTAAGACTGTCTCTGATGTTTGGTTTTAGTCTTTGTTTGGTTTATGTGATTTTAAACTCTGAGTAAAACTACCCAAACCTAACATCTTAAATAAAAATACAATTTAAGACTGTCTATATGTCCAGTTTTAGTCTTCATTTGGTTTGGGTGATTTTAAACTCTGAGTAAAACTACCCAAACCTAACATCTTTAATAAAAATATGATTTAAGACTGTATTTGACCAGTTTTGGTCTTTGTTTGGTTCAGGTGTATCACAGAATAACAGAATCATTGAGGGTTGGAAGGGACCTTGAAAGATCATCTAGTCCAATCCCCTTGCCAGAGCAGGACTATCTAGACCAAGTGGAGTTAATTTTACACAAATGCTTTAGGCTTCACATTCAACCAAAAAAAGCCCAAAATCTCTGTGTTTTGGGATGGATTGGCAGCTGCAAGAGGGAACACAGCTCTGCTCGTGTTGCAGACCTCTGGGTGCCTGGTAGGTTCTCCCTCCTCCTTGGGTGCATGTATATTTTATACTAATGTTAATAGAAGCTATGTGTGGGGATTCAGAAGAGCGAGCGCGAGCGAGCACACCCCATTTGGTAGGTAAATTTATGTGTCGCTCTTTTTCATTATTCCCTAGACCAGTACAAGGAGAAATAGAGATATAAGATTTATAAAGCTTCTACAATATCCTGTTTTGCCAACTCGTACTCCAGCAAGGGCACGACAGGATTAGTTACCTCACCCTTGACACCAGAAGAACACCAATTAATGATTTGCTGTCATTGCCATTAGGAGTAGCTGGCCACGGTTTTGGGTTGTAATTTGAATTACCTGAAATTGAGGCTTTTCTCGATGGCCAAGATGGGTTGATTTTCAATGTTTTGATGAACACGTTCGCTTTTGCTTTCAACGAGCTACAGCACCTCTTTATCTATGTATATAAAAGAATATAAAATTAGATTATGAGAGTTTATATAGCTTTAAATATCAAGCTGTCAGGGTTTGTGGGGGTGGAAGTATTAGAATCGAAGAACGGTGAAGAAAGAGTTGATATTAGAGAGAGGATTTTCTAGTGAATTCATACCAAGTAGGATATAATGGAGACAGGCTTCTTGCCAGAGCGTTGGCTCCGCTGACCTCCATTTGCAGCAGAGATTAGCTTGATAAAGCCGACACAACCTCAATAAAACACTAACAATGGAAAGAGGTAAATAGAAATCATATTAAGCAGCAGCAATATTGCATGAATTGAAACAAAAATTTAGGTATAATAGCCTCGGTGGGTTTTAATATTGTTCCCAATCGCATCACAATATGAATCATATCACAGTGATTCTAAATAACATTTATCATCTCAAAATCTTCTCTCCTAGTAGACGACTCACATTATTTGAGAGAGAGGAGGTTTTTTTTGCTTCTTTTTTTTTTTTTGAAGCCTTCATACATAATTAAATGTGCTGGAAGCAAAGGGTACAGAATACCTTGAGAAACAGCAACTTCGTGTTATATGTTCAATTAAATTCCATATTTATCGTTGTTTTGCTGCCTTCCAGAAGTTAAATGGAAGGAATAATAGAAGGGTATTGCACAGCAAAACTCAAATAAATCTAGAGGGGAAATGTTATTCACTTATCAATTGCTGTGGCGTGGCTGGAGCCCGAGTACAATCTGCAGAGCACGGCAAAACGAAAGGAACGCTGGTCAAAAATGCATTTCTAGGGGATGAGAGGCTAAATACAACAGGAAGATGGATCAATTCGTTTTGTCAGAAAATTATCTGTCCAAGGGACTATAACTTGATTTACAAGGAAAAAATTTAGTCCCTCATGTGGATGGATTTTCTCTTCACCATGGGGCTCTGGGGTTTGAGTTGTAGGAGTCTACATTTCAGAGCATCAGGGCAGACTTTAAGTAGCCTTGGAATAGACAGATAGAGCATCAGGGGTTGGAAGGGAGCTCGAGGGGTCATCAAGTCCAACCCCCCTGCTCAAGCGGGATCATAGCACCTAAAACAGGTCACACAGAAATACATCCAGACAGCTCTTAGAAGTCTGCAGCGGAGACTCCACAACCTCCCTGGGCAGCCCTTCCCAGTGCTCAGTAACCCTTACAGTAAAGAAGTTTTTTCTCATATTGTGGTGGATCTTCTTGTGCTCCAAGACTCAAAGGGAGGAGGTATGAGATAATGCCACCCCCCAAACTTTCACAGTCCCAGCTCCAAAACATGGATCATCTGTTTCCTGTGCTTCTTTCACCCATGAAACTCATGCTTGCTCCAGAATCTGGAATCTTGTGTCCAGTTCTGGGCCCCTCAGTTCCAGAAGGACNGTCTGTGATTTTAATAAGTGTCTATTTGCTCCAAAGTGAGGAGGAATAGAAGTTATCTAGAGTCTCACACTGGAAAACCAGGACATTGCTGCATAGTAGTGGATTTGCAATGCAAGCTGTAGGTGCAAGTGGCAAGTCAGGAGAGATCAGGAAGACGATAGCTATTGGCCAACTACATGACATATTTATGGTAGGGCAAACACATCATGACTTTATACTATAAGAACTTCAATCCATCTATTTGGAGTGGAGGTTAATAAAGATAAAACACAACAAGTCAATTAAATGAAATGAATGAAGCTAATTAAGGTTTCGTCATTAACAATAAGTTAAATTTCACTCCAATAGGTAATTATCAAAGAGTGAGTTTGCTGTTTTATATGTAACGTAGCCTCCACGAGTATATTTCTTGTTATATACATTAGTGTCATGTATTTTATTCCTGACTGCTCACTGACTCTCCTTTGAGCTGCTCTGGCAAAACCAAAAGGGTGAATATAGAAAAACATGGGCAGATGAAGAACGACCAAGCATGGCATGGTAATAGGAACCGAGAGACTCACTGAAGAGGATGCAGAAGGAAGGGCAAGTGAGAAAGGAAAATGAACAGTGACCAAGATGTCAAAAGCCAGTAATGGACTAAGATGCAGAAGCCTTTCAGGAGATGAAGGAGGAGGACAGTGGTGAGAAGATGAAGTCTTTGTTGTTAGAGTCTTGAAAGGAAAAGGAAGGCCACTTGTGTGGACAGTGTTATCACTGAGTTTTCCTTTGGCCCACACAATGCAGAAAGAAGTGGTTGTTACCTACATGACTACACAAGGCTGTAAGATGTTTGGTAGCCAGAAGTAATCTGCTCTCTGAAGAGCTGTCACCTGCCAATTGGTTTCTGTTGAGGAAACAAATGCAATAGGTCATTCACCATCCTGTAGATTCTAAAGAGCCCTGAATGATAACTGTTGATAAAAGATTAAATCCTACTGGTTCAGGTGAGGGAAAGGACTGCTGGACAGTCAAGGAAATAGGCTGTTCTTGAGGGTGGGCTGGTTAGTCAGCTCAGCAACAAACGTGGTCTGTCACTAAGGTGAGAACTTTTGCATGATGAGATTCATAAATGAGTCCCATAAGTGCCTCCTATTGCCCTCATCAATGATGCAAAAATCCTGATAACAAGGTCCCTGGCAGGGAAGCCAGACCAAGATTCAAAGAACAGCAACGAGAAGGTTACCCCATCTGGTAGGTTTTGGATCTACCAAGGATGAGTAACCAAGTCATTCTCTGGAGATGTTTAAAATCCACCTGAACATGTTCTTGTGAGACCGGATCTAGGTGATCCTGCTGTGGCAGGGGGATTAGACTAGATGATCTTTTGAGGTCCCTTCCAGTCCCTAATGTTGTGTGATTATGTGATTTACAGTTTCAAAAGGAACTAGCTTGGTTTGTCAATGCCACACTGCAAATTTAAAGAGGGAGCTCAGCGCGTGTGCAACAAGTAGAGCTGCCCATTTACCTCCATAAGGACTTTGATCTAAAGCTGCAGCCTCTTAAACAGAAACCAGGTACCTCCAGCTCTGTGAGAGTGGCAGACTGGTGTCCTGTCTTTTGTACTTGCCAAAACAGGAGAAAAGGGTCTTTCTCCTATAAGAACAATTAACAGTCTGTCTACTCCTTGCCAACACTAAGTCATTCTTATTTTCATCACACTCTTCTGGTAGTGACATCCTTGTGCGTTTAGGAAAGAACAGAAGGTTATTTCAACCCTGTGATTTTAATCTTAGGGCACCTGGCTAGCGCAGTTGGTAGAGCATGGGACCCTCAATTCCTGAGGTCATGGGTTTGAGCCCCATGTAGGACTTGAGACAGTACTGCAGGCTACCTTGCTCCAGCAGGAGGGGTTGGACTTAGGTGATCTTTTGAGGTCCCTTCCAATCTCTAACATTCTGTGACTCTGTGATTCTTTCTCATCGGTACCCAAAAAGCTACAGAAGGCCCTTTCTGAAGGTTTGTGACATGATAGTGGCAGAAATTGAACCTACTGCAAACTCCTTACATTCCATATCTGATTCAGACCCCGAAGTTGACCATTTCTGGTCCATGCATCAGTTCATTAATACATGAAAATACGCTATCAAACAGACAATCAAATTTCATGTAAAATAAGCTCCGGCATTAAAACTGTTCCCAGTATTTTATGTGTAACTCTGTGGGCAGATATATTTCTTGCTACTAGAGCAAAACTGATTTGTGTGATGGTTCCCCATCATGAAATCACTTGGAAGGTTGTGAGATAAAATGTCGCTTAGGATAATGTAATTGGCCTTAAGGTACAGGAGTTGAATTATTTTCAGTGATTTATAATCTGGAAATTAAAGACTCACTCATTTTCTAATTTAATTCCATCTTCAATGGAAAAATGTTCACTCTGAACTAAATTGGCGAGTAATGTTGCTAATTCAAATGCAGATGCAATTTCCATTCTGGTAGCAGTTTGCCGTGATTGACGAGTCCCCAATGGATCATAATGATTCTTATCTCCCAATCTCACAAATTCTCTAGCAGTTGTGATAATAACTTCGGCTGAGGAGAAAAGGGAAAAAATAAATTCTCCGCTGCGCTGTCAGTTCAGGCTTTGCTTCCTTCCTGACACGGAATGGGGTTTATTTCAAATCTATTGCGTGTTGGAGACAAATACGAAGCCTCGTTACTGAATTCCGTGTCATCGTAAAGCCGCCGTTTAATTGTTTACGGATGCTCTTCTAACTCCGGTTTAAATCTGCCCGAGAAGGATTTCACGGGTCTTATTGTTAATTAGCTGAAGTTACACTTGTGAGGCAACCCATCGGTTGCTGTGAAATACTGAGGACATTTCCAGCAGCCAGCTACCAGGAGCAATATGTCTCTTTTTTCTACCCGTCCCCCCATTTAGGAGAATGAATTAAAAATGTTCTCGATTCAGTGATTACGTTAATTCTCAGTACAAATGGTGGTGGTGACCGTGGGAGGTAAACACACATATTCCAGCTTTCCTAGATGAGCAGCCATAGTTGTAAACATGGAGTTTCCTCTGACAGGGTCAGGACAGCATTGGGCTGGTGGTGGATTTATTTCTATTTCCACGGTGCTGATAACAGAGAGTGAGGGGTGACCTCATGAATGTTGATAAATATGTGAAGGGTGGGTGTCAGGAGGATGGAGCCAGGCTCTGCTCAGGGGTATCTAATGATAGGACAAGGAGCAGTGGGTGTGAGCTGGAACAGAGGAGGTTCCACATCAATATGAGAAGGACCTTCCTCTCTGTGAGGGTGACAGAGCAGTGGAAGGGGCTGCCCAGAGGGGTTGTGGAGTCTCCTTGTGTGGAGATGTTTAAAACCCACCTGGACGTGTTCTTGTGCAACTAGAGCTAGGTGATCCTTCTGTGATGGTGGGATTGGGCTAGATGACCTTTCGAGCTCCCTTCCAGTCCCCAATGTTCTGTGATGGGATGGAGACAGATGAAGCCCATCTGCTTCCCAAAGCTGAGGCCTTACAAAGTGAAAGACAGAAAGAGTTTACTTTTTCCATAGTCTAAGAGAATCCTTTAACTAATTTCAGGGCATGATGGGGAATGAGGAAGGAACATCTTCTCATGCATATCTTAACATTTTGGGGGATGTATCATTTCAGAATCTTAATTATTTAATGATCTTAATAACCTAACCCCTATAAAAGTGTGTGCCTGTGACTCCTTCTTCCTTTTGATGAAGAGACTCCTGCTCTCCTCCTCTTCGCCCACTTCAGATCGGTTTGCATTTCTGGCAGAAGCCAGCAGAAGGACAGGGTGAAGATGGTCTAATTACTAATGAGGAAATTAGACTCTCACTAGACCTAGCACATTCTCATGATGGGAAATGTGCAGCTCCAAAAGGATTTGTCCTTGGTAAAGCAGCTGAAATTCGGATCCCTCTGTCATGAACATTGCCCCTTCATTCTCAAAGACAAGTTATCCTGAAACTTGCTGACAAGAAGAGCAAAGGAAGGGATAGTGGAAACTCTTGTGAGAAGCTCCCAGCAGTGATTTTGGGTGTGTTTGAGTGAGGATGGAGGTACAGATGAGAGGTCACCCCATCAGGTACCATTGTCAACAGCACCCAACCCCCTGTCTCACCTTGGTGACCTGAGGTGAGCTTCCAAACCAGCCCAGGAGCAACATTTGCTTCTTCCTTATGTGGGATCAGAGACACATCAGCATGGATGGAGTCTAAATGTGATAACTCTGCACAGGGCTGTCACTACCTTGAGTTGGTCCTACACAGCTTTTCCATGAAGCTCTGCTTGCTCAGACAAAACCCCTACAGCCCTAAGCACTTGAAAGATCTTGGAGGAGTAGCCTAACAGAGAGAAGACTCTCCTAGCTACACAAGACAATATGACCTACTCACTAATTGTTTGTTTCCACCACAGAAAGAAAGGTTAAAGGACCATCCCACCCCTGAAATATTGTTTAAATGTAATCTTTCTGCTGAAGGACTAGCAAGAGGGTGAAGAAACGTGAATGGGACAGAATCACAGAACATTAGGGATTGGACGGGACCTCAAAAGATCATCCAGTCCAATCCCCCTGCCACAGCAGGATCCCCTAGATCCAGTCACACAGGAACATGTCCAGGTGGGTTTTAAATGTCTCCAGAGAAGGAGACTCCACAACCTCCCTGGGCAGCCCCTTCCAGTGCTCTGTCACCCTCAGTGGGAAGAAGACCCTCCTCATATTGATGTGGAACCTTCTCTGTTCCAGCTCACACCGGTTGCCCCTTGTGCTATCACTAGATGCCACTGAGCAGAGCCTGGCTCCATCCTCCCATCTCATATTTATAAACATTCATGGGGTGCCCCCCTCAGTCTTCTCTTCTCCAAGCTCAAGAGACCCAGCTCCCTCAGCCTTTCCTCATCAGGGAGATGTTCCACTCCCTTCATCATCTTTGTGCCTCTGTGCTGGACGCTCTCCAGCAGCTCTGTGTCCTGGAACAAGAATCTTTATTCAGTCAGGTTCCTTTTGGGTTTTTTTTGCAATGATCAAGCTGAGAATGGCAGAATGTTTCCTAGAATGTTTTGGATTGGAAGACACCTTTTAAAGGTCCCTTAGTCCCACGCCCAAAACACACTACTGATGGAACGCTACCAGCTTTGCACCCTCTGGGCCGGGCTGTTTGTGTCATTAAATTATTGGTGGTGCTCAAGCTCGGTGGAAGTAGAATATTGCTGAAAGATCAAAGAGTGCCCTTTCGAACAGACGTTATTGCCTTTTCCATCTTATCAGTACTTGCCATTATTAGCCTGAGGATTTGTGTCTCAGTGGCTATAGAGGCAGGAGATATCAGCGGGAAGCTGCGGCATTAGGAGAACAGGTGAGGTGAGGGGGAGATAAGACGATGCACTCTTCCCTTTCACCACCTTGCAGGTGATCATATAAATATCCTGATGAAAGAAAGCAGAAAGTCCTTTTCACACCCATTCAACCAAAGCAGCAAATGGTTGCCAGTCAGGGATCTGCACAACCAAGGGACTGCTGCCCCAGAGTGTGTAAAGAAGCAGCACAGGCTGATGTTATCACAGACTGGTCTGTGTTGGAAGGGACCTTAAAGATCCTTGTGGCAGAGAGGGACCTGGGGTTCTAATTGACAAGAAGATGAATATGAGCCAGCAGTGTGCCCAGGTGGCCAAGAAGGCCAGTGACATCCTGGTTTGTATTAGAAAGAGTGTGGCCAGCTGGAGTAGGGAAGTACATCCCCCTGTGTTTGGCACTAGTGAGGCCACATCTTGAGTACTGTGTCCAGTTTTGGGCACCTCAATACAAGAGAGGTGTGGAGGTGTTGGAGCAGGTGCAGAGGAGGGCAACCAAGCTGGTGAAGGGACTGGAGAATAAATCTTAGGAGGAAAGACAGAGAGCTGGGGCTCTTTAGTTTGAAGAAGGGGATGCTGAGAGGAGACCTCATCACTCTCTACAACTACCTGAAAGGATGTTGTGGAGAGGTTGGTGCTGGTCTCTTCTCACAAGCAATTAGTGACAGAACAAGAGGGACTGGGTTCAAGTTACAACAGGGGAGGTTTAGACGGTATGAGGAAGATTTTTTTTCACAGAAAGGATGGTCAGGCACTGCAATGGGCTTCCCAGGGAGGTGGTTGAGTTGCCATCACTAGATGTGTTTAAAGACTGTTTAAAGTTGTTGAGTGATATGGCTTAGGGGTGAACTTGTAAGGTATGGTAGATGGTTGGACTTGGTGATCCCAGGGGTCTTTTCCAACCAGAGTGATTCTGTGATCATCCAGTCCCAAGTTCCCTGCCAGAGCTCCTCATTAGCTAGGGCTAATATGTTGAAGGGCATGGGGAAAGAAGCCCCTCAAGATCATCCAGTCTGACCTACCTGACCCCACCATGCCCTCTAAATCATGAAGAAACTTCCTTCTTCCTTCCAGGACCCAGATCTCACAGAATCACAGACTAGTGTGGGTTGGAAGTGGCCTCAGATCTCCCCCAGTCCCAACCCTCTGCCATAGGCAGTGACGCCTCTCACCAGTCCAGGTTGCCCAGAGCCCCATCCAACCCTGAACACTTTCATGGAGGCAGCAATCCACTTGACTTTGCCTTGCACTAAGAGGAGGGAGTTAAGCAATGGAAAGTAGGTCTGGACCACTGCAAACAGCTTTTCACATATAATGCAAAGATTAAGAAAAGAGTATAAATATCCCTGTCAGTGGATTTAAACACCCAGTGCAGCTGGTTTGGGTATAACTGCATGCCAGATGTCTTGTTTTTCACTCAATGGTTGTAAGTTTTCTGGAATAAGATAAATATGTATGTTCTCTCTGCATTTTATGGAAATCTTTCTGCTTTATTTTTTTTTCTGAAAAGTATATAGCTCCTTAAGCGGCGCTTGGAATTATTCCCTTTCATCTACAAACTTGGCAGCGCAGGTGAAAACTGTTCTCATCCAACAGAAGGAAAGTCTGGATCAGAAAAAATTCTGAAAGGCTTTTTTGTAGGAAAAATCAGAGTTTTCATTAACGTAGACATCTAGCAAAGAGAATTTTGAGTCTTGTTGTATTAGTGCAGATAAAGCAGGATAAGCAACACGGGAGATCAGGTTCAGGCTTGTGACTGGCTATTGCTGTGCATGGCTACCTCTAACAGCAGGAAATTTCTCTACACTATTCCAACACCACAGAATCACAGAACATTAGGGTTTGGAAGGGACCTCGAAAGATCATCTAGTCCAATCCCCCTGCCACAGCAGGATCACCTAGAGCAAGTCGCACAGGAACACACCCAGGTGGGTTTTCAATATCTCCAGAGACTCCACAACCTCCCTGGGCAGCCCCTTCCAGTGCTCTGTCACCCTCACTGTGAGGAAGTTCTTTCTCATATTGATGTAGAACCTCCTCTGTTCCAGCTCACACCCGTTGCCCCTTGTCCTATCATTAGATGGCACTGAGCAGAGCCTGGCTCCATCCTCCTGACACCCACCCTTTCCATATCTATAGACATTAATGAGGTCACCCCTCATTCTTCATTTCTCAAGCTCAAGAGACCCAGCTTCCCCAGCATTTCCTCATAAGGAGGTTTTCTATTACCTTCATCTTCATGGCTCTGCACTGGACTCTCTCCAGCTACCTGAGTGACCCCTTCCAAGGGGCTGGAAGGACACCTAGGATGCCAGAGGGGTACACAATCCAATGATGCCAAGTCATGTCACTAGACCCATAACTCTAGGATCTGGGTGTAGATGAAATCTATGTGATTCCCCTCCAGCACAATCCTTGGGGTCAAATGAGACATGAATTCAAATTAAAGCAGGTACATATGAAACAAAGAACCCAAGACATTTCCATGTGAGACCCATAACATCATATCTAGGTGGTCCTGCTCTGACAGGGGCATTGGACGGGATGATTTGAGGTCCTTTCCAATCCCTAACGTTGTGTGATGCTGTGATTCTGTGATCATGCAGCCCTACACACAGGACATATGGACCTTCACGGACAGCAGGGGAGGGGGCTTTCTGGTAATCGTGTGGGTGCAGAAGTGGGCAGTTCACTGAGCATTTGCTCTCAGCAGTTCCAGCAGCTGAGTGCCTTTAAAATATACTGCGGTCCTCGTAACGTCTCGCCAGTGTTTCACATTAACCTTTAGAATATTTGAATTTAACTCTGTAAGTAAGCTAGATAGCTTTCTAAAATGGTAGATAATATAACAAGAAAGGCTCAGACATGAATGAAGATACGTGAGCAAAGCAGTTATTAAAATTAGAATGATTTATGCTGTAATCCTCTGCAGTAGCCTGCACGTGGAAATCGAAGTGGCTGCTCTCTTTAATTTGCAGATGGGACTGCTAATTGCGGGGCACTCGGTAGGTAAACGAAGCCAGGCTACACAAATAAACCCAGGGCAACGGGAAAGACAAGAGCTTCTCTGATGCTCTGCATCGTGTTGGAAAATGCCACCAGCTCAAAGGTCCAAATTTGTTAATAAAATCAAAGAGTTCAGCTTCTTTGCTGTAGATTCACAAGCACCACACAAATATCAAAGTGCTTAGCCAGGAACTCATTCGTGGCAGTCTGTGAGGGGCCACAAACCTCCCACAGGAAACAAAAAGCTGCTCTAAAAATAGCTGTCTAGATATCACAGAATCATAGGGTTGGAAGGGACCTCCAGAGGACATCTAGTCCAACCCCTCCCTGCAATGAGCAGGGACATCACTCTACAAACTACTCAGGTTTCACACTTCTGAATTAATTGTACCCTCTACATGAGTTTATGGTTCTGTGTGTCCTTTGAAAAGTTAAATACTTACTGCTTAGTAAGTAGTTATGGGGAAACCTCATTACTCCACATCGTATTCCACTTTACCCAAACCAATTTGGTCCCTGCAGCAGAAGCAGAGCTCGCACTCACCGGGGCACAGCCTCTTGATTCATGAACACTGCTCCCATTAGCGCTAATAGAAGTTATGCACTTGCGTGGGGAGGAGAATATATCACCGGGAGCTGATGATCATCTTAGACTAACACAGCAGCTTACTGAATATTCTCCTCTCATGCAAAGTATGTCCTTGCTTTCCTCCTGATTCTCTGATGAATATCATTGCCAGCCCAGAAACTCGTGCACACACCCCAGAAACTGTGTGTGGCGATGGCCACTGGTGCGAGTTATACTGACCACGGGCCAGCAACGGGCTCTTGTGGCCAAGAAGGCCAACGGCATCTTAGGGTGGATCAGAAGGGGGGTGGTTAGTAGATTGAGAGATGTTCTCCTCCCCTTCTACTTTGCCCTGGTGAGACCACATCTGGAATATTGTGTTCAGTTCTGGGCTACTCACTTCAAGGACACATGCTGGAGGAGGAAGGAAATGCTGGAGAGAGTCCAGTGCAGAGTCACTAAGATGATGAAGAGAGTGGAGCATCTCTCTGATGAGGAAAGGCTGAGGGAGCTGGGTCTCTTGAGCTTGGAAGAAGGGAGACTGAGGGGTGACACTATTAGTGTTTGTAAATATGTGAAGGGCAGGTGTCAGAAGGGTGGAGTCAGGCTCTGTTCAGTGTCTTCCATGATAGGACAAAGGGCAATGGATATGAGCTGGAACAGAGGAGGTTCCACATCGATGTGAGAAGGAACTCTTTCACTGGTGTCAGAGCACTGGAAGGGGCTGCCTAGTGGGGTTGTGGAGTCTCCTTCTCTGGAGATGTTTAAAACCTGCCTGGACATGTTCCTGTGTGACTGGATCTAGGTGATCCTGCTGTGTCAGGGGGATTGGACTGGATGATTTTTGAGGTCCCTTCCAATCCCTAATGTTCTGTGATTCTATGGTGCAAAGACGTGGTTGAGACATTTGGAGGTGGACCTCATCAGTGAGGAGGATGGAGGTCGGCTCCTTATTTGCACAAGAGAAAGTGAAGAAGGAAGTGGTTGCTCACTGGAGAGGAGAAAACAGAGCAAACCAAGTGCAGAAGTTTTCCAGTTTACTTATTAGCACAGCGTGTAATTGGATGGAAGTAGCAGGTTTCAAAAATTTGTCTTACTGTAATGACTATAATTTTTTAGAGATCGAAAATGAATCTGACTGGAAAATACCATTAAACTACCAACTTGCTTAAAATTTAAAGGGTAATTCACATATAATGCTTTTATTTAATAGCCCAATTTACAAAACGTCTAAAATTAATGCAGATCTTTTCAGGACAAAATCAGCTGTAACTGCACCAACTAATTTTTGCTCATTTGAACTGAATTATTAATAAGAGAGAAATATACCATATGTTCCCAAAAGAGCTGGATACATTTATTTCAAATAAAATTGCTGTGTTTGGTGGAATATAAGAGGTTTAAATGCTTTCAGAGAAATGGGTTACTTATATACTGATTTAATAGAGTATAAATCAGGCTGCATAATTAGGGACACAGCTGTTTCCTAACCTAAAGCTGCCAGCTTTTGTTGGTTAAGTTCCTTTATCACCTGCATGGCTTTAATCAGCAATAATTTGTTCTTCTGGTGGAGTAATACAAGTTAATCAATAATTTTGCTGTTTGTACTAAGCTGGAAAAGGGCTTTTATGGCAGGTTTAGCTTAAACTGGGCATACGTCCTCCTGACTTGTTAACGTGATTTATTTAATTTAGTGTGAGCCTGATACTAATTAAAAGAGAAAGTGAAGGGTATTTTGGTAGAACAGCCTCTGCCTGGTAGAGAAATTATTTCTTTTAACTTTTTAATGCACCTTCTTAACTTTGTACTATTTTAGGCATAAATCCAAAATCCTGATTCCCTCAGCTACAATTCCATGAGGACTTCTCCCTCTGGAGCACAGTTGGGATTTACTCCTGACCAACACATATTGAAAGTGAATTTCCAGTTGGGATTTACTCCTAAACACACACATCAGATGTGAGTTTCCAGTTGGGATTTACTCCTAACCAACATACATTGAATATCAATTTCCAGTTGGGATTTACTCCTAACCAACACACATCAGATGTGAATTTCCAGCTGGGATTTACTCCTAACCAACATACATCTCATGACAAAACCTTTTAGAATATCTACTGGCCAATAAGGGATGATTTCAGCCTCAAAAGTGCAGGTTGACTTGCTGACCCCCTTCCATGCACTGCATGGGTGAGGATGAGAAGGTGATGCTACCTTCTCCAACATGGACACTACTAAGTCCAGGTGCAAATTGTGAAGCCCTAAATTTCATCACAGTGAGGTGACAGAGCACTGGAAGGGGCTGCCCAGGCGGGTTGTGGAGTCTCCTTCTCTGGAGATGTTTAAAAACCGCCTGGACATGTTCCTGCGTGACTTGGTCTGGGTGATCCTGCTGTGTTGGCAACTAGTGACAGAACAAGAGGGCAGGGCCTGAAGCTGCACCAGGAGAGGGTTAGGTAGGATGTCAGGAAGCCCATCCTCATGGAAGGGGTGATCAGAGCCTGGAACAGACTGCCCAGGGCAGTGGTGGAGTCTCCATCCCTGGAGGTGTTTAAGGACAGACTCAATGTGGCCCTTTCCAGCCCTTTCCAACAATTCTGCCATTCTGTGCCTTTTATTTACATCCAAGATGATCCCTATGAAAAGTCACCTCTGCAAAAGAGGTTCAACTTTCTGAGCAAGAGAACCTTTTCTAATTGTAAACACAACTGTTTAGGGCTGCAGGTCGCTCCTGATGCCAGGTCTTTATTTTAAATAGTTGCAGTTTAAGTGCCTCTTCAACTTCCAGCCTTTCTCTTCAGATTCCAGAGGCTGACACACAGAGAATCACATTTCTTGCTTTTAGAGCCAGAACATTCTTTTAAAACCCCAAAGAGGCCATATGCAACTTAAAGTAGAAAATGAACTTTGCTCACAAATTATGCATTAAGGAGACTTCGTGTCTCACTCTGTGTCTTGCTCAGAGGGAACCGCCATGCTCGCAGACTCCAGCTGTGCAGGCTATAAAAAATTCATGCTGTAACTTTTACTGAGTGAGAAGTTTCTCCTCTGTCAGACTGGTTCAAAGGAGTTACTGCTAAGGAGCAAGCTCTAGCACCTTCTCTTTGTCCCTGATGACAAGCAGAGGGTCACTGAGGGAGAAAATCAGAAACTCCTGACCACTGAATTGAAAAATTGGCAATGCTGGGGGTATGGTTGAGGATTTGATCAACAGACCCACTCCTTGACTTAGTGATGGCTGAAATACATGAATTTCAGGTCATTTGGGCTGTACTTCCTTCTTCTGAAATGCTGCCTTCATCCTACAGCCATCTGGGCAAGAACAGCCACGGGGACCAGGATAGGTTGGGGGCAGACCTGTTGGAGAGCAGCGTAGGGGAAAGGGACCTGGGGGTTCTGGTGGAGAGCAGGGTGACCATGAGCCAGCAGTGTGCTCTTGTGGCCAAGAGGGTCAATAGCATGCTGGGGTGGATCAGCAAGAGGGTGGTTAGCAGATCAAGAGAGGTTCCTCCCCTCTACTCTGCACTGATGAGACCACATCTGGAGTATTGTGTCCAGTTCTGGGCCCCTCAGTTCAAGAGGGATGTGGAGCTGCTGGAGGGAGTCCAGCGTGGGGCAACAAGGATGATGAAGGAAGTGGAGCACCTCCCTGATGAGGAGAGGCTGAGGGAGCTGGGTGTCTTTAGGTTGGAGAAGAGGAGACCTCATGAGGGGTGACCTCATGAATGTCTATAAATATGTGAAGGGTGGGTGTCAGTAGGATGGAGCCAGGCTCTTCTCAGTGTCATCTAGTGATAGGATGAGGGTCAGTGGTTGTGAGCTGGACCATAGGAGGTTCCTCATAAATATCAGAAGGAACTTCTTCCCAGTGAGGGTGACTGAGCCCTGGAAGGGGCTGCCCAGGGGGGTTGTGCAGTCCCTTCTATAGAGATGTTTAAAACCCACCTGGACGTGTTTCTGTGTGACTTGGTCTGGGTGATCCTGCTGTGGCAGGGGGTTGGACCAGATGATCATTTGAGGTCCTTTCCAATCCCGAATGATTCTATGATTTATTCACATTTCTAAGTGGGCTCAAACCCACTTTAACAGCCTCTTTTTTCACCATGAAGCTAAAATAAAGACCCTTTGTAAGTTTGGGTGTCCTGAGGTACTTTCTTAAACTGACAGGCAAGGACTCAGAGAAGAAAGGAACTCTAGAACGGTCCAATTTTATTTATAATTAATTTTTCCCTCACTTTTCCAACATCATTAACAGTAATAGAAAAGTTATTTGGGAATATTTCCAGAATCGCAGAACATTAGGGATTGGAAGGGACCTTGAAAGATCACGTAGTGCAATCGCCCTCTGCTGCAGCAGGATCACCTGGATCTAGTTGCACAAGAGCATAGCCAGGTTTTAAATGTCTCCAGAGAGGGAGACTCCACAACCCTCCTGGGCAGCTCCTTCCAGTGCTCTGTCATATTGAGTTCCTTCTCATATTGATGTGGAACCTCCTGTGTTCCAGCTGGCACCCATTACCCCTTTGTCCAATCATTGGATGCCCCTGAGCAGAGCCTGGCTCCATCCTCCTGACACCCACCCTTCACATATTTATCAACATTCATGGGGTCCAATTCAGTTTATAGTGTTTATCATATTGCTATAATTTTCACTGGCTCTGTGTAAAGAACTTGTAATTAAAGAACCAGGGCTTTCTGTGCACAATGAATGTGAATTTTCTCTTTTGCATCTAATATTAACGTGGAGCAATATCTGTGGCCGTGAAGGTACGACCCCTAATTCTTCATCTAAAAAAATTGAACTGATAAGGGCTTGTAAACAAGATATATTTGGCCATTCTTCCCGTGTACTTTGATCTATGTAGTAAAGGTCAGCCCTCGGTGCTTCATTCCACATTCTCCCAAATATCTAATTGCCTAATTATTGCATTATTTCACAGCCAATTCACTGAGAGGGTTTGTATGGCAGCAGTGGCAGAATAAGAGGGCTGTCAGTCTTTGGTTATGGTCCTATAGTTCTAATTCAAGAATTAAATATCTGTCTTTTCTAAAAGTCATTACATGATTTATTGGAAAATTGGTGGAAACAGCCCTGGGGGGGTTGTGCTCAAAATCTGGTTTAGAAGAGTGGCTGCTAGCTATGACTTCTGATTTGCTTGTCTCACAATGAATAGCACTGCCTGTTTCCATGCAAATGGAATGTTTGAATGTATTTTTTTAAGATAGATTATATTTGTTAATTTAATTGTGTTTCATATGCAGTGGGGAGTGATTTGTGTTTTGATCTTTCTTGTCTTGAAGGAGGCTAAATTCTCCCCCCTTTCGCTACTGATTCACCAGAAGTGTAGGGCTGTGGGGGTTTTTTTGGTTGTTTGATAGCTCTAAAATGTCTGCAGAGATTGTGGGTCAGGAATTACAGCCATGGTAAATCATGCCTCATGAATGAGAAGTCACCAGTGATTTCTCTTGGGTTTTTTTTGGGTCTCTCTCCAAAATGAACATAATATGCAGAAGAACGTAAAGGCTGCTTTAACATATTTGGGCACAAGCATGGACTGTGCCAATATCTCCACATTTATGACAGTTAAGCTCTGTTTATGTCTAGAATTTAAGCTACATCAAATAGAGAGGAGACCCTATAAATATGCTCAAGAAAACATAATTTTTTAGCTGTTCCAAATAATAATTTTATTATTTTCCATGGATCCAGAGGTGCCTCCATCCTGATGGAGTCACCATCCCTGGAGGTGTTCAAAAAATGAGTAGCTAGAGCACTTAAGGCCATGGCCTAGGGTTTAGGGAGATGTCAGGATGAGGGTTGGACTTGATGATCTTAGAAGTCCTTTCCAGTCGTGATGGTTCTATGATTCCTTGATCCTCTTGCCTCTTGCTTGCTGGATTATTGCTAGTAAAGTTTTTTGCTTTATGCAATTTTCAGCTAGTTTTTCCTGTGACAGTACCAGAGCAGGGTAGTTTTTCGCAGCTCACTGTCTCACCCCTTGTCATGGGTTCATGGGACTAAACCAGGAGTAGGTGGCTTCTAACTCTTGTGAGCTGTGGCACTAGGGACACTGGAGGACACTGGGGACAGAGCAATGGTTAGTTGGGGCATTAGTAGCCTGCAGATCAAGGAACTTCTTCCCAGTGAGGGTGACAGAGCACTGGAAGGGGCTGCCCAGGGGGGTTGTGGAGTCTCCGTCTCTAGAGACATCTAAAAGCCACCTGAACATGTTCCTGTGCGACTTGACCTAGGTGATCCTGCCGTGGCAGGGGGATTGGACTGGATGATCTTTCAAGGTCACTTCCAATCCCTAATGTTCTGTGATTCTGTGGTTTTGTGTTGGACAGCTACTCCTTCTTTGCCACCCAAGTCACTCTCTTAAGCATCTTTGCTGGCCCATCTGCCTCCACTTCTGGAAAACCTGACTCACTTTTGTAATGCCACTGAACAATAAAAGTGATCCCCCTTCTGCTGCCATTCCCAGAAGGGCTGCAAGAGATAGTCAGGACAGGCTTCTCTGTGGCTTCTTTATCAGAGGCTCCTCCTATTCTCATGCTTCCTGAGCTGAAGGCTCAGAAAAATCAATATCTCCTCCTGCCTTTTCTCCCTCTTCTCTGCCAAAACAATAAAGATGATGGCTAGCAAAAAAGCTCCCTAAAAATGCACCTTTAAAAGCATACAAGGGGTTAACTTCCCAATTTACACACCCAATAGTTTATAAGAATTTCTTGCATGTATTGTAGGCAGCTGGACTCGTGTTACAGCCCTAAAGCTGCAAAGGGCAAATAACAAGAGCATCAGATGCAGCTGGACGGATACAATAGATTGAGCATCTCCAAAGAACCCCCATTAGAGTCCATTGGGTCAATAACCCACAAAGTAAGAAGGATTTCCATGAGAGACTGTAACAGCTGTTCTGGAGCCGTTGCATTTTGTCAAGGTGAAATCTAGTTTTAGAACTGTGGTGGTTATGTCTGTATTTATGTGAGAGATCTGCCTGCCTGCGAAGCAGCAGTGGCTTTTGCTGCTGCTCTAGGTTACAGCAAACACAAGGCAAATGTTACAAATAGGTTACAAATACATAGCACAAAAAATAAGTGAAAGGGTCATATAATAGGTTATTTACTCAAGTTATCTCTCCGAGAGACTCTGGGCGTCTTTGAATTAAACAGAAACCTTAGAACAAAGCCTCCTTTCCTGAGGGGAGAAAAGGCAAACCCATCCTTTCTGCATTGATTTCCCAGGTTGTACTCAGGAGTGATCTGGGAAAACTTGGGATCATATTCACAGAATCACAGAACATTAGGGATTGGAAGGGACCTTGAAGGATGATCCAGTTCAACCCCCCTGCCAGAGCAGGATTTCCTAGATCAAATCACACAGGAACATGTCCAGGTGGGTTTTAAACATCTCCAGAGAAGGAGACTTCACAACCCCCCTAGGCAGCCTCTTCCAGTGCTCTGTCACCCTCACTGAGGAGAAGTTCCTTCTCATATTAATGTGGAGCCTTCTGTGCTCCAGCTGACACCCATTGCCTCTTGTCCTATCATTAGATGACACTGAGAAGAGCCTGGCTTGGAGTCTCCTTCTCTGGAGACATTTAAAACCCTCCTGGCCATCTACCTGTATGACTTGATCTAGGGGATCCTGCTCGGGTAGGGGGATTGGACTAGATGATCTTTCAAGGTCTCTTCCAACCCCTAATGTTCTGTGTGACTCTGTGGCTCCATCCTCCTGACATATCGTGACGTGTTTCCAGGTATGGCTGAACTGGATTGAATCTGTGACAGGAGGATTGAGAGGAGATGTGACTCTACCCTCTCCTTCCATCACTCTAAGCTCAGGGTGCCCACAAATTAACTCCAGCCTGGAGAAATTTAGAGCAGCTCTGATTTGTGCCAGTGAACAGAACTTCCACTGCATCATTTGCATTCTTTGACAGCAATTCTCACTACAGTTCAGAAAGAACTTCTTCCCAGTGAGGGTGAGAGAGCACTGGAAGGGGCTGCCCAGGGAGGTTGTGGAGTCTCCTTCTCTGGAGACGTTTAAAACCCACCTGGACGTGTTCCTGTGTGACTGGATCTAGGTGATCCTGCTGTGCAGTGGGATTGGACTGGATGATCTTTTGAGTTCCCTTCCAATCCCTAATGTTCTGTGATTCTGTGTGAAACACTTCTACAGAGAGAAGTTTGCAGCAGAAACAACCTGTAAAAATACAGGAGATTTTATTGACCTTTTCTTTGTGCCAGGACAGCGGTGTTAAATGGGTATCGAAACCACCAGGCTCTAACTCCTTTCCCCCAAAGGTTGGTGGAGCCAAAAAGCCCTGCAAACACATAACAGGAGCAGCTCTGCAGCTACATGGTAAATCTGCAAAAGGCCTAAACATTAAAAATTAATCTCAAGACTTTATTATTCCTTTGTAACTCAGCGCCGCAACGATCTTTGTGTGGCGGGGATCTCCGCAGCGCTCGTGTGTGCTCCGTGCCGCGGCAGAGCGCCATGAATTAAGGATGGAGCGTAAACCTTGCCTTTGAATTTCCTGGCTTTTGTTAGTTTGTGTCATAAACTCAACATTATTCAAATGTAGGGGTTTTGTATTTAATATTACTAAACGCCTCCTCATCACTGCCAAGGCTGTAATTGGTCGCAGTGAATAGGTGATTAGAGAGATAAAGTGTAATTGTGATTGCAAAAACTATCACCAGGTTTGCAGAGGACAATAATTATGTGGCTTCTAATGTTTGAAAATATTGCCTAAATCTCTTTCCCACATGTTGTTTGTGATGGCAAACAATTAGACAAAGGGATCTTTTCTCTGAGCCGCCTTTGATTCCGATTCGCCTGATGAATGGTCTTTCTGCTGAGCCCAAAGCATTTGTTCCCGGTAAATTATATGTCACTGCGAATGCAAAAGGTCTGCTTGGCCGTGTTTATTGGGATAAATTAAATCCTCTAAAGATGGTAGACAGAAGGCCTCAATAATTATTCACTTCTGCATAGTTTAAGCTGAAAAGGATGTTGCAGTTAGAAGGATGGAGATGAGGCAAACAACACTCCCTGCATTGTGTTAACAACATAAGAGGTACAATAGGGAAATTTAATTTGATACTGATCTACACGAAGCCAAACACAGCAACACAGTCTCAAATGCTACTTCTTCTAATGGTGGCTTTTGAATTGCAAATTTCCACCGAACCCACCTGATTCATTACTCCAACGCGTTGGAGGAGCTTCCTCTCCTTGGCTTCAGCAGGGCCAGGAGCAGGCTCGACTTGCTCGTAATTTCCCGAGGTAGGAGATATAAAACCCACAAAAGGCTCGAGCTTGCAAGGTGACTAGTGCACAGCAGCCTACCTAGAGCTCGAGATAAAAAGACGCTTCTGGGCTTTGCTGCGGCAGCCAAATTTCTCCTCACAGCGAAAGGTCAAGTCCTGGAATAGTCTGCAGCCCTTTCCCTTGTGCCTGTGAAGGATGCTTTTAAGAGCTGGCAGCGATTCGAAAGCGTTTCATTGCTTCTGTGGGCCATCCAGAACTCCACTCAAAGAAACAGCTGTATTTCATCTAACATGATCCTGAAGGAAACTCACTCTACAGATGGCAGAGCCTTGCAAATCAGAACAGCCTGGTGGCATCTCCAGCATCACAAAGCTGTACATGACATGTAAATATGGTGAGAATCTCTAGTGCCTTCTAGCATCACACAGCAGGAAGAGGAGACCCCTGTCTTGCAGCAGCCATGCAGAACATCTGCTAGCACAACACTTTCCTGCCTGTCTTGCTGGCTCTCAAGTCTGGCATCTTTCCAGTCCCCTGGACTGGTCAGTTGTGTCTCTTGTACATTAGGTTGTGTCTATGCCAGACACCTTTGCTAGTATTAGTTCCATTTGATCCTTGAGACAGTTGAAACCAAACCACCAAACCCCTTGGTGGATGCAGTTGGTCACCCGCAGCGTTAAGTAAAATTCAGTGCACTTTATGTTTTAGCAGGATTGAGTGCTCTGGCAAGTGGGATTGGACTAGATGAACTTTTGAGGTCCCTTCCAATCCCTAATGTTCTGTGGTTCTGTGATTCTGGGGTACAGCTGCTTCACATGTAAAAAAGAGTCAGTGATCTTTGATCATCTTTGAAATTCATAGAACATTAGGGATCATGTTATCCTTAAGCTTGGAATGACTAGATGGGAACTTTAAAGGCTGTTAATTAGTTCAAGATTTAGTTTAATGTAAAAGTGGATCCTAAAGAACTTCTGTAGATGTCCCTACTCACCACAGGGAGGTTGGACAAGATGAACTTTAAAGGTCCCTTCCAACCCAATGCATTCTATGATTCTGTGTTGTCAGATCTTCTTGGTCACATTGAGCTCATTCTTGTGATCACTGTAGTTTTCTAAGCTTCTAGGTGTTTAAAACTCAACAGAATCTTGTACATGGATGATGAAAAAAAATCCTGTGGACCATTAAAACATCCTCTGGGAAAGTATGAGCTGGTACTCAATCACACTGTCTTTTATTAGATGGTTTCTAGAACATGTACATGTGTCCTTTGCTCGTAATCCTATTTCTGCTTCTCAGGTGTTTGCACTTCTTGGGTCCTTGTAACATCCCTGGAAAGATTTTCACTGTTTATTTACTTCTCGTAAGTGTTCAGGGTAATTAGTAGGCCTGTAACTCACATTCAGGCATGGAGTCCCAGAGGAAAGCTCTGTTAGAATCAGAATCATGGAATAAATCATAGAATCATGGAATAAATCAGAGAATCTTACAATTACAGAATCTGTCAAAGAGTTCTAAAGGTGAATCACAGAATCACAGAATCACAGAATCACAGAATCACAGAATCACAGAATCGATTTAAGTTGGAAGGGACCTCAGAAATCAAGGTAAAAGGAGACTGAGGGGTGACTCATTAATGTTGATAAATATGTGAAGGGTGGGTGTCAGGAGGATGGAGCCAGGCTCTGCTCAGGGGCATCTAATGATAGGACAAGGGGCAATGAGTGTGAGCTGGGACGTAAGAGGTTCTATATAAATATGAGAAGGACCTTTTTCCCAGTGAGGGTGACAGAGCATGGAAGGGGCTGCCCAGGGGGGTTGTGGAGTCTCCTTCTGTGGAGATGTTTAAGACCCACCTGGATATGTTCCTGTGTGACTTGATCTAGCGAATCCCGCTGTGTCAGGGGGATTGAACTGGATGATCTTTCGAGGTCCCTTCCAATCCCCATGTTCTGTGATTCTGTGACTCTATGAAATCATCTAGTTCCAACCCCCATATTAATAGGACTTCCTGTCTGAGGTTGAACACCTTGATATTGAAAGATGAATAAACATTGGAAAATATAGAAATATTTTCAGGACTGCAGCCACTTGAAGGTGTCATTTCCTCAATTGCTTGACACTTCCCATCCTTGAAAGACCTCAAATCTTGTGCCAACTGAAAAGATTAGTAGGGAATCAGAAGAAGTTATATCCCTGCTTTTAACAGGGACAGGAGAAAAAGGATGGATGGCACAGTGGGGCTGAGGAAGGTGTCAAGATCTATGGTCAGCATGAACATCATCATGTCAGGCCCAGACAAGCAGACACTTCAGCTTCATGACTTAGGGTAGTGCCAGTAAATGACAACGAAGCACATCTTCACCTCTGAGGATGGCACAGATGCTACATCTGAGATTCAGAGACACTCTTTCAGTGTTTGCAGGAGTCTGTAAATGAACAAATACTTTCATGAGCCAAAGGATTTCTCTGATGGCCAAAGGAAGCGATTACACTGGTCTAACCCAGCAGAGTTCTCGTTGCAGAACAAGTCACTAACATCACAGAATCACAGGACATTAGGGATTGGAAGGGACCTCGAAAGATCATCTAGTCCAATCCCCCTCCATAGCAGGATCCTCTAGATCAAGCTGCACAGGAGCTTATCCAGGTGGGTTTTAAACATCTCCGGAGAAGGAGGCTCCACACGCCCCCCGAAATCCTTCCTATGTGAACAAGCTTTTATTAATGACCTCTCTGAATTTGCCTGGTGAGCCCAGCAATAACACAGGGCCATTGTCAGAAATGGAAATGTAAAGAGATAAGGAAATTTCCAGGCAAATCTGTATTTAATTTCGAAGAAAGCTGCCTGTTTCCAACGGCCCCTTTTGCATGGATATCTGATGGTGAGGCTAGGGGAGGGTCACAGCAGATAAAAACCTAACAGGATCATCGGATGAAAAACAAACATTTATTTTCCCTTTGTCTCTCTGGGACTCATTTGCATTAAAACTGCAGCTTTTGCAGAGACCGTTAGTTAAAAACAAAACAAACCCCACAAAGAACAACCCTCATTTATGCATTTAATATCAGGAACACTCTTTGAGATTAAAGGTTGTATAAAAACTGATTCCACTCTACATACTGCTGCTTCCACCAAGAATCCCGGGCGGAGATGAACGGCGCAGACGCTCGCTCCGCCGTGCGCCCCGGATTTGCATTTTATGGCTCCAATGTATTTTTATAACTGTGTTTTAGATCCCACTGTCACACTCGGTTTCTTTCCTGAATTCCAGCCCCTCTTCCACAAAGCTGTCTGTCACTTATTTTAACCTTGAGCATGCAAAACTCCTCACAGGCTTAAAATTAAGTGAGAGCTTATGTGATCTCACCTGAGTAGCTGAAGCCCTTCTGCGCTGCCTCCAGTCCCTTCCTTATCCTCTGGCAAAGCCTTTTGTTGCTGTTTTTAACATCATGAGATTCCTTGGAGAAAGGGAAAAAAATTGGAGGTGGAGACCTCTAACTCAAAAAATTGTCATCCTTTGCTCAGGTTTGGGGAGCTTACTGCCATGCTCTAAACTTGCCCAAAGGCAG